>BJBW01001252.1:57463-181107 GCA_004320125.1 Scolopax mira | reverse complement strand
AGTGCCCAGTACAGGGGGATGATCACCTCTTGGGTCCTAGAATGATGCAGCAAGAAATTTAGGACTTGGAAAAGATGATACTTGGAAAAGGGTGTGCTTGTAAAATCCTTAGTATTTTAAGGGGGATACCTACGGGATGGACTACAGCAGTGGAGCAGGGCATGGACCACTGCTTAGACCATTATACTGTTTTGGTTTCTTGCTAGAATCCTCCTGAGTGCACAATTATTTTTCTCAACTGTATTTCTAGAATTTCCATAACTTGCAAGGGAAAAACAATATTCGAGAATTGTTTGTTACAGATGGGTGAGGAGAAGAAGCCTAGGCTTTGTGGAAAAGTTATTTCCCTATCCTCTGTGTGTTTTGTAATTTACTGATCAGGAATTTTTCTGATAATAACCAAAGCTATCTGTCATCAAAAGTAGACGTTTTATTTTTCCAAGAGTTCTTTTCATGAAGAAGTTCTAGCATAGGAATTCTTCACTTTGACCAAACTTCAGAATAAACTGGAATTAAAGCTTTTTATTTAAACATATTTTTTATTTTTGATCAACAAGGCCAGGAGATGATTGAATTTTTTTAGCTACAGGAGATACCAGTTCATTTTTCATGCCTGCTGCCCCAAGCTACAAGAGGCAACAGGATAGCTCCTCCAAGCTATCACCTGGTGAGGTTGTGTCCTTTTGTTCAACAAAAAAAGCCCTGGCGGAGCGAGCCTTTTTCCAACAGTGAGGAGTTCAGTCATGCAGACCTATAACAATGCAATGCCAGCAAAAAAGTTTTATCTTAATTTCCTGATGCCAGCTATATGATATGACAAGAGTTATAAAGGATCTTTTATCTTGTCAGACAGAAGGGGCCATCGTCGTCAGACCCCAGAGACTGATCTTCAAGGTCTGTCTGAAAAATTATGCACCTTAAAAAGCCTGATCCCAAGCCAGTAATCACCGAGCAATACCCATATATTAGCTTTCTGAGCTGCACTGGATGGATAACTGGAAAGACAGCCAGGCTTTGAACTTCAGTGGAATTTTAGCTGGAGTCTTCTATCATCAAGCTACAACTTTTTTTTTGGAGCCACTGTTGTCTTACTTCTTGATTTAATCAGTGTTAGATAAAAAAAAGGTTAAAATTAAAGCTTTTCTTTTGTTTTGTTTTGTTTTCAACACATTTCTTGTCCTGAAAACCTGTTCATTTTATAATTACTTTTAATGCTTTTCATTAATAAGAAAGATACTTTCTGTAAATTCTTCCCTTCACCCCTGCAATCTCGAATTTTCAGGGATGGCATGAAGAAGGCAGAATAGTGCCTCCTACTCTGACCTGCTCAGCAGGCTCAATCTATGCAATGGAAGTGGAGGAAAACAGCTATTTTTCATAAATATGAGCAAACAGCAAAAATGTAGATGGCATTTAGAAACAGTATTGAGGACATAGTGACACGTAGTAATTAGAATTAGCATTTTTTTATTACAAGAGGGATCTTAGGTGTTTCTCTGGGCACACTCATTTAGTGACCAAATAGCAAATTTGCTGCTAGAAATTACTAGGGGAGGAACAGAAACACAGCTTAGACCCCTGAATCCACCTCTATGTGTAATTTTTGCCATTCTGGGACATCCCAATGTGTCTCTTGACGATGTCTCTGCAAGGAGTGGGACTCCTACTTGTCCTGCACCCTATCTGCCAGCCCTGCGTGGAGGGCTCTGCAGCATCCCTGGCAACATTATTTATCATTTGTGGACTTATTGGTGTTTAATACGATGTATAGGTTGTCCAGATTAAGACTTCACCATGTATTCTCATTCCATGGAACGCTCCATGACAAATCCTTGGAAATATTTAAATTATCTTCTTTTCACCTCCCCTTGTGAAGAATTTCTCTTAACATCACTCAGAGGCAAATTCTTATATTTTCTTATATATAATTTTCTTGTGCCTTTGAGTTGGGATATGTGTTCTATGGGTGTTAGATCTCCATTATATCTTCTTTTATGATACATTTTGTTTCTTAGATATGTGATTACATCTCTTAAACCTCACATTTGCCAAAGCTCGATGCATGGCTGCAGTGGCATAAGACAAACATCAAACATTTAATGATGCCATGTGGTGTTTATACTTAAGAGATGCACTTATTTGGAATGATATTTTTTTTTCCCATTTAACTCCATACAAAACTTTTACAATCAAGACTGAAACCTAAATAAAGTTGTTAGAGTAAATGACATGAGGACATCTACTTGTCTGTGCCAGATAAATTCCCAGGGCATATGAAAAGGGGAGATTTTGACCTTGAACTTTTGGCTTGTGGTATTATTCGCGGACCGAGTGAACCATTCCCAACCGTTTCCGAAATACAGGCTCCAAAAGTAGGAACTGCTCGTACGTGGTCAATTAATTCAAATTGTCAGGATTTAACTCACATTTCAGGATCGCTTTGAAATTTTTTCCTTCTTGGTAATTTAATTCTTTTGCAGTTCTCTCTCACCGGATTGAATTGGATTCTTCTACCCCTCTTCTTATCCACCCCCCCACCCCTTTCTAAAACGGGAGATATAATTTATACCTGTTTCAGTGAATTTGCCACAATAAAGAATCTATTCCTTTCAAGGTTGTTTTTTTTTTTTTTAAATCTCCTCAGAGAGTGAAAGTAGCGTTTGCTGAAATTAAGGTGCATTTTGCCAGAAATGTGATGCTAATCCTCTTAGTTTTAATGGTTTTGAAATGGTTTGTATAAGAAGGTAAACAGAGTAGTTGATTAATAGGAAGGAAGTCAATTGGCCATGTTGCAAGTGTTATATGCTGTACTGTACAATAGTTCTTTATTTCTCCAGAGCCAAACGCAGACTGGTCTCCTTTTTAAAGTTCTTAGGTGAAAAACGATACATCTTCTTATACTGTACAATTCAGAAGTGTTTGATTCCAGCACCAGAAAAAGCAAGCAGTGCACTTTTGAAATAGAAGTCAAACAAATATCACTGATAAGACATTGACGTGACACCAGTTATCTTCCCCTTTTATTGAAAATAGGCAGATATAATGAGGTGCTTCACATTTTAAAGTCTTAAATCTTAGAAAGCTCCAGGCCTAGATGGTTTTGATTTTGGCTTATTAAACTTGCAGCGCAGGGAGGGGGGAAGGAAGGGAGGCAGAGGGACTCACTTATCGCTGTTATTTAACCTTTCATTGGCCAAATAGATTTTTGTCTGTAATTTATTAAAAGGGTTTGTTCATCCCTGAATGACTTCCCCGTATCTCCTAGCTGAGCTCAGATGCCAAGACCTGCTCAAGCCAGGCAGGTGCCCTGGCAGGTCCCCTCCCCATTAATAATTCACTCCAAGGTCTCCCAGAGAGGACTATTTGCATGTAAGGTGATAGGAGCCAGCAGTTCCCTTAATTCTTTTGTCTGACACAATAGCAAAAGTCCCACTGTCACGAGCCATGAGGCCGGAACACTCACATCAGTTGTAGTCCATCAATTAACACTTACAGTTAAGTGCTGCAACGAAAGTGTGAAGTGGTTGAAGATCTGAGGAACAGAGGCAATAGGTAACCCAAGAGCTTTAGAGGAAGATGTGGTGGCTGCAGTTACAAAAGATGGCTGGGACAGAATTTCAGGGTTCAAATAGGGGAGAAGATGAAATAAATTTGAGAAGTAACTGAGGAATAATTAGAAGTTGAAGCTTCTATGGCTGCAGGATAGGAGTTTGCAGGGCTCAGGGTGAGCATGGTGTGGGCAGTAGCCCACTGCTGCAAGAGAGAACTGCCTTCATCCTCTTTATTACTAAATGCAATGTAATATTACCACATAATTTAAAAATCAATGAAGGGCTGTCTGAGGGCAATCATGTTATCTCTTGCACCTTTGTCCTGACTCAAAGGTTCTTTTTCTAAAGCTAGCTCTGGAGACCCTTGCTAGCTGAAGCAATCGATCAAAATTGATCTGATTTGAAAAGGTGACTTAAAAAAAAAGTTTGTGGAACCACGTACTCCCTCTCTTTTTTGGGTCTAATGGCAGATAAAAATGAGTTGGTAAATTACAATGTTAATTTAAAAATAAAACCAGAGAACTAATGCAATGATTCTGGATTTCATGTCGGGTTCAGACACCACAGACTGGTGTTTTCACACATGCAGTGGTCTTTCAGCAGGTAAACAAAAACACTAATAATTTTTGTTTGGAAGTGAGATAAAAACCAGACACGGTGTTCAATTTAGGGTGGGACAAGGGCATGAGGAAACCCAGAATAAGGTGCAGCCCCTTTGTGTAAGCAGCTCTGAGGGATGGGAGGCTCTCCAGAAGCAGTTTGACCTACTGGGTTTCAGTGATGTCTATCACTTCTCTATCCCACAAATACCTTTTCTTTTGGCTTTGAGTAAAGAACAATTTTTGCAAGGCATTAATTTATAACTCTATCTCATCTTGCAAATCACAGCTCTCATTTAGTGAATCCCATGCATAGTATAAATAATTAACTCTCCGTCTTCATATTAAGCCAGGAGTAACAGAATTATCTAAGAGCCTTTGAGAGCTATATTTGCCTCCTAATCAATAATTTGTTATTGACTCAGCATTAGGACCTGACAGTTTTATAAATTTATTGTATGGGAGAAATAGAAGGAAATAAAAATGATACGAAAACTACTACCCATTCTCCTTCTACATTACTCCTGGTGAAATAACAGAATTTCTATAGGAATACAGGTAAACATAACAGAATCAGTGCAGAATATGTGCTAACAAACACATCCGTACCAGGAAATCTAATTATTGACTCTTCCAACACTTTTAAACTTTCCTTCCAAGTTGGCTACACTCTCATCTCAATTGCAGTAGCGTCATTCAAGAACAGTTTCATTAGATTAAAAGGTCTGGTAGTCAATGCAATTGTAATCAATAGCTGTAACTCCAAGAAAATACCTGGATGCAGACTTTCACTTCTCTCTGCCCTGTTCTTTGATTGACTCCAGAAGTGCTGCAAAGCCCAAGAAGCATTTCTGTAAACTATATTTTAAAGGATCTCCAAGCCTTCCAGTTCTACAAAGCTGTCATTCCTTACCTTTCAAAGCAAAGAGAGAAGCTTTTTTAGAGCCTGGGATAGAGTTTAATGTCTCAGGCTATGACTGATAGGAGGCAGAGAGAAATGGATAAAGACCATCCTGGCTGTGTGGGTACACTCCGCTGAGCTGTAATTTGCTGGCTTTCCTTGGTTGTATCATTGCAATGGCCTCCCTGACATGAAAGGAAGCATTTCTGAAAGCTTTGGGAGCCCTGACAAAGTAAAGCACTGAAGTTTCACTGCACCTTCAAAAAAATCCCAGTCCGCACATCAACTTTGGTTTGTTTGGTGTCTTTTTTTTTTCTTTTTTTCCCCTTGGGACAGGATGCTGCTTCTCCTCCTCCCTGCCTTTCACCCAGCATTGGACCCAGCCAAGCAGATACCAGGAGAGAGACTTCTGCAAACTTCATTGTCCACGAATGCACATGAGACCCATCAGGGCAGTGCGGGAGCCAGCAGCACGGAGCATGAAATACAGCCAGGGCTGCTTCATCAGCTGCACACCCTTTTCCAAAATCACTTTCAGTGTGGCAAACACCATGTCAGGGATGCTCTCTGCAAGATTTTTCTGCTGTTCCTGAATATTTGAGGGCAGAAAAAGCTTATTATTCCACATACTATTGAATCAATTCCGTATTATCAAATATTCCCTTTTCCTTCGAATGTTGCAGATCCATCGTGTTCATCACATTCATTTCAGTTTCACCTTTTCATTCTGGACTTTACTGATCTTAAATGCCACGTGTAGCTCCTACTGTCCTGACATATGCAGGTGTTTGCCCTACACTTGACATCTCTCAGCCATCCTGAATCTTGAATGACTAAGCAGTGATCCATGTAAACGTCATGTCATCTCAAGTTTGATGGGATGCCTTTTAAACGCAGGAGGTGAAAAAGATAATCCCTTTCCCTTCTTTCTCTCGCCTGAAAGATAAATCACTCTATTTGTACTGTCTGGAAAATTAAAAAGCTTTTATTTAGCACCGCTATTTCAGAACAAGCACCTTTATGAAATACAGAGGCACTTTGGAAACGCAGAAGCGCATTTTCAAATGAGTGCAGATATTCTCAACACCACTTTATATATTTATTATAGCTTTTACATTACAGTCTCAGAAACTGATGTATTTATATTTTTCATGGTGTCTCCAGCAGATGATGGGGTATATGCTGCAGTGTTCCTTATATACTTAGGAACATAAGAAAAAGACCTCTTATTTTAGCAAGTCTTGAAATTTTCATATATTATCTTTCAAGGCTTTAGAGCATTTTCTTGCAAAGTTCGTGCTATTAAACCTTTTAAGACAAATTGCCTTTAGCCTGTTGCTGTAACCATTGAACTGTGGGAACTGCAAGTGAGATTATTTTGCATAGGATAAGATCAAGATAAATGGAATTTTAATCCCAATATGCCCAGAGACTTTCCATAGGCCCTGGAGTAACTAGTTTAGTTTCTATCAGTTTCTTGAAAAAGTGCAGATAAAAACCTGAAACTCTAACTTCAAATGAGTTTCTCCATGACTTATATTGCTTGATCTATGATCAGAGGGTTGGACCACCTCTGATATGAAGACAGAGCGAGACAGTTGGGATTGTTCAGCCTGGAGAAGAGAAGGCTTTGGGAAGACCTTAGAGCCCCTTCCAGTATCTGAAGGGGACTACAGGAAAGATGGAGAGGAACTTTTTACAACGGCATGTAGTGATAGATAGAAGGGTAATAGTTTTAAACTGAAAGACAGGAGATTGAGATTAGCTACTAGGAAGAAATTCTTGAGTTTGGTGAGACATCAGCCCAGGTTGCCCAGAGAAGCTGGGAACCTTCTGGGAAGTTCCCCCCAGGCAGGGAACCCCCATCCCTGGAGGGGTTCAAGACCAGGTTGGACTGGCCTTTGAGCAACCTGGTCCGGTGCCGGTGGGAGGTGTCCCTGCCCATGGGCTGGGGGTTGAAACTAGATGATCTTTAAAGTCCCTTCCAACCCAAACCATTCTATGATTCTATGATTTTCTACTCCTGCTCCTACCTTGATGGTCATTTCTGTACAGCTGGGTCAGACCAAGAAACAGTGGTCCAGCAGAAGCAGATATTTTAGCACAGGCTACACTGCATAAGATGCAAGTCTTTGTGTTTTGTGCTGGCTGGTACTGAGTCCATTGAAATACATGGACTGGTGCAAGAAAACCTTCACTGTTGGCACATCCCCTTACCCAGCAGAGGATGTTTAATACCCTCACTAGCAGCAGCCAGGGTGGCACGAGCTCGGGAACCACGTGTTGATGTTGTGGCTGGGCTTTCTTGTAGCTGGAAACCCAGCAGGCCTGTCACTAACTCTATCAATTAAAGCATATGCTGCTATATAATTCGGCTGAGTGCTAGGAGAGGCTTGTTCTCACTGGGGTGTAACAAGAGTAATTATAATAATGATTCGCCCATTCCTCACGACGGTATTTTCTCTTAGCAACAGGCTCAAGCACCACAAGAAATGTGATCAAAGTTGAAAGAAAATTCTCTTTGATGCAAAGGAGTTTTTGTTGCTGTTTTGGTTAGGGAGGGCAAGCAGGGGAGTCTGTCAATGCAGTCAGCTAATGACAAACAGGGGATAAAGCTCCACGGGGATTAGTGAAGTCTGAATGCAAGTCAAGTGGTCTGATTCTGTAATTTCAACCAAGTAGTAAAGCAACCTACAGGCTTTTTAGTGTTTAGGTTGCCACAAAGAAGCTTTGCTGTCATCTCTGAAACACTTTCTCAATAAGAAATTTCCTGGAACACCAAGGTCTTATTTCTTCTGGGAGGTTAAGTCATTGCATTATCTCCTCGGGTGGAAATTCATTATGCTCATCTTCTATGTGGGTTTGAGCAGCCTCTTCCTGTACAACAGGCTGCCTGTCTCTCCCTTAGGCAGTAACAGCATCAAGTGGTGTTCAGTGCTACTTATCTTGCTCACCTGCCAATTAGCTATAAACTGTAAGAACCATTGTACCCAAAAAGGAAAAAAAAAAACCCAAGAAAAAAAAGAAGCTGGATCAGTTTCAAGTTTAATTACTCCAAATGAATTCAATATATTATTGCCTCAAACAAAAAAAAAAAATCTGAACCTTTAATCCTCTTTGAAGATGTTTCTTACTGATATATCCCATCACATATTTTTAACACTGGTGACAGTACTTAGAGAAATCATATCCTATGTTCGGTTAAGCCAGGAAATGCATTTGATTCTTCTACTATAATTTTCGCAGCTGCTTAGCAAATGCAGCCTCTTTACTGCTTGTAAACCATCCCTCTGATGGCACTTGGTTAAATGCTATGCAATAAAAAGAATAGCCGTAAATTAATTTAATGTGTTTGTGTCTATATTGTGTAACGCGTTCATCTTGCACATATGAATTTCTTATTCAAGCATTGCCTTTTTTTGTGAAGATGTTGGGATCCTTACGGGGTTTCCAGAGTGCTGTTTGTGCCTCACGACTCTCAGATTGAACCCGCCCCAGGGAGGGGGCGCAGGTGAGATTCGCCCCCATCGTCCCAGCGTAGCCCTCAGGGACAAGGGGACATTCAGGCACCGAGGCTAATCCCATCCCAGGGGCTTGGCTCAGGTGGGGCTGGTCGAGCACTCACGGGAAGAAAATATCCTTCACTCAGTGTGCTCTAATAGAGGATGCTTGACCCAGGAGGAACAAAACCAATATGTCGTCAAAATAAGTACAGGAAAGAAGAGGAATAGCTTTTTTTTATTATTTATCCTTTCAGTGTTTCAATGCAGCCATAAACCTCAGATTTCTGAGGGTGTTTTTCAAACCTTTCAGCTTTCAACACAAGCTTTTAGGGTGGCTTTGCTGTAGGCCTGAGAAGACCACTGAGCATGAGGTAGCCAAAGCAGTGGGCTTGGCTGCAGGAGGGGTCAATGGCACGTGTGTGTGTGTGTGGCATCTGTTTGGGGTCATGCAGGAGGATTCAGCAGGGAAAGTCTCCTCCTGTGGAAAGGCAGCTCTATATTCCCATAGCACTGCTCTCCTGAACCACAGGAGGTCCTGGTTTAAACAGAGGTGGGACTGGATGCTCATCCTAAACGCCTACAAGCCAAAGGCTTGAGGGGGCCAAGGGCTCTTAACCTCCCCTTCGCCTCTGTATCTACTATAAACTATTATTAGAAGTTGTAAGGACATAAAATTTGGTTTTCAAGAGTAATTGAACAACCATGAAGGCCCTAGCAAGGTTCCTTTGGCAGCTTTCAAAAGAATGCTGCAAGTATCTTCAAAGTTTTGAATAACGATGTGTTTTTCACACAAGTGCAACACCTTCTTTTCTTTCTCTGTGAATCAGGTACTAAACTGGGGTTTGCTGCAAATTGTTAAACAGTTGGCATGCTTCTTGTAAGAATTTTCCCATAACTGGAAAAGGACTAAATTTGTTTTATTTTAAAACTGAGACGGTTCTTTGATGTCATCAGATTTCTAAAACAACTCTGTTTTGAACATAAACTACTTCAGGAGCTGCGGTCCCTATAGGTTTACACTGTTTCTTGTTTTCTTCTGAACATATTCTCCAATATTTTTAAAACTGAACTGTTGACATTCACATTCCTCAATAGATCTGTTCTCAAAAAATTGAACAATTACAGATAAAAGGTGTCATTTTGAGTTTTAAAATGTGACAGTTGGAAATTGAATAGACACTATTACCATTTGTTTTGCATTTTATTAGGTAGTGGCATACAATACAGCATAATGCTGTATTATTTTGGAAGAGGACACACTTATAGTAGAGTTGTTTATTTTAACTCTTTCTGAGTGTTCATTTCTTGATTTCTGAATACTACAAACATGTTCAAGTCCCAGCTTCTGAGGTGCATTTGTTTTGCTAAAACTACTCAGAATTCCTGATTTCCCCCTTCTCAGTGAGAAGGCCGCGGAACGAAACCCAACCAGAAAATAAACCTGCACTTTTGCACTAGTACGAGCTTAAAATGCACAACATCAAGAGGATTTAATATTAACCTCCAGCACAATGGTGTAGGTTCCCCCATAGAGCGTTGGACAAGCCAAAAATTAGAGCTGCAGACAACAGTCTCCTTTCCAAAGGACGTTTGCTTCTGGCTGGGGACAATGGCCAATTCATAGAGTGAGGGTGACTCGCTGATGACGCAGAAATTGGGATGAGAGGGAAAAGGAAAGTGCTGAAAATTGGCGATTCTGAGGCTTTTTCGGCGGTTTAAGGCAGCCCTCTAAAGACAGAAAGGAGCACTGCAGGGGAGATGCCAACCCCATGGCAGAGACCTGAGCAGGGATGCCAAGAACCAATATTTTCAGTGTTTTTTGTTTGTTCTGGGTTTTTTTTTGGTTGTTTTTTTGGTTGAGTTTTTCCCCTCACCTTTTTTTTTTTTAAAAAAAAAAACAAAAAAACAAACCACAAAACAAAGCCTCTCCACTTAGCTGAAAAATGCATTACAGTAAGCCTTTGTAATTCACACTTATTTCCTCTTGTAGCACTTCCAACATTTTGAATATACTGGTAAATGTTTGCCACCAGTAAGGCAGACAAAGCTGCAGCACAACGATGGGAATTACTTCTCTGAGAACAGGGTATCTGGGGTAATGCTGGGCAGCAGCTCTTGTGAGAGAACTGTCCAGAGCACATGGAAACACACAGGATTGCCAAATTATTTCAGTGAATTTGGGGTTAGATATTTAAGAAATGCCAAAGGCTGAAAATTTGCACTTGAAGTGCTTCTTATGTGATGCTGGCATTTGATGAACTCTTGGGGGTTAGAACAATGAGACATCCCTTCACCACACCAAGAAGCTCACCTTTAACTTTAACTTCCACTTGTCCATCTTTTCTCAACCCCCTTGACTGAGAGCTCTGCAAACCATCTGGTCAGGCCTCAAAAAAAACCAAAACAGAGCTTCTGGCAAGGAAGGGAAGTCTGAGATAGAGGGTCTCTGTGGGATCTCTCTCCCGAGCTCCCATCTGCCGCAGCCGGTACGTGAGATTTCCCCATCTGGTTCAGCCTGCTTCAGATGGGGCTCCCTTCCCTGTGGGCTAGTGATGTGTGACCCTGAGAAAGCAGGTTTTCATAGAGAAAACATGCAAACGGCATATTTGGAAATCAGAACAAGTTTTTCATTATCAGTATTTTTCAAACAAAATGTCATAGATGCAGCATAGGAACCCACCCATCCTTGCTTCTTGTCTTCTCTACCCCAAACCAGAAGAATCCATCAATCAGTTTGATTTCGCAATAAAAAGCAAAGTGACTTGTATGTTTGTAAGTTCTCTTCAGAGTAGGTTTTGAGGGAAAATGCCCTCTTCTTAAACACACTCAAAAGGGAAAGAGCAGGTTATTGAACAAAAGTGGCGGTGTCAAAAACATGCAGCGATTCCCATGTAAAATACTTTACACTTAAACCAAGTATTTGATAAATGAATCAGTTCACTGGGAGAATCACATCAATCTTCATTTGAGTGGGAACTGATGCTGAATATTGGACTCACAGCAACATTTTTTTTTCTGGAGTGAAGGAAACTGATGCTATAATCGATGGTAGAGCTTATGCACTGGTTCTTCATGTGATTTTGTGTTTATAGTTTTCTTGGGTAGGATTTACGAAACATTAAATTCCCCAAACAAAGTCCAAGAAACTGCAGAGCATCAGATCACTAGGACTGATCCACTGCATGTGGATATTAGCTGGCATTTTTGTCAATTAAATTGTCAATTTAATGAGGGTGCAGACAGAGCTTGTGACTGGGCTGTTGGTGTTTTACAACCTTCTGGACTAGCATCTTTATTTATATTGACCGATGAAAATGCCTTATGTTACGCTTAGTTTTGTAACCCCAGCCCAGTCCCTCAGGCATCCTGATGAGGAACTGTAAGTATGACAGCAGCAGCCATGAGATGACTGAAGCGAAGTAGAGCATATCCCCCAAAAGCTTTGTAATGGGCTCAATTGACTGGGGAAGTCACCAGTGTGCTTGAGTGACTGGAATGATGCTCCAGAAATGTGTCAGATACAGGTTATCTGTCTTATCTGTGCTTGTGGTAGGAAACTGGTCCTAAAAATGTGAAATTTGGTAGATTTTCACATTTGGTTTGAGCATAAGAAACGTCTCTGGGCGTGTTGGAGACAGAGATGGGTCCAGTGTAAAATCTTCAATGTGAATCATCAATGTAACCACTATTGTTTTTTAGACTCAAGTCTGCTTGAAAATGAGGAAAATGGAGTAAAAAACTGTACTTGGGCTGCTGTTTCGTGTGTGCCTTTCAGAATCAATGCGCTTCCCTTGGAGCACGCAGATGTTGAGCTTTGGGCACCCAGGTGGATGACTACTTCAAAGTGAGACTTTATAAACAAGGGTCCTTTTTTGAATTTATTTATTTGGAAAACAACTGTAATTTCTAAATGTTGTGTGTTTATTTATTATGGGCTTGTTTACCGTGGTCCCCATCTGACAGGAACAGTTGCAGTCACCGAACTGAAGAGAAATTGAAAAAAATGCATTTGTTTGTCACCTGGGGTAACAGCACAATCTGTGATTTATAACCTCACTTTCTTGCTGAACTTGCTCGTAAGAAGGGTAGTGACACCCCATCAACACAGAGATTGCACTGCTGCCTTCTGCCCCATGACCACCTCGATCTTCACCGAGCTCAGTGAAGGTTTTATTCAACCCAAGGTGTCCCCCAGGTACCGCTCAGCCAGATGTGTAAGGGCCAGATGCAGCTCAGCCAGATGTGTGAGATGTGTTGGCACTTGTTGAGGGGGAGTATTACCCTCTGAGTGTCTCACTATGGACTGCTTAGAAAATCACCTGGGGACCAGGATTGACAGGGAGGAAGGGAACGAGGAGTGATTTGTTCATGGGCTTTTTGAGTGCACAAGCTACGGAGCACCAGAGAAACCAAGAAAGCAAAAGGGGATATGATTCCACCCTGTGCTTAGTCAATCCTTGCCACCGTGTGGATGCTCACAATGTACCAAGATTGATTGGACAAATTCATGGAAGGAAACCTCACTTAAATACATAATCTCTATGTCTAACTCAGGAATCCTCTTAAAGTCACTGACCATGCCTTGGATTAGTGGTTACTCCCAGACATTTCGCTGTAAGTTGTCTTGCTCTTCCCTAAGCATTTGCTGTGATAATAATATCAATAAAGGACATTATTAGAAAAGGGATAATAATATCTATAAACTTTACCCTGATGAAATGCAGCTGTTCCTTTGCTCACATTCAATGAGGAAGGCCAGGAAGGTTCAACTTCACACAGACCCAAGTCCCGTCATCCCCAAAAATCTTCATACAGACCAAGTTCAGCAAGACATACAAATCCCAGTGCTATTAACGGCATAATTTTTTGGCAAGCTGTTGTACACCTGCTCTCACACCTTGAGGAATCATGGCCATACATCCTCAACACACAGGTTATATATATGTAAGTCAATGATTTCCCTGAAGTTAGCATGCCTTTCGGTCACATTTTCACACTTTATAAAAGCATTAACAGAATAACTAAACAACCCTCTTTGCCAATGTAAAGTCTATTTCTGTTGCCAGCCTTTGATATTTTCCTGCCCAGCTCCCGATTTTTCATATTGACACCTAAAATGACCCTAAAATACAACTTATCTGTGAAATTACAGTTATTGCAGCATCCTTCTTCCATGGGCAAGGAGACTGAGCAACCGGCGCCCTAAAATAACAACCCTGTGCAATTTGGTTGTGCTTTTTTGATGCACTTGTCTTCACCTCCCCTAACCCTGTGCTAACATGATAAGCATAATCATTTTCTCCCTTGTACTGTATTTTGGCCATATACTGGAATTTGATCCAACAGTCACCATTTGCTAAGGATAAGAAATGGCTTTAATGCCACACACCGACACCTGAATCCTATCAATTTTTCCCTGTTTCATTTCTTCCACTAACCCAACCAATTGGCTTGAGCAAGCAATTCAGGAAAAAAATAAATGTAATAGAGGTCCCTCTTTTCAGAAAGGTACTTCTGTCCAATTGCTTTCATCTTGAGAACACAGCTATGAGGTCTGTTTCAAGGGATGTCCTTCAGCAGGCAGCATGAATTGCAAAATCAGTCACACAAATGGCCTACCATATATAAAAATAACCAATATATCAACAGGGCTGAAGCCAAGCAGCAGTTAAAATAACTGCTAGATCAGTAACACTAAACTTACAACAGACAGATGCATCTGAAAAGCGCAGGCCATTTTTCCTTTGATTTATATTATTACTTCATTTTTTATTCAAGATATGAAACATTCTGAAAAGCAAATGCTAAAGATTGACAAAAGATTGCCATAACAAAATGAAATACAGTATAAGTGTAAAATTGATAGGGAAATATTCCTGTCCTTAATGAGACAGGGGATGCTGTAGCTGAGAAAAAAAATTGAGATAGTCCCTCTGGTGGAAGAGCCATTTTAGATGGATGCTGCAACCCCTGCTGATGCTACACGTGGTTTTGCTGTCCTCATTGCTGCTGTTTTAGGAATAAGTCATACCCTACTAGTGCAGGCATGAGTCAACAACTCCCTTTTAAGCTGAGCTGTCTTTATTCACACTAGTTTTCCTGAAGTTTTGAAAGGGTTTATTTGGAGAGTTCCAACAGAGGAAGGAGGGGTGTAAATCAGAAACGTAACAAGGTAATGTCTACAATTAAAAAAAGGACTTAAATTGCAACATGCAGTGAACTTTTTACCCTGTCCTGAAATCCCACTGCAAAACTTCCTACATTGGCAAGCTCCTCCCTGCTTGCAGGGAAACAAAATTATTTTCTTTCAGCTTAAACACCTTTTTTTTTCAAGATTCCTTGAAGCTCACAGTTAAGAGAATAAGGAAAATCTCCATGACAAGCGAAGCCCGGGAGAGTCAAGTTCATCTTCCTGCTGGATTTCCTGCATCACCTCCCAGTAACTCTGGTGAAAAAAAAAATGCAGCTTTTACTAAATGCAGCTCGTTGTGCTGTAAAGGTCCTGGGGTGCTAATGACCTGCAGGAAGGATGAACGGAGCACAGGATAGCTCAGGCCATGTCCTGCACCTTTGCTGTGTGTTGGAGGATGCCAGTCCTACTGCCTCTGAAGGCAAAAAAAAAGAATTGGATGGGATGAAGGCAAATAATTTGAATCTCTGGTACATATTATAGAAGATGAGACTGACCTTGTATGTCCGGGAGTAATGGGTCTTAATGACAGCACCGGTACTAAAAGGTACATTTGATCTGCCTTAGAAGACACAGACTGAAATCCCAGTCTGCTTAAAGTCATTAGCAAAATTCATCCTGACTTCAGTGGGGTCAGGGTTTTATCTATAATCGGCAAATTAAATGATTTGAAAAAATGCAAACTTTTTTCCTGGCTAAAGGCAATTATTGTGTAAGTCGTCACTATCTGGACAAAACACAGAGTGGGAACAGATACCCCTCTATGTAACACACCTGTGCAAGTGACTATCATTTGGGCTACACAATAATTTGAGAAAAATTCATACCTAATGCATCTTCAAAGTGTTTGAGCTGCACCCATAGTTTGGTAAAAGATGATTTAAACCAAATTTGGAAGAGTTCCTTTCAGAACTACTAATGATGTCTTGCACAGCCCTGGGTTGATTCACTGCTCTGGAAGACCTGAAAATGAATTTCCCATACCCCTGATACTAGTCTGAGCATGTTTTCTGCTGTGCTGGCAGCTGCTGGGTTTACAGGACAGCTGATAATCCATTTTATCAGACTTTTTTTCAAAGGGTGAAAGCAGGTGCACCAGCCTTCCCAGAGAGCGCCTGGAGACCCCACAGGCATCTGTAAGTGGAGAAATGTGCTTGAATTGTGTCAAATATGTCACTAATGTTTGCTTAGCAATTACTAACGTTTACTTAGCAATTGGTAATATTTAATTAGTGGTAAGGAGGATAACGTTTGAGCCCCTGGAAGCCAGGTTTGAAGCTCCTGTGCTGCAGCACTGGGCGTGCAGAAGTTCCTCGGAGGTGGCTGATGATTTAGGAGAGAGACAGGACGGGTGTTTGCCTAAAGAACTGGCATCCCTGGGGACCTGCTTTTACTTCTGGGCTCTTTCAGAGACTGCCCGTTCCACCTCCGATCAGCCGCTTTCAGAAAGCTCTTAAGTTTCCGAGTTTTTATTTAAAATGGTGCTTTAACCTTTTCTCCTCCCTTCGCCTCCTGAGTCCACTTCCAGCCCCCTCCACAGGAGCATCTCCTCTGCCGGACATTTGCCATCATCCCCTCTCCATCCTCAACCGTGGCGGTTCCGTCCCCGTCCCCCCCAAATCTCCGGGGTCCCGTCCCGATCCCGCCGCGGCCGCGCGGGGGGGCCATCGAGCCGCGGACGGGCCGCGCATCCCCGCACACCGCGCATCCCCGGCACCGCCGGCCGCTTCTAATTACCAAAACTTAATTAAATGACCTCTTCGACCTGACAGCCTTGGAGAGAAAGCATCAGTGGTGGGGAGGTTTTTGTCTTTTTTTTTTTTTTGGTCTTTTTTTTTTTTTTTTTTTTTTCCCCCCCGCTTGTTTGTTTGTTTGGGGTTTTTTTTTCGGTGGGTTTTTTTGGTTTTTTTTTTGGTTGTTTGGGTTTTTTGTTGGGTTATTTTTTTGTGATTTTGTGATTTGATTTTGTGATTTTTTTTATGTGTTTGCTTGGTTTTTTTCTGCAGCTGGGGAGTTTTCTAGCTGCTTGGGGAATAGACCAAGCTGGCTGATGGGAGGGAGGGTGCCTGGCAATCACCGCAGGTTGATGCTGGCATCATCCCTTTGTGCCATCCGAGGTGACACTTTGCCTTATCCCACTGGTCAAACCCTCAGGAGGTCCAGCAGAATGCACCTACACTGCTGTTGGACAAATGGAGACCCTGCTTTGCCCGCAGCTATCCAAAAGGTATAAACACAATTCAGGGAAAACCTGCTTTTTTCCTCCTGAAAGGTTTTATTCTGCTGTAGAAGCCCAAAGGCTGCTTCCCACTACTATTACAGGCATCTGCTTTTGTGAGTTATATGCACTGCTGAGGCCGAGATGCCACAGAGTAGAGAAAAAGGGGAAAAAAAAAAAAAAAAAAAGCCCTGTTCTCTACAGTCCTGCTTCCAGCTCTCAGGGTATATGGCAGAAATGAAGGGGCAGGCACCGTCACAGTTAAATCAGGATTAGATGCAAAAGTGCTTTTGAGAGTCTGGGAATGATTATTTAATGTGTCTTTTTTAAAGAAAAAAGTGGGGGGTGAGTACCTGCTGCATCACATCCAGCAGTCTGCCTGCGTGTGGGCAGAGGAGGTGTCGCTGGGGAGCACAGCCTCTGTGCCACCCGTGCCTTGGTGAAAAACTAACAAACTGAACAAATGTTATTAGTTATTACTCTGTATCCTTTCCAAATCTACTTGGATACTTGCAAGCACTCTCTGCTATTATGGGTGTCAGTCAGCATCGGGGCTGATGTGGTTGGGGATGGTGCAAGGCCCTTTTGGAATCACAGCCCTCATCTTGTCCACTTTCAGGGGTATCAGATGGGCTGTGTTGCTTCAACATACCCATAATGTGCTCATTCCAGCCAAATGCACAAATACATGGGAAAGCTTTCATGGGGCTGATAAGTTCCTCTGAGTGAGCTTGCTGAACAAAATACAAATGCCACGCAAGTCTTCATAAAAATGATGAAACTATCACCAGTTCCTGCCAGTATAAACACACGACAATTTTAAACTGATCTTTCTCACACTCATTGTAACTGCAGGGGAAGGAGAAGATGGAAGTCAACAGAATCATGCAGTGAGATATTACTCATCATGGCCATTGTAAATGATTTCCCCAGAGGCTGTAATTTCTTTGAGGAACTTGCTCATTCTAACTCATTTCACACACTAATCATGCCTATAATTTATTCTGCAGATATCTGCACTTCTGTGGTTTGCTTTTGGTCCGGATGTGGGGTGGGATGTCTCACCAAGTGTCCTGTTGGGGAACCCTGAGCCTGCCCAGGTCCTGCAGAATGAGAGCAGCTCAGGGCTTTGTAGGGATGTCAACATCTCCGCTTCTAAGAGGCCATTCCTCTGATGGATGGGAGGCATTGTAGTCTGGATTTTGGATTTAGCACCAAAAGATCTTTCCAAGATGAGTACTCAAGTACCTTTCACATATTTTTCAGGAAACCAGTGGAGGCCAGAAGACTCATCAGGGAACCAGTTCAGCAGAACAGAGATTTTTGTGAAAAAAGGCTGCAGATTAGGCAGCCTTCTATGGTTTCCTGCGTGTTTCTTCAGCAGTTACTGGGATCCCTGGACTTTATTGCATTTAAAATGGTGGAGTGATCTTTTCCTCAAACTCACAGTGTGGTGTGACCCAACAGTACTGCAGGGTGTCTGGAGTGCTCTGGGTATGTCTTACAGCACATGAGCTTTAGCAGAAAAATAGATGCTGAGAAGCTGGGGGCAGATGAAGCTCTCTGCATCCTAGCACCACCCCAGAGACCTTCCCAGTGACACAGGGAGGTGCCCAGACACCCTTTGAGCTCTGAGAGCAGAGGGTCTTCATCTTGTGGCTGTAGATTTAGGTCCTAAATTCCACCTAAACCCCTCTACAGGTAATTTAATCCTTTATTGAATCTAGTCCTCAGCCTGTCTCTGCCTTAGTTCACCTGTAAAGTGTTTTTGTCCCAAGGCTGGAAGCCTTTTGGAAGTGAGTGCCTTTTGCCTCTGGTCTGCAGAGAAATGAGTCCAGCAAGAGCCTTGAGATGATTTCATGACTTCTTGGTATGACCTGAGCTGGGAAGACCAGGTCAGAAACACTGATGCCTTTCATTTGTACAATGAGAGTATCAAATGTTATCAGATCGGAACATAACAGTGTGGAAGATTACTTTGAAACAAATGGCTTTGTAAGAGAGTAAAAATGCCCTTCAGTGGTGCTACTAATTATTAGGATATTTGACAGCCAGGAATTTCGCTTCAGAATCTCTCAGCCGTGTAAGAAAAACACACACACACAAAAATATGGAAAACAGGTAAGACTGAGCATTCAGGACAGACCTGCGTCAGGAGACAGGCTTGTTTGAGAGAATTAAAATCACAGTTCGTTCAATGTAACCAGACAATGAGTATGCACTCTTTGGCTATTTATAACTCACAAATAAAGCAAGCTGACAAGATATAGCCAGGGGCCAGCAGTAACAGGGCAATGCAGTTTTATTAGCAAGCCTAGGTGGACACGTCATTTGATCTATCCATGTGTGAAAGTATTTTTATCATCTGTATGTTGAAAAAGGTCACAGAAGCTTTAAATATGAAAATTAAATAAAATTAAACCTTATGGAAGATAGCCAGATCCCTCAGGCACTTGGAGGGTCTCAGTGGCTTAAACAATAGTTGTAGAGAGAAGCGGGCTAATCACAAGGGACTTCAGTGTGTATGAAAGAAGTCCAGCACAGCCAGCTTTACAATAGTTAGGAAAAGAAACATCCTTTAGAAAGATAGGGCAATTATGAAGCTGTAGAGCAGAACAAGTGCCTAATTATAAACTTTGGCATGTAGATTTTCTGACATATGAAGTGAAAAATAATTCAGTCCAGTGAAAATGTTACAAACAAAATAATTAGACTGGATCATGATAGCTCAGCTTTGTTGACCAGTTGATCCCATCAGCTGGGTAATTAGCCAGCATCAACCAGTTAAGCTCCAGGAGAGGTGTTAGTTGGTTTAATCCACTTGTATTTATGGCTTCTGAGATAGTTTGTGTTGTAAAAATGAAACAAACTAACCCCACTGCGTGACATTTCAGGCATTTACTCTTTGCTGGGCAGGGTTTCTTGGCTGGCAGTGTTTGCTGTGATGTGCCTCATCGCTGAAGCCCCAGAGGGGCTGTGACAGTCCCTGGGTGGGCTGCTCTGCTGCTCCTGCCATCCCTGGAGGAAAACTACCCCCCGCAGGAGAGCTGCGTGTCCCATGGGGACCCAACAGTATCAACACGCTCATCTGGGCAACCTGGTCTGGTTGGGGGTGTCCCTGTGACTGCAGGGGGGTCGGACTAGATGGCCTTTGGAGGTCCCTTCCAGCCCAGGTGATTGATTCTATGATTCTATCTTTCACTTCTGGAATGAAAAGTTCCCATTCCTGAATACAAACAATGGCATGTTTGTATTCAGTTAATAGCTTTCTTTTCAATATTTTTCTTTTTTTTTTTACAAAAAAGTATTTTCTGAAGGAAACCCATGCTGAGTTTCACTGGGGAATGTCACAAGGGATTTCTACCTTTATAATTGCTCCTAGGAGAAAACTTCTCAAACCTCAAAAAATCCATTTGAATGACAAAACAGCTTTCAATTTACCATTAATAACTCAATGAGTTTCCTGTTTGTTGAGGAAAAAAGCAGTTTTATCTTTTAGAAACAAAACATTTCAGCCTGTGTGGGTGTTGCAAGACTTGCAAACACGAGGATGCTAATCTTAAAAATGTAGGCAACAATGCAGAGAAGGAGTGTTGAGTAAGAGTACAATAAGGGTGACTCAGTAAGTAATACTTTGAAGGAGTAAAATGTTGCTACCTGTTTTATTATTTCATTAACTATTTGAAAATATACATTTCTAGTTATTTCCTAACTAGAACTTTCCTAAAACAGCAGCCATCTGTTTTTCTAAGCTGAGTTAGTCTTGCTTATCATTTGTCTTAAAAAACAGGAATAAAACCAGGACACATTCTTAAAATCACAACAATCTTTTGAATTGCTCCATTTTCAGTTTCTTTAGAATAATTATATTAATTCAAATTAATTCAGCTTCTTTCTTTTTTTGGAACAACTGATGCAGTTCTACTGGAAAATATTTCCTCCCTTGCCTAAGGACAGTGTGGATACCTTCTTTCATTTACATTGCTATTTTGTCAATGGCAAACCATAATATTTCCAACATATAAGGAGTGGTTGCTATACACTATGCTGCATAAACAGGCAATGAAAATAAACCCATTCATTCAGAGTGAAAAGAAGAGGTGGGGCTGGAAGAAGGTTTCCAGCTCTCTGAGCCAAATATTCTTCTGCTTAGGCCAAAAAAGCAGCTCTCTCCCCCTCCCGCCCCGCTCCAAACAGAAGCAGTTTCCTTGTGCATCGCCCACTGGGACATGTCAAAATAAATTGTATATTATGTATTGAGGAGAAAAGAATAACCATGTGATTACAAACAGCTCAGGCTAATTTTAACTCTGTTAAACAGAATTAATTAATCTACCTCAGGAAATGTACAAGTCACCAGCTTACTAATTTTTTTTTTCACAAAGCTTTTTATAACTTTTTAAAGAGGAAAAATTCCAGAAGAGAGATCCATAGCTGCAGATGCAGCTGCTTAAAACATGAAGGGAAGATTTTATTTCTATGTGCCTTTGACATTTTTCTTGGGTGAGAAATAAAGATATTTAAGCTTCACAGCACAAATATCAAGACTGTAGGATCTACATATTTCTGTGATGGACTCATTGTGTATTTCACTCTGTGAGATGAAGCAGAAGAACCAGGACAGTCTTTTTGGCCCATCCTTTATATATCCTTGGTAATTTTTTTTCAAGAGCAATGGTTTTTCTGTTTTCAAGTCTAAAAATTCCCCTGCATGTACTGTAAGAGATTTTTGTTGCTTTGCACTGCTGATTCAAGAGATATGAGAAATCCATCTACTTGCATAGCAGAACTCAGTGGTGTGAGCAAGGAAGAAAGGGTTAAAAAAAAAAAAGGCACACAATACTCTTTTTTTGGGGGGACTCTTTGGCTGCCTACAAACTTACTGGAGCCAGATGTTCAGATTGTGTTGTACAGATAATCCAAAAAAATGAGTACTAAACTTATTTGCAGCCTGGATCTATCTGTGGGTTTCCATCTAGTCTACAGACTGCACCATCCTTGGAGAGTTATTACTCACTGGAGTAAGACCATGGTGGTTTCACAAAAGGGAGGACCAAAGGAGTGATTTTATGCAATACCTACGTAAAACCAGAAGGGCCCACGTGTTGAAGTCTGCTCTCCAGGAGATGCCAGGTTCCTGGACTGCTGGTCTGTATGCAACGCAACTCTTCTGGAATCAAACAAAAAGGACAAGAGCTGCCGTAAGTTGTGCAAAATCGTTACTCTTCCAGCCTTGAAACAAGGAAGACAGTGAGAATATCACTTGTTCCCCAGAAGCCTGCGTGCCGTATGGAAGAGCTGGGCTCTTAGCCAGAGAGACTGAAATGGGAGAAGGTTTCTAGACCTGTTTCTAGATAGAGACCCCAGCACACAAGTGGGACAGAAGTGTGAGTACCCCAAACTTGAGTGTCTTCTGGGGACTCCTAACAATAATTCCTTACTTCAAAGCCCAACTGTACACATTGTTTTCTCCTTCCTGCTGCCTTTACTCCCAATGAGCCTTCAGAAACACTTTTTGGGGAAACAGTCATGAAAATCCACAGTGATACAAGAGTTAATCTGAGTTTCTTTTTTTTTAAAAAACATTCTCATAAATTAAAAGGTCACTTGAACAGATATATACAATGGTAGCCCGGAGGAGAAGGCTATTTTTATTCAGGTAAATAAGTACAGGTATTTTTACAAACTGCAGTTTGCATCGTGCTTGTATACACACAGATATATACATGCTTGTGCATGCATATAGAGAAATAAAATAAAATGTGCCAATGCCAACCTTCAAACACAACAAGGAACCACTGTGTCAAAAATGTCCTCATGAAATGGAAAGCAAGGCTGGGGAGAAGCAACAGCAATAGCTCTTGGTGAAGTTATTGAGTACATAATGAAGGGTTTGGTTCCTATTTCTGATCACTGCCATGGAAAAGACTTTTTTTCTTTTTTTTTTCTGCCCAGGGTTTTCTCAAAAATCTTTGTCTATGCCCCTTAGGAGATTGCAAACTCTTCTGAACCAGGAATCGCTCAAAATTGGCAGGTAGGTATTACTACAATGAGAATTTGGTATCAGCCATTCCTCTGATAAAACCAGTACCTCCTGAGGTACTGTCCTGTATTCCTCAGATTTCTGGGAATCCAAAACAACTGGGTAGATATTTCTTGCTTTGGAAAGGCTGTTGGTATTTCAGGAAGGAATGGTATATCCAGCTTCTGTTGGTATGACTTCTGTTTCAATGGGCATGTTGATGACAAAGTTTTGCTCTACTGAGAAACAAAATGACTCAATTGCAGCTGCCACATCTACCGGCACATGTACCCCAGGGATGTCCAACTTGTCACAGGCAGATGGAGAAAATCTTGGGGAGCTCTCTGGGAAAGTGTTGACAACATCTCCTGGAAGACCCTGCAGGAGCCCCTTCTGAAACCTTCCACAAACAACACTGGTAGCAGGTGTCTCCTGGACTCACACACGTCAAAATCCATGTGTGATGGCCTGGAAGACCTCCAGCTTCCCAGGACCCCTGGGATATAAATAAGAAAGGCATTTTATCCCAGAAACACACAAAAAATAAAGATATTTGATAAAAATAATTTACAGTAGCATTGAAATTTTATATATATACGATAAAAACCCAATTCCAAATCCAAATCAATCTCCTAAACTGAAGACCAACCACAGACAAAACTAATATATACAAGCAATTTATAAGGAAGTGAAAACACCATGAGAATAGGGGAATAAAATGTATTTTGAATAGAACAATATAATGTTATTGGCAACACAATGGCATACAAGCCTCTGGAGGTGTCGTGCTGTCTTCTTTGATTAAAAGCTTGCACAGAAATATGAGTATTAATTTAGAAAGACTGTTTATGTCTTCAGTCTCTCTAGAATATTATTAATTGGAATATGCAAAACTAGGTCTTCAGAGCTCTTGCAAAATATTGTAAGCAGCAAGTCTTTATGGGGAAGGATAAAGCAAGGATTTAAGGGGGTTTGGAAGAAGTAATTACACTCTATTACTTGCAAGTGTATTCATTTATGGGAAGAACTTCCCCACAGAAGTGGACAGCTTGCTTTGGTTGTTTTTCTTTCAGAAATATTTCCTGAAGGAATATTAGCAAGATACTCCAATTAATCCTAAGGAAGAAACCACCTCATTGCTGTAAGCAACCTGAAAATCAGAACTAGATGTCTTGGATCCTTAGCCTTTATGACTTTATCATCAACAGTGAGACATGCAGCTTCAGAGGGCTCCCCCCACCTGAAGGCAGGGGATAGTTGAAAAAAATGTCATCTACAACAATTGCCTTCTTTCAGTTCTCTGTGGAGGTAAATTCCACTTTTAAATGATGGCAGGTAGGACTGACATGTGCCTCTCTGATCATCTTTCCTTCAGTTACAGCATGATGAGTTTTGTTTCTAGGTTTTTGGTGGTATGGGAAAGGAGAAACTGGTTTGCATTTATCTGTCCTTTTAAAGTCCAAAATCAACATCAACCCTCGCCTCTTTACCTTTTTAATTTTAACCCAAAACCCTCCTGCATATATATCTCAATCATTTAAAGAGAAACATATCAGGGCTCAAGGAAAGACAAACAAATAACATGGCATGACTTATACCATGGAGCTGATGTACTCTAACTCTTCATAAAGTCATTCGATCTGACCAAGCGTCACAACCTGGCCTGCAAGTTGTAAAAAGAGGAAGAATTTTCTAGTCAGAGTCATTAGGCAAATTAGTGGAGTTAGTAAGTGTATTGCCTCTACTATGTAGCAGGTGAACCCAGTTGGCATCTGACTAGATTTATGACTACCTGAATTACGTGATTTCCCCCACCGGGCTACAAAAGCAGGCAGCAGGTGATTGCCAGTGACAGACCAGGCCTAGAGAAGAGGAAAGAGGGAACTGAGTGTTTAACTCAGTTTGCCTGGTGTTTACATCTATTTCAGGGAGTCTGGCCCCAGGCAGACAAGTATTTCCATTGTTAGGAGGAACTTCTTAATTGGCAATGAAACAATATTTTATACAGTATTACTACAAGATGACGGAAAAGAATATCTCCCCCTCCCAGTTTGGAAATTCAAATGGCTTTTTTTTTAAAAAAAAAAGTATGTTTACCTCTTAAATGAGTGGCCCCTCATTTAAATTAGCAGTGACATTCAGATATCGTCTGATCCTTAATCCTTCTTCTTAGGAAGGGAGTATATTTCTTAATACAAGAGAATATAGGGATTTCATTTTGTCCTGATGTCCACCATCCACAATGAGAGCTGATGTACGGACTGCTGTCCTCTCCCCTTCTTCTTCCTTAGTTCTATTTCAGGTCTTAACAAGAGCTACCTAAATGTCAAGATGATTAAAATCCCAACCTAGCAATTGAAGAAGAATGCCACTGAAATCAGGGTATTCTAAAAAGAAGTTGTGGGTCATCTTGTGGTATAAACACAATTAAATTGTGCCCTAATTTTGATAAGACTGCATTAACAGAGGCTTAATCTGTCAAGCTCCACAAATCAATCAAAGTGATGGTGTTTTTCCGTTATCAGGTGTTACTCAGTGTGAAAAAGGGTTAAAAGACTGAGACCCTGAACGTGCAGCTGATCCTGAGCAGAAAAGCAATGGATGGAAGCATGATGTATGCTCAACTTCTAGCTTAAAGTCATTACACTGAAAGTAAAGTAGCTCAGGGAGTGCCCATTGCCCAAATCCAATTTTCATACCGATGTGTTGCTGAGAGTACAAATTACTGAAAATTTGCCAATCCAAAGCTAATATTCAGAAAAGCCTTTCCAGTAAAAGTGAAAATAGCTTTTCAGTTAGCAGTGCTGCTCTTCCAATAAAGCACATGTGAATAAAACCCACATAATTTCAATAAATAAAGCACAAAGAAAAGATGGTTGTAAGAATACTGTTAAGAGGAATTGTATTCTAAAGCTGAGTGCCTGGAAAGAAACCCTTTTTGAATGCTTACTCCCCAGCTGATTGGAAAGCAAAATAAATCTTCATGCACAGTCAAGGACCAATGGATTTCTTGGTGGGAAGAAAGCCAGCTGGTTCAGTTTCACCAGTAGAAAGGGGAAAGGTGGGGACATTGTGGAATCATAAATCCTAGCAAAACTTAAAGTGTGTCTGCTAAAGTTTCTTTCCCCCACCTCATAATTCCACTTCCCAGCATATATGACATGTTTACCTGCCTCCTTTTCTGCCAGATTCACTTCTATATTTCCTCATGTCTATTCCCACATGAGATGATTTGACTGCTCAGTTCCCAGGTATCTCACACACGGCCCACGTGGAAAGGCTGTGCTGATGGTGTGCCCTGTAAAACGTGTCTGCCTCACCAGCCTTTGGTGGACATCTCTCCTGAGGTCATAAACTTATTGTCTTTGATAGAGATTGTCTTTCCACATGTGATATCCCAATGCATAACTATGCACGTGTGAATTTGATTAACCTCCCAGGAGAAAAAAATTTTCTGGCACCATCTGAGCAGGTCCCCCAGCCCCAACCTGAATCTTTGCTCTAGTTAATAAACAATGCTATGAAAACAGTATTTCATGCCTTTCTGGATTTATAAGTGAGGTCAACTGCAGTCAGGTGGCTACTACAATTAATTCCAGCAACAAAAAAGCAAGATGCCAGTGAATAAGGAAAGACAGGTTAGAGAAACTTTGGATAACCTATGTGTTTTCCAGTCACCAGGTCTTGATGATTTCTGTGTTGGAGACCTTAGTTAAAGAATAAACCAAATATTGCCAAGGGGAAGACTGATGATGCTCTGGGGCAGAACTTTTAGTGTGGGATCTCCCTGGTCAGTGGAAGGATTGCTCTAGGAATAGGCCTTGAATCAGGAATATGGTTATAAAATTGGCATTATTTAGTTTTTGAAAAAAAGGAAAATATCTTGAAAGACAAATTCATTAAAATTCTGATTAAACCCAGTAGGTGCATATGCAAAGAAAAAAAGGCTTTGATGTGATCCAAACCTATAAATGTGAGTAAATATTTCTACTTTTGCACTTGCCTATTTCTTTGGCCAATTCAGGTGGGAATTCCAGAAGAGAGGAGCTCGTTCCGTGCAGATGTTCCAGTACCAACACAGTCTGCCATTACCCAGCATGGAATTTGACTGAGTTGTTGTTAGGCATGATACCTATTCAAAAGGAAAGTTTGTTTAGAAATCTGTATTTGGAAATCAAGAAGTTTGAGGCAAAAGGAAGATTTATTTTTATCTGTGCAGGTTGATTACTGGGAGTGAATTTTGTGCCTTATGAAACAGGAAAAATAACTTTTGCCTCAAGAACTGTGCATATTAATTGCATATTATTTTGAATATTTTAATATTCTAGTCGACACATTTGATTCAAATAGCTACAAACTTTAGTATGGTAGTTGATAATCTGACTATTGGTAATTTGCAGCTGATGAAGGAAGATTGAAGAAGATTATATCAGAGGAAGACTGTTTCAAAAGATTATTTAGATGGCAAATTTAAATTATAAACCCCAAATAGTCTCAGTTCAAATTCTTTTGTTCCTGAGCAGATGGAAAGAGTTGCTGAATGACCAGCCTTATGTACTGATCCTGGGCTTGGGGTAGGGGAGCCTGGGTGCTTTTCTTCCCATACTAGGAGGAAAAATAAAATCTCTGCAGGCCATTGCAGTGCACATGTGCTGCCACCAGATTTACACAGTTGTGATTGTCTGCAATTCGGTAAACATTTCTTTTGACGATGCCCCAGAAAGAGAATCTAGTTCACTCCCTCCAGGCTACGCAGAGCTAACTGGGATGGAAAAGAGTAAGCAGATAAGTGGAAAAGAGCCAGGAGAGGCGAAAGAGCGGATGGCGTCCCCAGCCTGCTAGGAAAGCAGAGTGCAATGCATTGCAAGGAAGGTTTTCCTCAAAGTGCCAGAGCAGAGGGCAGCCAGCCGAGCTTGTTAAATGCACATTTGCTGATGAATAAATATTGTGCTTGTCATTTGAAGAGGTTATTTTTCCAAGGGAGTGCTCTCTTCCACAAACACAGTCCAGCAAACAGAAATACTGTTAAACCCCTGCTGCTTAGACAGGAGGTACCAGGGTATGTGGCATTTGCTTTCTTCCCACACTAATTTGAAAGGACATGATTTCAGTGTCTATATGGCCGGGGATTCCTCTGCAGTGTGCACTCAAGCATTCAACCTTTCTGTAACAGTTTCAGTCATTTTACGATACCTCTATTACTAGCAATACCTGAGCAGAGCAAATAGAGCACATCCTTTTAGTGGAATTGTTTTTGCATTTAACCTATTGGTTTATTTATTTGTGAACACTCTGGCTGAAGGAACTTATTAAATAATAATGCTGGGATAAAATCCTGAAAGGGCTGGCATAGTGTGTTCTTAAAAATCTGACAGCACTGCCACGCTGCCATAAATTCAACCTTGGAATTGCAGTGGGTTTAAAAACATGTTTGCTTTTATACGGGTTGTATTCCCAGTTTGGTGAGCTTCCCTTCTTCATAATTTTGATTATTGTCTTGCTCAGGATGTTAGATCTTCTGCAGTGATTTCCAGGGGTGTTGGCATTGCCTTGGCAATTCACCAAGAGTCTTCTTCTTGCAAAAATTGCCATATTTATCTTGCTTTGCCAATGCAATTTCAAACTATGGGATGATTTAGGTGCCCAAACTAAGTGTCTGTGGTATTTCAGACCTTCTAGGCTTTCCCTGTTGGCTGCCCCACAACACCACCACCACCAGTCCCAAAGGTCCCTGAGGTGTGAGAATAACACTAGAAACCTATGTTTAAGGTCATTATATATTTGCATCTTGTTTGATGATTCCAGAACAACTGGAATTAAGTAAAAGTATAAGTAAGAGAGAAAAATAAGTCAATACCTTTCATCAGTCTGGTGTAAGGGTCAAATTGCTGAGATGTCCCCTGCAATTAGCCTTCTTTCCTCCTTGCTCTGAAGCTCTGGCAGGCGGCTGACATGAGAGCTCCTCTGGTCAGGGTGATTTCCTGATGCTTATGGCTTTTTTCCAACACTGTCTTTGTACAACAGCTCAGCTCTCTGAGCACTTTCCCCTGAAAATCTCAGTCATATTAATTTCCCCGACTTAAACAGAAGTAAGGGGCTGGGAGAATCAAGGCAATGCAGAAGCTGTTTGCTTTCCCACACAGCTGTCTCTAAACCTACTAGCGTTTGTACCCTCTTTCAAGGTCTGGCTTATAAAATGTGCTCACATGAATCACAGACTGGCAGGGGTTGGAAGGGACCTCTGGAGATCATCTAGTCCAATAGAGCTCAATGCACCCCTAATCCATCACATTTCAGTGGGATTTGTGTGTCTGATTCCCTTCAGCTCCTCTGACACTCCTTACCTCCTTTCCTGCTGCAGCCAGCTCTCAGCAGCTGTAAGCTTTTCATCTAACTCGGCAATTAACTCACTATTAGCACGATTTCCCATAAGACTTCATCCTGCATCAAGCTCCTGACAGAAAACAGTATTATAATACTTTATAACTTTGTACGTACTTTATAGCGCTTGCTGCCAAGATAAAATAAATCACAGCATCTTTGGACTGTCTCACCCTTCTGTGGCATAAATAATAAAGTTATTACGGAAGTCTTCAAAATAGGAGCACGTCTGTTTAAAATATGTTGGCAAATAAGCAGACCTTATGAATAAAATAAGCCTTGTGCTGAAATTTCTAGCTGCAGATTTAAAGCAACACCGCTTAGAGTTTACTAAATATTCCTCCTGCATCATCTCAGCTCGCTGGGTGCAGGGTGGCTTTGCCAGAGCCCTCCCCGCAGAAGATAACCAGATTTTGGGTGTTTTGCTGTGGGTTGCAGGAGGCAGAGCTGAAAACAGAGTGAGAAGCGACAGTCATTGAATGCTCTGTTAATGAACTGCACCTACCGTCAGCCCTGCTCACTGGTGTGCAGCGATGAGTGTTTCTGGAGGGTGCTCCCAAGGAGAAGAAATTCAGGCAGGGAGGGGCAAAACCATCCTCTCTTATGTCTCATTATACGTTTGGCACCAGGCATATTTACTGCTACTGCATGAGGTAGCACACAACACATGAGGTGTTCCATCACCCATACATATGGGTTGTTTTCTCCCTGATGAGCATTACCCTGATAAGTATCACCTGTGGGTCTTTTCATCACACATAACAAAAAGAACATGGTCAGCTGAGATTGGTGAGCAATGAAAGCCTCCTAGCTCCTTCTCTGCTCTTCCAATTTACTTCTACAATCAGTGTGTTTGGTCTTTGCCCCCAGGGTCCTCATCAGCTGGGGCCAATTTGTAAAGCAAGGTTGAGGGAAGAGCATTCCTTCTCTCTTCCAGACCTCTTAGGCTATGTATTTTATTGACCACCACCTGTCCTAAAGGTTTAGAGGATGATTGTCTCTCTTGGCCAGAGCTGGGTAAGGTTCTTGCCTGCATTGCCTACACTGGCTATGCTAGCCCACCTCTGGGGTGTTGGGGTTAGAGGGATGGTGGCACAGTGAGGTGGGAATGGATAATGAGAACAGAGCTAAGCCCCGCTTGGGATTTTCTTGTCACTGAACTCAGGCTGTGAACCTATTTGATGCAACTGAGTGAAAACCAACTCTTCTTATGTAGTCATTGTAGGAGAGAATCACCCACTGAAATCACGTTGCAGTGGAAGTAGTTTTCATGGCTTTTGCTGGGGTATTATCTGGATTTCATAATCAAACGATCCTGACATAGTTGATCTTGCTCGCTGAAGCCTGTGGCTCACCACAAATATGAGCAGCAAATTGTGGACTCTTTCTCCATTTTTTCTGTATGTATTCTTGGAGGACTGAGGACAACAAGTGAGGGCTTTGTAAGCCACCTCTGTGGTCTGAGGCCAAAAAGGACTTTTCCATTCCTGGTGTGAGTTAGACCAGCCTGGTAGAAAAGTTTCCTCCAGTTTTGTGCTCTCTCTCTGTAATAGTGACAGCAAAATGGGCTGTTAGCTGAGAGGTTTTCTCACAGTTACTCTTGCCCTCTTCTCCATTAACACTCTTTCCTCCTGGAGCAGGGTTAACAATTCCTTTGCACAGTTCAACATTGTCCAGTCTTCCTAAGTTGCTCCCTGTAGGCAGAATGCCATGAAGAGTTAGGTTTCCTCCCTAAAGTGACTTGTCACCAAAAGAGCAACTAGGGCAACAGGCAGTCAAGAGACTTACAATTATCACATCTTCCCTCCTGTTTCTAAATCTAAAGCCGTCTGGATCAATCTAGATCTCTCTGACTTGCTCGCTCTCTATCTTCCCATGATAGCCATCCATATTGCACTGCAAATGTTTTCAGCCACAGGTAGCAACTCGTAACTAAAAAGGGTGTTTCTGCCCAGTACATCATATATTTATGTGACATACACATGTTTTGCTTGCATTGAGTGAACTTATTTGATGGCACATAATATCTGTTCTTGGCTGTGTTAAACTGTTGCTCTCCTGTACAGTACCACAGGAGAACATGAACTGAGTGCAGCACAGTGTTTTCCTAACACCTTCTCACTTCTGGGAATACTCTGCAGGCAGTTACAAAGGTGCTGACCTCAAGGCTGTTTCAAACATATACTTTAAAGTGACTTCAGCAGAGTCAAAAAGAGGCTTTTGCTCTTTTGAGAGTGCAAGGATGCTCTCCCATCTATGTGGGAAAGAAGGCACGAGGAAGATCTGACATGCAGCAGGTTTAGCAAATCAATGTCTTTACCATGCTCACTGCATGAGAAATCCCTGCCATCTCCAGGAGACTGAAGAAGAACCTACCAGCACCAACATCTGCAGTTTAGGCCATCTGACACCTTTGGGGACGCTCCTGCCCAGGCATCATGTAGCTTTGGGTGTACTTCCTTCACTGCAGCGATACCTCCCCGTATCTATGATTAATGATGTGACATTCATGCAGTTAAATTTATTTAGTGTGCCAAACGACCTTTTAAATGTGCTCTTTAGCATCATGTAGAATATCAGCCACACACTTTAGAACAGCAACAATGCAGGTTCTTTTTTCTATGTTATTTTTGCTGGAAATCAATAGAAATACATGCGTGAAATATTTATTCTAACAGTTCTTCAGATCAGCTACAACACTTGTTTTAAAAAAAGAAACAGAAGAGATAGCAATCTTCAGTCCTTCTAACCCATTTGAAGTGTTAGAAGAAACAAGGGACTAGATGAGAATTGATTAAGTAATTTCACTTATTTACTTAAAAATTTCATCTACTTAGCTGAAGTGACCTAGATACTAGTCCTAAATTCTTCTACAATTTTCTTCTAGAGCTGAAAAATACCTGGAGAGTATACACAGAACACCAACCCTACGGGTGTTTAAGATGAGTTTCATGGGATATAAAAGCTTTAACATAATAATCTTTCAGAATATGGAGGCCAAGATAGATAGGCAAAATAAAGAAAAAAATTACATCAAGCAGTGCCCCAGGGTGCTGCTTGAGTGTTACATTCCTTTTGAATTTTTTTCCTTTTTAAGTAAAAGGCTTTTTTTTTTTCCTTTTCTAAATCCAAACAGGGCAGTATTCTTTGTAGGAAAAGAAAAAAGCTGAGAAGAATGGAAAATCTTCAGTGACGGCAGTTGAAAGACACAAAACCACGCAAGGACTGTGAAATCCAATCATTCCTCTCAGCCCCACAAAATCAGCTTCTCTTGCAGCTCCTCACGCTACTGCTGGTTCCTGGGGTGGCTTTTGCAGCACGTAACAGTGGAGCAAGTACACCTCATTTGTGGCTCTGCCAAGTGGTGAGCTCTGTGACAAATAGAATATTGCTGGGATTTGCTAGTTCTGCTTTACAAGTTGAAAGCTCGAACGTGAATAAAAATGTGTGTGGATATGAGTTCAAAAGCATTAAGGGAGAGCCAAAGAAGGGGCAGGGAGGAAGAGTTGTGAAAGGACCAAAAGGTTCTCAAGGGATGGGGAAACTGGGGAAGGATTGGTGTTGTGTAAGTACAAAGACATCCACGGGTGTTAGAAAACATTGTTCCCAAATTTGGGAAAACCTAAATACTGAGCATCGGGTTTAAACCAATGCCCATCAGGGAACAGGTCAAGGGCTCTGAGTGACCAGCAAGATGACTTCCATGGGCTCAAGGGGCAGCTGGACCAGGCTTATCATCGTTAATAAGTTCACAGTGCTGAACGGTAAAGTGCACCATGTTTTACTGTACACCAAAAATCTCTTTTTTTTTTCTTCCAGCTACTATTTTATTGCAGTGAAAAATGGCTGTGATACTTCAGATATAATTGCACTTTTCAACAGGTATTTGGTGGATTGTGTTGAATATAGAAGCATGTAATGGAGTACCCACACAAGAGGGAAACACTCACAAATGTTATTCTTCAATACCTATAAAAACCTAGAATATTTTAAGCTCATACACTCTTCAGTACTGATTAATCTTTCAATACAAATTGGTGGGTAATGCTGACAATTAGTTACTTCAACTCTGGTTTATTTCCTTCAATTTAGACAGTTAAATATAGGTACAAAGTTAGATAATTACACTCCAATTGGGAGATGTACTATAAACAAATGAGATACTGTGTCTAAATTGATTAGCAAATCTGCATAAAGCTTTCTTTAAATGCAAAATATTTTTTTCATTACCGTGTAATTATTCATTAAACGCCATCTGTTAGGAGTCAAGTTAATAAAATGTGAAAAATTGTAGGATACCAACTAAAGTCAGCTTGTTTCAAAATAATTTTCTTCAAAGAGTTCTCTGGAAATAAATACATTTAATTTGAGCCAGTGAAACTTGTCACACAAATCTGAGGGGGAGAGAGGATAATGTTTGCTGAGGGTTTCATTCTGAAAACAAAAATATTTCCACTTCCAAACACCCTTTTCATGTTGGTTTTTGAGAATCAAACACAACATTTTCCCCAAACTTTCCAGAGCACAATGATATTTAAGCTTTTAGCAAGTTTATGGGAAAGCAAAACTCACCATTACTTTTCTGTGTGAAAAATTTCCCAGACTTTCACTGTCAATTATTTCTCATTCTAATGTTAAAAGCAAACTTAATTGGATTCAGTACATTTGGCTGCTTTTTCCATACGGAATAAGACCACGGTGAGGTTTGACAGACCGCAGAGATGCTGCCATTACGAATCCTCTCATTAGGTGATGAGGTAGGAAAATGCAGGAGTGTGTTGCTCACACAGAGGAATTAATATCTGTACATTTAAATGCTCTTTCAATAGCAAAATCCTTCACTCCAGGGCCATGCCTGCTCCTCAGCTGCCAGGGGGGAGGAGGGAATGAAAGCTTCTTGCTCTGGGTATTCATCAGAAAGGTTGAAGAACTGGGAATGATCTGGATCCACTGCTCCTTCTCAAGTCTCTGCCATCACCTCCCCGCTGCTGCTCTGCCACCCATGTCAGGCACTGCCACTTTCCTCAGGAAAGCCAGGAGTTTGGGACACAGTTAATCCAGCTGCATTTTTCAGCCTGCCTGCCAGTTAAGCAGCAAGGGTTGCCATACATAAACATTTTTTCAGAAATCTGATATTATTCCCTACTGCCAATTAGGTTTTGCATAAGCATTTTTTCCCCGCTCTTTTTCCACTCCGTGGAAAAGCCTGATGTTTTTCTTCCTAAGCTCAGCTGAAAAGTCAGCGAGCTGAGTGATTTGCAGAATGGAAAGTTGAAAAGAAGGATGGATATGGCAAAAGATTTGGTTTTAACTTTCTAAATGGAAGCAAAAGGTTTTCTTCTGCATGCCCAAGTCAAAGCATTTAATTGGGATTTGTTAAACTAAATCATAGCTCTGCATTGCAGTCTGGTTTGACAGGAGAGGCCCACGACATCTGAATGTTGTTTCCCTGGACTCATGGTTCGTAGATGCCAAGCTGATTTCACTGTGGTTACTCCTCGTCAAGTCCAGGAAATTAATTGTATTAAAACTCAGTTTTGTAATATTACTCTCCCTGGCAAGGTATGGCAGCCACAAGGAAAAGGCACAGGGGCAGGAAGGAGGTGAGTTGCTTTGCACTGCTGGTAAGAGAAAAAACAGTGGTTTTTCAACCAGTTTGTTTACTAAGCCCAAATTACACTGGAGATAATATTGAGGACTTCTGCCCCATTTTGAACCATTTGCCATGCCTTCCTAGACCTGTTTTATTTGACAGAACTGGAAAACTTTCTTTCACAAATCACTTGGGTGTGCAACAGCCCTTATCCAAAATGCTCTTTGATATACAACTCATTGAATTCTAATGGCAGTCTGTGCCTACACAGTTTATTAAATATTGAATTATAACCTCAGTTACAGAGTGTCTTGAGGCTGATAAATTTCAGATAAGAAGTTGAATAAAATACATGTTTATAATTAAACTAACTAAATTAACTCTAAAAGTTAATGTATCTTATCTAGTACTTACTACCCTTAAAATCACAACTAGAGCAACATGGGCCATACTAACATAAAAGTCTTTTCATTAAAGAAATAACTGCTGTTTAGGAAGCTTGTTCATGTTTGTGGACAGAAACCAATTTTTTAGGAATTAGAGTACTACAGAAATTCATGACTGTATATAAGTTCAGGCTGTTGGGGCAATAAATAAACTAGAAGCATGAGAACACAGCTGCTTCCCTTCTGAAATGTAGTAAACCATATATCACAGAAGATAGGAACAATGCGCTTCCCTTCGGGCATTTCTTAGGAATAAGAGGTCAAACTCTTAAAATGGGTCTCACCCTAGCCTTCAAATTTGGATAGATCTTTACTTTCATATCCCTGAATGTATTTACTCAGCTAAAACATAAAACATCTTATTGAGTTCCATTTTTGCTCGCTTTTTGAAGGATAGGATTGGTGCCCGGGTGGTTGTCCCAGCTTCTGAGCCATGAATTTCTCCCCTGCTCCAGACTCAAAACAAAAATCACCCCCAGCTAAACTGCCACGTAGCGATGCTACTATTTGGTAACAAAGGTGTAACAGAAAGAAAACATCATGTCCTACTCATGGGCATGATGCCCTACTCATTGGGACTTCTGCAGTCAGGTTAGCCTTGGCTTATTATGCCCTAATGTAGTTTAAAAGAGACAGGAAGGATTAAGATTAATCTCAGAGAATTATGATGATCTTGTGGCCAGGGTGCTTTAATAATGCTTCGTACAGGGGAGAGCATAATAATGGGACAAAGCTTATTTTGATCCTGTACAAATAACACTGGGTTGCAAGGACCCAAGAGATGGGAGCTGAGACACATACTCATAATTTTCCCCTGGAAAATGAAAAGATTGAGGGATCTTCTCAGATACATGTTGAAGATTTTCAATTATCAACAAGTAAAGTAAAAATTGATTGGAGGAAACCCTTTAGGCTGGCAGACACTTTTATGAGAAAGATGTGTTGAAAGTTGGTGCTTTAAATCAGGTGCTTACAGGGACTGGTTGTCCCTCATCTTTCAATCCCATCAAGAGACAATAGTAGTGCAGGAATCCAGTGCAGAGAAACGTCTCCACAGCTCTGGAAAGTGCAATGACCTGTTCATATTTAGTGTTTTTTTGCAACTTAGTGAAGTTCCAACTCTACACCCATGAGCATATTTTTTGCATGGCATCTACCTTATTTTCCATTACAGCCAACTAGTTTTATCTGCTGTTCAGCTATTTTCTGGTCAACCACATCACAAACTACTCAGTAAGAAAACATCTTTACAGTTCCATGCAGAATTGATTACTCCATGTACTGTTTTATCTGCTTTAGGATGGCTGGGATCATATACACCTTGGTGCCTTGTGGTACCTCATACCAGAAAAGGTCACAGGATGCTCATCCTTGAGATGAACTCAGGTCTATCCAGACCTGCTACACTTTGTCTTTCACAAGAAACACAAATATAGTGATTGTACTCATCAAAGAGATCACATACTATATGCTGTCAGTGTATAAAAGACAGCATCACACAATGACATAAATCTGAAATGCAAACACCTCTTTTGCAGTTAATAACAACCACAGCTTTGTAGCCTTTTTTTTCATGAATAATTGACTGGTTGTGAACTAACTCTCAGGCTTACTTTTCATTTTATGTGGCATAAATACACCTAATGGCCATGCTTATAGTTCCATGTCTTGACACACAGTCTGCCCATTGGGAAGTACTCCCAAGGAGCCCTTCTCAAGCAATACAAAACCCAGTTATTTTTACCTTTTTGTGAAGCTTTTCCCCATTTGTTGGAAAGTTTAACAAGGGTTAATTAGAAGCCCTCAGAGACTTTGCACTTGTCTTTCCATAAGTTTTTCTACCAACTTCAGCAAGCTTAGGATCAGGCCTTAAATAGGGTATGCCATAGGGATGGAAGTCTAAAGCAGATAATGAAAAGAAGATAGAAGTGACATGAATGAAAAATAATACTGATTGTGGAAGAGAGAATGATCTAAAATATCGAAACTCCAATAGACTCATGTCTTGACACCTCATACCCACACTGAAAACAACAACAAGAGACATAAGTGATAGTCTTTTCTGTCTATTCTTGCTAGAGTCGCTCAAGAAATATCTTTTTTTGGGATTAACTGTTCCTGAACAGTTTCTTCAGTGTATTAGTTAAGAAACCCCTTCTTCTTGTCATGTCTTTCTCACCTATGAGACTTTTCTTTGGAAAAAAACCACCTTAACTCAGAAACCATACTTTTTCAGACTCTATTAGAAAATACCAGATTCTGCTTGTCCCTTTAATCTTGCTGTGTTGAGAAAACAAGTGATGCTGCCACGCTCATCTGGAAACTAAGTGTTCAGGGCTAACAGACTCATCAAATTTGAAAGGCATAGCTTTAGAGAAAACAGAACAAGCATGTTGTTCTTGTTAAAATAACCCGACCAACACATACATTCAGTAAATCACTGAAGGAGAACTTAATAATGAGGGTTTCCTCTGGAAGAGACAGAAGCAGATAAATAGAGTGATGTCTGCAGCTGCAGAGCCTGGTTGCAGTCAGGAGAAATCCCAAGTGACCCAAGTATGTAGGTAGAACACATTTTGCTAGCGTGGTTGGAAGTATGAGCAGATCATTGTTTTCATAAGGTATATATCACAATTCCCAGTTCCCACTTCCCAAAGCCCATTCCCACTTCCCAAAGCCCATTCCCACTTCCCAAAGCCCATTCCCACCCATATCCACAGGTGTTCACATAAACCCATCCTTCTTAGAATTCATGCTCCTTTAATACACACATAGTAAAATTCTTCTCTTAGTGTGTCTTGGAGTTAATATTGTATATCTGATCCAGGAGGTATTGAAATTATAGTTACTCTGAAAATCAGATTATCAGAAATGCCTCCTTGGCTTTCTATATGTGAAGTTTAACATCTTGCAATGGGGCAGTAAAAATATCGAGGAAATGAGACATAGCACTTTGTTACCAGATTCTCTTAGAAGACTTAAAGTTCAGTTTGGATAATGTGTCACCTCTTAGAATTTTTATTGCAGGTCCTGCACTTTTTTCACCCATGTTACAATACAGCTTTCTATAATGAAAGTCAGCTAATGTGCTGCTCAATAAATTTGCATAGCAAGTAATAGTATCTTTTAGTGGATAAAGGTAATATCCTGGAATATTCCGGGATATTATCTATAGCACTATCTGTATCTCTGTCTGTCTGCCTGTTTATCTATCTATCTATCTATAGTAATTTGTCAAGAAAGATTACAGAAGCAAGGGTCATTATCATGTTCAGGAAAGAAATATCTATATTTCTATTAGGAAAGAGAGAATTCTATAGCAGGGATACTATCCACACCAGGGTATCCACAGGGGGATGATTTGCACACTCCTTAATCCCCTTTGCCACCACATGCTGGTAAACCACACAAACCCTGTGCTCAAATTTACTGTGGGTTAAGCCCTCATGGGATCTCATTAAGGCAAAATGACTTTTCCAGATTATATATGTAAAAATCAGAGGGTTACTCTGAGATATTGTCATTGCATGTTTGTGTTTGCAGTGCTATAAACTTGTGCCATCACTTTCATTACAGACCTGTATTTTCACTGATGTTCATCTTGTCAGAAAAAATTATTTTAAAGCTGAGTTTTCGCAGTGCACTCCTCTTCTTAGGAAGAAAAAAAAAAAAAAGCCCAAACCATACTTTAAAATAAAAATATTGATTTTAGCTGATTCATGATTCCTGCTTTGGGCAACCTGGGAATGCATGGCTTGGATGTCCCTGCTTTGGCAAGCAACTGTTGATCTCCATGGAGCAAGGAGGACATGATACGTTCATGACCAGCAGAAGAGGTCACAGTTGGAAGAATAACATTTGAAGGGTTCTGAGTGGTCTCTTTGAAACCACAACTGAGACCTTTGGCTGGTCTTGAGAGTAGATCCTTCAGTGCCAGGAGGCAGAAGACAGGCTTAGTCATACATCCTAAAGCACCTTTCACATCAAACGTTTAGCCTCAGTACCACTTCTGGCCAAAGCTGCCTTGAAATCCAGACAGCATGTGTCCACACGTATGACTTTTATGGAGCACTTGATCTTTCTTGTCTGGCTTCTTCCAAGGTGGTTCCAAACATGTCTTGACCATCACTGCCAAGTTCTTCCAGAGCAGGAGCAGACCCAGAAAGGTGGTTTTTACTCCAGGCTCTTGAGACAAAATACCTTGCATGCAGAGCGCAGGCAGGACTCAGTGTAGACATCCTTCTGTCTATGAGACCACCCGATTTGGTAGCTATATCTGAAACGCTCTTTTGAAAAGTCTTTTCTCTGAAAGGGGTTGCTGAACACTTGTATCTCTGCCCTGGCAACGTGGGTCAGAGTTTTTCCTGAGGAGCAGGCATGCAGTTTATATTAATTGGACCGAATTTTTTATTCTCTGTGTGTACTCTCCGATATAACTCATTGTAATGCTTTTTCCTTCCCTTACGATAACACCGAAGAAAGGTCAGCTGTGAGGTATTAAAAAGGTCTACCAAGAAAAAAAAAAAGAGGAAAGTATCAGAATTTCAAGTTTTGGTTGCTTCCCTCCTCTAACTTGCAGAAAAAGGTTAGAAGAAAAGGAATTCATAATCCACTGTGACCTTACATAGCTGAGACCAAAGAGGGGGAGAAGTCTATGTACAGAGGGGAGAAATGATGAAATCCAAAATGACAACACTGCTTGCACATGAGGAAATATGGCAGAGGATATGTATTAAGACAATCTCAATTTCTCTGCATTTAGAGCCATTTTTGAAGGCACTGCCTGTATCTCTAGGCATGGAGATACTCCTGGCTGTAGTGCTTCCTCCCCTCCCAGGGTCTGGAGGTAGAGGATTAACAACTCCTTGAAGCTAATTGAATTATACCATCTTAAAATGAAAAGAGAATAAATCTTTTTTTTATCAATAAGTAGGTTTCTTTTCTTTTACATAAGAGAAAACATCATTGTCAGGAAAGTGAAAACACATTTTCAGCTTTCTGTCCAAATCCTTGTGGGGTTCAGCTTTCCCAAAAATAACTAAAGTGAGGACTTTCTGTGACTGTGTAATCCATCTAAAACTTGTGATCAAGACTGGAAGATCCTCAGCACCATGAAAAGAAATCAGTCAGCAGCTCCTTGAATTTTTCTCTCTTTATAGTTACCAGATCAATGAGCTACTCATGAATGCAGAGGAAATTCTTACATGAATACTGCTAAAGCATTATCATTTCCAGAGCTTGCCAAGAAAACGCAGGTGTTCCTCGAGCTCTGAGTAATAACAACCCAGGGCTCCTGGGTCTGGATGACAGGTATTCATGACAAAAGGAAGTAATCTTTCTGCGTGGGAGATAATTGCAGGTGATGTTTATTATGCCTAGGGTTGATGAAAATCAAATAGTGATTAAGGACATAGACAAAACTTCATCACTTTCTTCTTTTCTGCCTTATAATTAGATTTTATAGCTAGACTCTCAACTACCAGGTGAAATTTAATATAAGAAAAGTCAAAGATGTTCTAGAATATTATGATATAAAGGATATAACAGATCACTTCAGGGTCTCTGTCCTCACTTGCTTCCTCCACAAATCTTAATTCTTCTTGTGAGGTTGGTTTTTTCTTTTCTCACGGCTGCTATCAGAAGTGTATTAAAAAGACAAATGGAGTAGCTAGCAGACATGGAAATAATCTATATGAATGTGGATTTAAAGTCACTTTTTCCATTGCAGAAAGGAACTTGCTCGAGACCAGTTATGAGTCCTCGGTAAAAATAAACTGAAGCTGTTGCCATTTGCTTACAGCTAATAACTGCCCAGTACTACTGAGAACTGGGTAGTTTTCCAAATTGTTCCATCAGTGGCTTGCTGATCTTGGACACCAGTTTGTCTCTGTCTCTTAGCATGAGTTTTACATAAGTTTTCTTTCATTATCAGTAGCTCACATGGAGTGGGCTCCCACCAGTACTGATAAGAACACAGGAGAAAGCAGCCAATACTTGCTATTTCATTGTTTGGGTTTATTTTAAATATTTATACATTAAAAAAATATCAAAGGAGATGAAAGGCAGAGTTATAGTTGACTGAAAGGTTATGAGTTTTTTAGAGGAGTTATATCCACATACTCTACACTAGTGGGGAGATGAGGGATGTTGTCAATCTATTGAACACAGCCTGCAGCGACAGCTATGTATCTTGGAAAAACATTAAATTCTGTCTCAAAACCAGACCTCAGTACTCTTCTGGATAAGCTACTTAATGAAAGGAAGACAAATCCTGCTGGGTTTTCCCCATGTTTGTAGGAGGAGAGTGACAATATGTTGTTTTGTCTGTGCTTACTCTGTTAAGGGCTTCTTTTTTAATGTGAGACTTACACTCAAAAAAGGTAGATGGATATGATGGCCTGTGTTTTGGTGGGAGTCTCCAAAGTGTTTTTTATTTTGAAATTAGTCACTTACTGAGCTCTTTCTTGAAAATTTAACTCCCATTTCTCCTTGTCTGGTAACGTTAACTTAAATAAGAAATAAAATAAAACAAATAATTTTTTTTTATTTGTCTTATTGTGTTGCTCTCATTCATCCCTTCTGTAAGCCTACTTCACCTCAAGACTAACAGAAAAACTAGATCTTATTAAATATATGAATGCTTTTCCACTGATGTCACCAAAAGAGGATTCAGACTATTTTAATTTTCGTGGCTAAGAACTAACCTGCAAAGGCAGTATAGATGGCTCAGTCATCTTGGTCTTGGGGCATGATGAGAATAGATGGAAAAAAATAAAAAGAGCTTTAAAGCTCTTCATCAGACAATTCATTATTTCCTGAGGAGAAGAGTAGTCCTTCCAAAAAGTGCTAATACATTGAAAGTTTCCTTCATCATTATGCAATTTTGAAGAGATGGTCCTTTAAATAGTTTGAGACATTATCAACCAATCACTAGTACTATCTTTTATTGACTGGACATATAAATGATATCTTATATGCTAACTGAAATTAAGCAAGATGAAATTAACGAAATCAGTGTGATACAGTTACCCTATTTCTTAGCAGGCACCAATCTCCAGGAGAGTTAAACCAATGTTTGATCTGTATCTTTCTGATCCATGCACCCACACTGCAGTATGTGTTGACCCAGCAGAAATGCAAAAAGATTTTGCTTAACTCTTCAGCGACATTCCTGTCCAACTTAGTATGCTATTTGCACATTTATCACTTCATGTTTTCATTTTGCTTAAATTCATTTACAGTCCTGCAGAGTCTTCTGACTCCTTGACTCCAGCACGTCTGTGAGCTCTTGTAGGTCTGAGACATCTTCCCCTGCTCCAGGCAGGCTGCAGCACCAGCATATATCAGCTACAGGAGCTCGCTCACTCACTCACCAATTAGCTTTGTATTTGTATTTTGCCTGGAACATGCTCTGCCCTAGGCCTGAGCATGTTGATTTGCAATAAAATGAATGTTGTGTTTGCTCCCAGCTATAGAAAGCAACTGGTGAAATGACAGATAGAATATCTCAGGGATAAGGTTGGTCTGGAAGAGCTATCAAGGTCTTAAAAATTTGATACTAGAAGGAAGAATTTTTTCAAACAGGGGCTGATACTCTTGATTACAAAGAAAATGCCAGTTCAGCTACATTTGTGGTACTTTCACGTGATAGTCTGTCTAAAACCCTGCTGGCTGTGGTCGATGGTCAAGTGATTGTTTCAAACTAACACAGAAACAGAGTATATGTACTATTCACTTCCTTTTTTGCCTTCCATTTTGATTGTAAAAAGTTAAGTTAGATTCGCAGGTTTTAACTAAAAACTTTTAAGCTAGTACCATTTGAAGACAGAAAGGCTGAGCTGAAAGCAAGGGCATGCTGTACCTCATTAACAGTGCTTCCCAAACTACGGGGCTGGAAATAACATATCTATTTTAAAAAGGCTGCCTGGGCTTATCGAAGAGATTGCATAATCCCTTCATTAACATGGTAAACCAGTTAAAGCAATAATTAAAATTAGACTTTCCAAGTCCTTAAAGTTAATGGATCTGTAGAAAAACCTTCCCGTGAAAAGAATGCTTACAAAAGCCTTATCAACATATAACAAATCCAAAGGAATCACAAACCCAGAAGAGTTGTTACAGGGAAAAAACTTAAGCCTTTAATAGACTGCTTTGCAATGAGTCTTTTAGTCTCTTTGAGATCTGTGAATTGAATGTTACCTTTCCTGATCTGGAATGGCATTAATAAGCTTTCCAGCATATTTAAAATCATAAAGAGAATTTGCAGGTGATACACAATTACCTGAGTTCTGAAGTTCACAATTCCAGCACAGTAAGGGGACCAAAGAAAGCTGTGTAAAAAAATACATATGATGACGTAAATGAAAAATATTTTTGAACCCAAACCCTTCTGCCCAGCCTGAGGCAAAGATCCAAATATCCTTCATTAATAAAGCAGATGTATTTGGTTAGATCATCCCCATATGTATAATGACCTTCTTCCCTGCAGAACTTATTAGAAAGAGCAGAAATGGTACCCTGCTTAATAGAAAAGCAAGATGCTTAAATCATTTATTTCAATCACAAGATAACACTTTTCATAATTTCATGCAAAGAAGCGAATAGATATGAGTATCCATGTAAAATTGCTGTACTAGAAGCAGTTATAAAAAATAAAATACCTAGATAATTGCTAAATGGAAGTTTATGAGTGTGTGCTTATGTATGACTTTTTATATAGAAACAGTCACTGACATCTATGTATAATTTTGAAAGCCTTCTGTTGCAAGCCTCTATTTTTGTCTTTGCTGAGTGAGAAGGAGTCAGCCCAGTTTAAAACAAGAGGAAATTGAAATCCTGCAAGTCTAAAAAGAGCACATGTGACAAAAGTGATTTCTGCTCTGACATTTTGAAGAACTACGGGGTAAAGAGAACAAATTCTGCCTCCAAGAGTGTAGATGTGACAGATATCACTTGGTTATCAGAACATGGGATCAATATAAAAATGTGGCATCCAACAACTTCAGTCCTGCCTTTCTTCCACAAACATTGGGAATGAATTTGTTTCACCTGTCTTCAGACACCCAAGAATATTTTGGGTCTTTAATTAGCTACTGCCTTTCTTTTTCCTCTAAAATATATTACCTGCTTTTCAAATATCCAAGGTTTTTCCATGACAGTTTAAATCCTAGGTTGACTGTCACATCTTAGGTGCCCTTATGAGCAGGGCACTAGAGGCCACTCCTAAACTTAGTTACTTTCCCTGGATGAGGGATGAGGGAAATTCCTTTCCAGTTGCCTTGCCTCCTCATTTGGACATGGGTCTCTAGATCTTGTCAAGCACTTCTGAAGTCAACTGAACAAGTACAAATGTCTCAGGACAAAGCTTTCCTCCAGCATGTGGGTAGATGCAACTAAAACAAAGTGCCTTTGGATTTGTTGGAGACCTCCAACACTCCTACTGCAAATTAACCAAGATGATCACAAATCTCTACAGTTAACGAACAAAGGAAGGCACAACTATGAGTCTCACAGAACAAGATGGGATTGGAAGAGACCTCTGGAGATCATCTAGTCCCAACCTCCCTGACAGAGCAAGTCCATCTAGAGCAGGTTGCACAGGAATATGTTCGGGTGGGTTTTGAATGCCTCCAGAAATAGAGACTTCTCCACCTCTCTCGTCAGCCTGTTCCAGGGCACTGCAACCCTCAAGGTAAATAAGTGCCTCCTCGTGTTTAGATGGAACTTCCTACGTTCAAGTTTGTGCCCGTGACCTCTTGTCCTGTCCCTTGGCACCACTGAAAAAAGAGACTGTACTTACCCTCTTGACACTCGTCCTTTAAGTATTTACAAGCATGGAGGTGAAGCCATCCTTCGTAAACTCATAGCCGTAAACTCGTGCTGGACCTCTGCCACCAGAAGTCTTAAATGCAGAGCTCAAGTTGCTGCCGAGCAGCTCAAGAGGCAGCTCTGCTTTTCTGAGGGACCACACCACATGCCCATGGGGAGCCTGGAAAAGGAAAGGCCATCGCCATCAGCTGTGACATCTGAGCTCTTTTCAAGACAGTCTCAATATTTGATAAAGTCCTCATTAGTCCTGATGGGGGAAGACCTCCTGGGTACTCACGGAGCCCCTTTTTCACACATGTCAGTTTGCTCTCATCCACTGACAACATTGACAGGAAAACATAAGAGCAACTCGGAGCAATAATAACAGTTTTTTAAAATCAGATGATATTTGATTGACATGTTTTCATGTGAGTAACATCAGAACAGCTATGCAGCTTGCAAATAATGATGGCATCATGTAAGTAGACTTTCAAATGCATGAATTCCTTTTTCCCAGTTTTGCAAAGGCAATTCTTATTCAACTGGTGCAAGGAGCATACTAGATAATGTTCCAACAGTTCCTGGAGGCCAGAAATCAGCCTTTCTAGAAATACCTTCTTGGGTTTGGGTCAGAAAGGTTGTTGGGATGTGCTGAATAATTCTAATCTCTGCACATGTGTACGCAAGAAGATGAATGGTGAAATAGCAGATGGAAAATTTCATTTCCCTCTCTCTGAAAGTACTGATACTATCCTAAAGGCTGAAATATTATGTATATACTAATTTAATTCTATTTTAAAGGAGGGGGTGTTCTTGTTTGTTTGATTTTAATTTTACAACTTCTCTCTCTGTTAATTTTCAGATTAGTTATTCTTTTAATTTAGGACCTATTGACCAAACTTTTCTTTGAGCCCTTTTTGTTTATTAAGTAAGCCAAATAAAGCAGGTCCATCCATGCACTCTCTCCTTTACATGAATGCTATTCTAATATAGCTCAATGTGAAGTGTGACTCAATATCTGCATCATTGATGACACTGATACAGAGTAATTCCAGAATATAAATTATGAAGCAAACCCCATGTCATTTAACACCTTGCATTTGCAGAAATAACACAGAGAGACCAAGTTATTCTCCTACTCACACCAAGTGACTGAGTTTGCTCATCCACTAATTGGTCCCCAGGAAGAAAGCTCTCACCTGGTTCAAAAGCAGCCCAGGGAAAGGGAGAGCTGTGCCTTCCACCTACACACACATCCACCCACAAAAACCCCTGACTCAAAGGTTCACATGGTTTGCTGCTGCTGCTGGCTTGATTTGATTTCCTCAGCTGCCCTAACAGACCTTGAAAATCCATCCTGCAGGCAGAAGTGCCAGAAACACCAGCCGAGTGCATCAAGACCTGGTGTTTCTATAACTCCATGAAGCAAACTAACAGTGACAGCATGAGCATGGATAATTCACCTGGTGGGCAACACCACTGGAGCTGTTATGCCACAGCATTGCAGCAGGGGGTTTCTCTCTCCTGTTCTCTCCCCTGAATGACACAAGTCATTCCCCAAAGCAGTAGCTCATTAGAAACTGTCTGGCTGGCCAGTAAGCCCCAGTTAGTCCCAGTGTAAATGCTGTATTTGGTGTGCGCAACACACAGCACCTACTGGAGAGCAAGGCAATGGGATAGAAACTACTGCAAGATACTAGTTTTTTGGTGCTGGGAAGAATAGGGGATGAAGTAAAAGAAATTTCAGTCAGTGAAGGTGATGGAGAAGGTGTAGCAGCTCCCTCCGCATGGTAACACCCTGCCAGCCACGGCCTGAGAGGGACAGGGCTGTGGCTCCTCTCTTCACCGAGCCATCTTGGCAAGGTTTTGCATGGTACAGGGCTGAAAACAGACCAACGTCACCTCACATGAATGCTTTAAGAAATTCCTTGTGCTTTCTCTTCTTGATACTCCGTCCTGGCACAGCAACCAAAGGCTTAAATCACTTTCCACTCAGTGACTCAAAAGTTACGATTTAGGAGACGCAGAGGAAAATGTTCTCTGCTGCTTCTGACACTGTTAATGGAGCAATGAGCTACCAGTGCCAGGTGCCCCGTTAAGTCTGTCTGCCATCCTGACAAAGTATGCAGACATTACACAAGTCATTGCTCACATTATCCATACCATACGTATATGGTAAAATTCTGATGGCTGCAATCAGTGTGACTTTACTGTCCAAGCAGCAGAAAGATCATTTCACGAGCCGTTATCTTACTCACATAAAAGAGGATAACTTTTTTTTTCCCAGTGTGACACCTGTCCTTCAAATAATCAGATTAAAGATACCACTGTTACTAAAGTTTGGTTTAACTGACAATAAAGGGAAACAACCCAGTTCCACAGTTCGTGAATGTACTGCAAACTCTCCAAACAGCAAAAAGTAAAGGCTGATGGAGGCAAGAGGAAATACCCAGGGGCTGTCTGCAGGCACACCGGCTTCCCAGGGGAAATTGGTTGTCTCTGAGTTGGCTAAGACACTGACAAAGGAAAAACAATCTCTGCCATGTGTCAATATTCCTGTCATTAAGGTCCTGCAAAGTTTGTACACCGCTGATCAAAGGAGGAAGGTGAGACAATAGGGGAAGGAAAGTGCGGCGAAATCATGAAACTGAGATCCCAAAAATTTGACAGAGAAAAACTGAGAAAACCTCTCAATACACAGGAAATGCATCAGACTTCAAATGCATTTTCAGGTGGCAATTTCAAGTAATTTTCCCAGTGGTGTAAAGCCTTAAACACCAGTTTCCTATGAAATTAATGCCTTACACGTTTTAGTTAGGTCATCAAAACAGCCTCCTATATGGTATATATTGCACATAACTTCGAAAATTTCCTTTCCCCAAGCAGTTCTTTCATTGTCTTCTCTTACTGGGACAACATGCAGAGAAAGCTTCTTCCCCTTCACAAACACCCCAGAAAAGACAAATCTTCCATCCACATATTGTAGAACTTTTTAAATTGAATGGTCAAACCAAAATATCGAAAGTTTAATCAGATTCATGCCTTTTTCCATTGCCAAAGAAAGACAAAAATGTAATAAAAATGACTGCGTGGACAGTAATAAATTAACCTCTTATCTAAAGGAGTTTCATATTGTTGCAATATGTCTCCTGTTCAGCAAAATACTAATACAAATCATATCGCTGTCAGGGTAAACTGGTATGCATATGGTATTTAGGCCACAAATCCATTAGCTATAGGCTGTTGTAAAAAATAGCAAGAGATTTGTGTAATCCTTCTAGAACCATTCATTTGTGCATAAAACTCGTTATTTGATTAAGTTAAGGCCTTTAGGCTCAGGATCTGGACTTTGTTGTGTGCAAACACCCTGACTTTGTCCCCATGAGTTTATGGGGCAAAGCAAAGAGGGGAGAGGTTTGGTGAACTGTGCCCATGGCCACAAAGGACCCAGGTCTCTTGATAGTGGCCTGTTCCTCTATCTGATGGGGCATGGTTCTCCCCAGTCCCCTCTGCATTTAATATATATAAAATACAATAGATGTTCTGTGGTTTTTTTTTTTTTTGTGCTTGGTAATGGAGCAAATACCCAGAAATAAACCCAGAAGCAGTCAGTAAATACCCTCAGCTGCAGGGATTACCAACAGGGGAATTAATTATGTAAATTACTTGGGCCTTCAGAGTTAGACATACACGCTGAGACTCAAATCAGTCAAAAGAAAACTTCGTCATTTTCCTGAAATCTAGAAAGCTTTTTCACATGATTACAGATTTAAGCCCTTTTTAGCTGCTATATTTTCCCTGTAAACACTGGGAGTTTAGCTTTACTGATAATGATGTTTTCTTTACCCAAGAAGCTTGTACAACATGGAGTAGCTTGACAGGAAAAGGCAAAGAAATCAGTAAACTGCAAAACACAGGACTAGGAATGCTTCATTCATTTTGGCCAACAATTACTGAAGTACATGCCAGACCTGCTGATTTAATTTAGCTTTCCCACACCAATATTCCTGTACCATATTCTGGGACAAAAAAGGGCTACGTGGAGGAAGGGGAGATTTCAGGTCTCTTCTTGAAAGTCCTGCAGCTCTCTGCTCCTGTGTGCTTCTCCACTCCCCACTAAGGAGACCCAGCAGAGCCAGTCTCTAGTCCTCCCAGTCTCTCCTGCCCTTCATTGACCCCTTGTCCACTGTTTCCTCCACATTGAGCCCCTCATGACAAATCCACTGAAACGTCTACCCCATGCCACCCCAAAATCATATTCCATCACTGCTTCACCGAACTATCTCTTTTCCTGTTATTTCCCATTTATCCATCCTTTTGGGAGAAGCCTCCCTTTCATGACTGTAATCCTAATCCTTTACCTTCAGATGAATATTTCCTTCCTTCCAGTCCATCTGTCCTTGACACTGATGCCAGACCCTCTGTCACACCAGGGGAATACTCACTAGGAGAGCTTTTGAATCCAGGATACACCACAGCTCACTGAAGGAAAAACAGCACACTGCTTCAGGAACCCATCCTGAAAAACCTATCGCCTCTTGTGTTACTTGGCAAGATAAATGGCTTAATTACCCAATGCCTGTGCTGCTGGGCTTTGAATGATTTGTGCAGCTGGGGGCCTTGCAGGATTGATTAGAGCCAGGGAGGAGGCTGGGCATGGGAAGGAGGAACCGGGTATCACCTTGACTCCAAGGAGCTATGAGATTCCCCATCACCACTGTCACAGAACACCTGCCTCCCATATCTCACCATGCTTTCTCTTCCTTTTTCCTTGTCCTTCCTAGTCTTATGGTAAATCTTGCCACATCTTTACAAACTTCCCCATTTCTCTTGGTGTCTCCCAACTTAGAGCGTCTTCCTGGGGGCCTGCAGCTCTCTTTGTTTGCTGACCTTTAAGCTGGCATCATGGAAGGCACTGTAATATGGACACCCTGCTCAGGCCATTGGGACACCTTTCTCAGCCAGGGGTGTTGTTTCCTACCCAAGAAGGAAAGTTGTTGAGGTTCCGGTGCCACACAGCAAGGTCTGCATATTCTCTCCCATCTCCTTAGTATACCTCTCCTGAGAGGGTAAAGGGCCCTCTTGTTTAGAGAAGGGGTCACCTTTAGGCTTTTCTCATGTGGCTTTGGGTCCCTGCCTCAGGAAAAGACCAGACACTGAAGTCTTGCTTCACATCCACACAGCATGAGGACATGGAGCTGGAGCACCTCTGGTATGAAGTCAGGCTGAGAGAGTTGGGGGGGTTCAGTCTGGAGAAGAGAAGGCTCTGGGGAGAACTTAGAGCCCCTTCCAGTCCCTAAAGGGGCTCCAGGAGAGATGGGGAGGGACTCCTGATCAGGGAGCGGAGCCATAGGATATGGGGGAACGGTTTTAAACTTAAAGAAGGGAGATTTAGATGAGATATTAGGAAGAAACTCTTTGCTGTGAGGGTGGTGAGAGCCTGGCCCAGGTTGCCCAGAGAAGCTGTGGCTGCCCCATCCCTGGAGGGGTTCAAGGCCAGGCTGGATGGGGCTTTGAGCAACCTGGTCTGGTGGGAGGAAAGGGAAGTGGAAGAGAAAGGTCCTTGCTACATGATGCAAAGCTCTTGACACCGTGTGGGGTGACAGCTCTCCTACCAACGATGAGCCCGAGCCTCTGCCACGAGGAGCTGCTGCAAATCAAGCGTGCAGGGCTCTGGCAAGGGCTGCAAGGGCAGGGAAAATCCACCTGAGCATCCAGCTCTCGCACACAGTCAGGGGCACTTAGTCAGTGCTGCAGGGTATCTTTTGCCTCCTTATTGTGCCGGGATTAAGGCTTGGTTGCCTTGATGAGAAGCTGTCCCGATTGCTCACAACCTCTCAGCATCCCCAGTTAAAACTGTTTGAAAGGGACAGGAAAGGCAATCGGAAAACGGTTCCCACTCTATCCTTTAAAACAAACTTAATTTTAACACCTAATTATGTGCAGTGCAGACTCGTTCCCGTTGCCTTTACCAAGCTGCTGCTTGGTTTTGATCTCCCGGGGTGCTCACCCTCTCAGGGAAGGAGGCTTTGGCTGAAGAAGCGAAGGCTGTTGAAGGGGAGAGAGCCCCAGTGAAGAGCGGGATGGGCAGCACATCCTTGGGCATCTCACAGCAGCATTCAAGGCTTTGCCTTCCCTGCTTTGAAAGGAGGAGAGGAGACAATCACTGTTCTCCTACGCATGGTGCTTGGAGACACAGGACTACAAACTACTGCCAAACCAGAGCAGTCAAACCATTCCAGTAGCCTAATGACAGCTCTGGAGAAGCAGCAGAATACATCCATTTTTCCCTATCTTATTGAGTGCAGCTAATGCAGAAAAAAAGAAAGCCCCTGCCCTGGCTGAGAGCAAGCGGCAACTGTGAAAGCGATGCACCGAAATGATGCTGGAGTGCAGGAATTCGGTTACCCGGCTGTTTGCAAATTAATGCCTAAATCAATTAAATGAAAGCATGGGATTTCTCTTGAGGAAAGTCTAGTCACAGTCGCGAGGAGAAGGGGGAGGGGTTGTGGAAGGGGGATGACATAATCACGTTTGCGAATCACCAGCAGTGTGCATGCTTTAATCCATTAATGGGGTTTTTATCTGTGATCATAAAAAGCAGGTTACATTCAGCCTGGAAGGGAGTGAGGGTTGGAGGAGAGGGGAGGAGAGAGAAAGAGCAAGAGAGAGAGAGAGAGAGGAGACAGAAAGCAAGCAAGAAAGAGCACAATTCACTCGGTGAATTGCTTGTGAGCTTGGGGCTGATAATTAGGGATCTCAGGAGAGCAGTTTCTCGGAATAACCTGCTCTCCTCTGAATGGACCAAATGGAGACAGCGGTTCAGACCTGCTGATATATTTTTTTTTTAAGCCCTCCTTGCAGTTTGATGGGCATTCCCAGGGCTTTTGTGCACGTCTCGGGAAGCGTTGACGTGGAAAGGAGCAGCGAGGAGGGGGAGGTTGGAGAAAAAAAACCTGCAGCTCTTCTAAAAATACAGAGGGGCATGCAAGAGTGCAAGCAGGCTGGGGAGGAGGGCGAGGTGAGCGCGCCTCGCACCATGTTCCCCGGGTGCCGGCGCGGCGCAGTTTCGGAGATGTCCCTCCTGTGACTTGGACGCACCATGAGCATCTGGGAGGTGATCCTGGCTTTCGTGGTGGTGGTGCTGATGCTCGTGGCCCTGCTGGCCAACGTGCTGGTGCTGATGTGCTTCCTGTACAGCGCCGACATCCGCAAGCAGGTCCCGGGATTGTTCATCCTCAACCTCACCTTCTGCAACCTGTTGATGACTGTTTCCAACATGCCCCTGACTTTGGCTGGGATCATTTACAAGAGTCAACCGGGAGGAGACCAGATCTGCCAGATTGTGGGCTTCCTGGAGACTTTTCTCACCACCAACTCCATGTTGAGCATGGCAGCTTTGAGCATTGACAGGTGGATTGCTGTGGTCTTCCCTCTAAGTTATCACTCCAAAATGAGGTACAGAGATGCCACGCTCATACTGAGCTACACGTGGTTACACTCGGTGTCGTTCCCGATAGTGGCAGCTTCTCTCTCCTGGGTGGGTTTCCATCACCTCTATGCCTCCTGCACCCTGTACAACAAGAGACCAGAGGATAGGACACAGTTTGTGATTTTCACGGGGGTCTTTCACACCCTCAGCTTCCTCCTCTCCCTTATAGTCCTGTGTTTCACATATCTAAAAGTGCTGAAGGTGGCACGGTTTCACTGTAAGCGGATTGACGTGATCACTATGCAGACCCTGGTGCTGCTTGTGGACATCCATCCCAGGTAAGGTGCTTGTGTGCTCAGGGAGACTATTCACGGCACAGGAAGCCAGGACGGGTTCAGTGTTACGTTAAATACAGGCTGTTCTGTATCACAGCAAGGGATGGGGAGGGGGAGAAAACAAGCATCTTTCTTGCCAGTTTCTATTCTGCATGTTTCTTTTTACTTCTGTTTATTTTTCTGGTTGTAGAAGCAACTCTTTGTTAGTATGCTTAAGGACTTGTTTTGGGAGGGAGAGTAAAGAAACAGGCAGTTTTGGCCAAGCATGCACTTCCCTTTGAGACAGTGATCAGATCCCTGCCCTTTGTCTCAGAAGGTGGATTTAGCGGCTGATAGATTTGCAGTTTCTGGCGCTGTCAGCCAAAAACCATTGCTGGCTGCCTGCGAGGGAGCAGGCTGAGGCTGCACATGTCCCCTCACTGGGAGCTGAGGAGGGAAGCCGGGTGCTGCACGCCGTTCCTTCACCCAGCAGTTTCCCTATGGCTGTGCTCTCCGTAACTTTATCTTTCCTGAAGGCAGAGCTGTAAGGGAATAACATCTGCGAAACGCAGACGCTTGAATGCCTGTAAAAAGTGAGAGAGACTTCAGTAGCAACGCTAGTGTGACAAGCAAGGGATGTATGGAGTTCATTTCAAGTCTTTAAACAAGCCCCTTGTGCCGAGACACAGGAGGAGAAAAGTCTCAGGGGGCTCAGAGGATAATGGGTTTGACAACGAGCACCAAATGGGTAGGCATGTACACCAGGATGCTGCACAAAAGAGTCACCTCAGGGATTATGCACAAACTATAAATCTTGTCTGAATAGGCTATGTCTGGATCTGGAAAGGATGCAGTTTTGGCTGGAGGAGGGAGGGTGGGAGAGAGAGTTTTCCCTGGGTCAGTAAGGGGAGCGTAGTGGTAAAGCTGAAGGAGGGAAAGCCTTGCTGGATGGAAGCCCAAGGGCAGTGCTGGACAGGCAGAGGTCCTGGTGAGGAGCTGGGGAGGGTGCCCGGTGCCCAGGGGAGGAGGAATTCAGAGTGCACTGTGAGCACGAGGTGGCTCTGCCCATGAGAAGTGGAGAGGAGGAAATGGAGATGACCGAAACAGGAATGACTGGAAGGACGTGGGACTGGGCTGGTGAGAAGGGAGGAGCAGGACAAGTCAGAGTGAACCTGCATAGCTGAGGTAGGATGGAGTGGGACAAGGTGGGTGATGGGTCAGCATCTCCTGGCTGAGAAGCTCTGATGAGCTGGGGTAGATGGGTCTGAGACCCAGCTATGACTGAGACAGAGGGGTCTGAGACCCAGCTATGACTGGGATGGGGTGGGAAAGTTAACAAGGGAGCTCTCAAAAGGGGAAAACAGAGACACTGGAGACAGTGTGGAAAAAAATCAGCCTGGTTTGCTCAGATGAACTAGTTTGGCTCCGGGTTTAGCATGGCTGGAGCAGGTGATTGTAAAAGGAAGAATCTGGTGTATTTGCCTGGAAAAAGAAGAAGAAAATGGCTTGGTGAGGTAGGGTGAACATCTATGGGGGATGTGTGTGAGACTGGATCTCAGGGAAGAGAAGGAAGGGAAGGGAAATGTCTTTCAGTTAAACACTGGAAGCACAGACGGGTGTCTGATACAGGGCAAAAAGTCTGCCTGGAAGAGAAGAAAGCTGAAAGCAGTTGAGGAGGGCAGCCCCATGCCAGACATCCCACCCGATCCCCCCCCTTGCTGTCCCTTGTTGTGTGAGCTGGAAGCAAATTCCATCTCTCTGTTTGCAGCCAGCCAGGAGCAGAGCTGCGGGACTGAAAGCACATGTGGCTGTCCTCAAAAAAAAAAAGGTCATATTTTGGGGATTCCTAAGCCTGAGGCAAATCAGTCTGACAGGATCAGGGCAGGACAGCACACTGTGAGAGGAACAGAAACGTTTGCTCAGAATTCTCCAGTTAAGCTGTTTGATCTGTCTCTTGACCAAGAATGTGGATCAGAACTTTGGGCAAGTCCCGTTACTGTTCTTGAGAAACACATGTATAAATCTTCCCTTATCCACCAAGACAAGTAGAGGGAAAAACACCCTTTATCCCTACGTGCTGTCTGGTTGCTAAACTGTGTCCTGACTGGTCCTGGTTCCTACATGCTCCACGAGATGTGGTGGTTACTCCCAGGGCAAGTGCCACAGAACCACTGGGGCTATTTGAAATAGCAATCGTTATGTCTAAAGCTTAAAATATGCCCGGATTGCACAGTGAAGCTTAGAGAAAAGGCAAAAATCCCAATGGTATTTCTCCTCCTCTGTGCTTTTTTTCTGGTCTAGGTTAACTTGAGGTTGTTACAGTATTTTTTGATCATGATACATCCTTTCTTCGTAGGAGCCAGTTCTATAGGCACTTTGCTGTAAGTAACCTGTATCACTAACGATTCTTTATCTCTTGCATCAGGTTATTCTAATGCCTCTCTCTAAAAAGTAGAGGTTTAGCTTCTTTTCTAGGCTACAGAAATGGTGGCTGATTTGACCTATGTTGGCCACCGCCGCTGAAAGGGTCAGACCTCAGCTTGTCTTCCCTTCTGAGAGAGAGACACAGAGGCTGCAGGTTTCCTGGAGCAGTCAGTGACATTCATAAAGCTCTGACATAACAGAGGCTTCATTTGAATTACATAAGTGGTATATATACATGCAACTTCAGTGTTTCCTATAGTACTTACCAGCACAGACAGGGATGCAGGGAGAAGGCAGATGAGAGCACCAAGTTTGTAATCACACCTAGAGTACCCTGACTTTTCTGGAGGTTTGCTTGGTCTGGTTTTAACACTGAGAAATGTGCACAGACAATTTTTCTGCTTCCTATGACTCAGAATCCACCCGCGAGGGGGGTCTAGTGACAGGCGTTAAGACAGATGGCTTTATTACCTGTGACTTGGAAAGACACGAGTGATCTTCTGAAGATCATTCAAGACAAGTACAAAGGAAATACCACGCAAAATCGTGCGAATGTTTGGGGCACATGTCCTTTCGAGTTAGCTTAGGCGTTTTTACTGGATACTGCTTTTTCTTGACTTTGTTCTTTAGACCAAGGCATCTTAGGTACCAGGAGAGGTTTGGACAAGACTTCACTTAAGGGCTTAACCCGTGTGTTTCTTCACCCAAATTATCTATACTATCTTTTTGGTGTATCCAGCTTCACAGACCTTAAGGTCCAGTATCTCATGAACATACCAAACCTTCAAGGGGATAGATATCTCAGATTTTCCAGGATATTATAGTCTTTAAATGAAAGCTTAGTCAATAATCCAGTTCTATTACTAGTGTCACTACTGGAACTTGCATATATGTTCTTATCTTAGTGCATAAAAGTGCGTGCAAAAGCAAAATACCCATCTGTGTACATTGTCTGTATGAAGGAATGAGATAAAATACCCTCCTCTGTGATGTGGTATTTACTAGCTACATCTGGAAAGGCTGAAAAAAAGAAATTGGTTCAAGTCTATCTGGACTTCCCAAGTCATGTGTGAGCTTCAGGAGTCAAAGACAGCTCTATATGTGCCAGTAGAGAAAAGATATAAGTGGGGAAACTGTTAGAGACAAAAAATGCATCACACTCTACACCCTAACATCACCCTAATTGAACCTACTTTGGAGATTTCTTTTCCTATGACATCGTGTGCCTGGAATATTATGAATTTAATAACACAGGTCTTAAATTAAGCTGTTCAACCTCTAAGATGATCTGTCTGCACCTAAAAATACTCTGAGTTCTACAGCTCTTGCAGAACAGAAAGCACATAGGTTCCCTTGAAAAGGTGGATTTTTTTTTTTTCCTTCTCACCCGTCATTTCTTGCTGCAAATAACTCAGAACATGTAACACTTTTAGATGTGTTTTCCTTCTGCTTAGGCATATTCGTTAAGAGTGAGATGATTTGTTATTTCAAGCAGAAGAACCTTTTTCTCCATTATTTTGTTCATTTTACCATCTTGGTAGCTGCTCTGGGGACTGGCAATGTAAGGTGATGTATAAAATGGATCAAAGGAATCACATTTTCTTTAACGCAATGAAAAGGTAACATAAGAACTGATTACCTCAGAGATCACAGGGGCACACTGAGACCCTCAGGATGTAGCACATGTTTAGATGACGATCAAACATTTGCAGTTACAGCAACCAACGTAACGGTACGGCCATAAACCTCACAGCTATTGACATGTGTGGGTGTGGAACCTGAGAGAGAGTCATCAATTGCAAATTTGCAATAAAAGCAGAGAGACTAATGCCAGGTATTTGGAGCACATGGGCCAGACCATCGTTTGCCCAAGAAATGTGATTGCTTTACCATGAGACCTGCGCAACAAGCCAACACATAGCAGAGATGCTGTGTGCATAGAAGGGGGCTCCAGGAGTGAAGTCTGGCTTTGGGTTTGCTCTTTCACAAGGGGACTAGTTCAGTTGCAGGTGGCCCTGGGGCTCTTGGAGATATAAACAGTGCTGTCCATCCAACTTACCTGCCTGGAGAAGACAGTTACTCATCCACTTCTCTCAAAATACACAGGGAGCACAGGACTTACACGAGCACATAGAGAATAATAGAATGGTTTGAGATGGAAGGGATCTTTAAAGGTCATTTATTTCAAGCCTCCTGCAATATCTTCAACTAGATCAGGTGGCTCACAGACCTATCCAACTTGACTTTGAATGTTCCAGGGATGGGGTATCTGCCACTTCTCTGGGCAACCTGTGCTAGTATTTCACCACCCCCGTAAAGAATTTCTTTATATCTAGCCTAAATCTACTGTCTTTTTGTTTAAAACCATTACTCCTTATCCTATATAGTAACAGGCCCTGCTAAAAAGTTTGTCGCCATCTCATAGGCCCTCTTTAAGTATTGAAAGGCTGCAACAAGATGTCCCTGGAGAAAGAGGATGGGTTTTCATGGTGGTTTTTTTTTTTTTTTTTTTTTTTTTTTTTGTCAAGCAAAAGTGCTGATTTCAAGGGGATTTCCTGTAGTGGAAGTCTGGTCTCAGACCCATCTTCCTATCCCCTTGTAAGCACACCAAGGGTCTTAGCAACTCTCTGGTGGCCTCAAAGACCACCAATGGGAAACTCAAAGGAGAAGCTCTTGTCCTAAAATGACCCAGGTAGGAAAAAAAAGTCAGAGTGTGAGAACGAGGCTTGTTTGAGGCGTTGTAGGTTTGTTATACAATTCCCAGCTTTGTAGAGCGTTCGGCGCCGTGGCCGTGCAGAGTTGCACAGGGAGCTGAAAGATTTATGGCCACAGGATTCACAGCTATGGGATATAGTGGTTGTTCCAACGTTGGGCTGAATGTTCAGAGCATGATTTTTTCCTGGTATGTTTTTACTGTGTTTTATTGCTTATCTTGCTGGGAAGATTCTCCTATCGAAGATAGAAGTGTTACATATTGCTGTTTCTAGGGAAGAAGCATGCTGCCTACCCCAGGCTGGATATTTTCCAAATCTCTGAATATCATAAGGCAAACTCTGGCCTGCAAATATAGCTTACAGTAATTCAAAAAGGAGCTGTAACTGGATTTAAGGCTGAATTCCACCAATTTGGCTATTTATAAATATAATGGGGGGGTGTGTATATAAAATTGTATTTCTTAGTATTTTTTTTGAAAGCTAAGATGATCATACGATGCATTAATAATACTGTCCCATATAAATTCAGTGCACCTGGTATCGACTTATGTGAATACAGCACTTTGTGGTACAATTGATTTCCATCATTCCATAAGTAAAGCCATTAAAATCTGCTACCTGATATTATGATTCATGTTCTTGTTTGTGTTGAATGTCACACAGTGTAAGAGAGCGTTGTCTAGAAGAACAAAAGAGACGGAGGCAGCGAGCAACAAAGAAAATAAGTACCTTTATTGGTACTTTTATACTTTGTTTTGCACCTTATGTAATTACAAGGTAAGTGTGATCCTACATACTGGAAAAGACTACTGAGATGCACTCTTAACTCGGAGAAGTAGGGCACACTGAACCAGAAAAGGATTCAAATCTCCTGCGAACATTTTGTATGCTGTTTCCCCTCCTATCCCAGAGAATGGGTTTACTGAGCTAACAAAACCTGTGTAAAATGTCACAGCTCTTATCGGATACAACCCTGATGCAGCCCGTGGGCCAGACTCTGTTCAGTCAGCCCAATCAATATGTTGATGGTGTGAGAATGATTTAGGAAATCAGTTCACAGGATTTTGTAGACTTTTTCAGGTCAAATAGTCACCAACTCCTCAGATGGCCTCCCCGGCTTAGGGGGTGATCTGCTGGGCAAGAAACTTGTCTGAGTAGGTCAGACTGCAAAAATCAAGTCAATAAGATCCAACTGAGGTGAGAACATGGTCCACAGACTTAAATGATAGTTTTGTCTGACTGGATAAAGTTTATTAGTCATAAACATCAAATATCAAAGCTGTTCTGGCTCATAGCTAAAAAAAATTCTTGTGATTTATGGTCAAGAGTCAGTCTATCTACCAGCTTATCTTTGGAAATGGCTCCTGTGGGAAACACAAAATTGCTGCTATGAAACACAAAGTATTAGAAAGTGAATCTATCCAGAAAAGTGTTATCTAGTTGTTGAAGGAAATTTACAACTTGCATTCCTTATCAAAAGGCTCTGTAAAAAACTGAAATGCTGCTTTGCAAAACAGAGGAAAAAAAGAAATATTTTTAAAGTATGTCCTACTTCCAATACTATTGGGGCTGATTTTAGTCAAACACAGATCCATTGGAAAAATAAATAAATCATAGAACAGGCTGAATTAAAACTCAATGTAAGTAGCCAACCCCAGGTTTTTCCAATTCAGTATAATATCCTGAATTTCTGTTTCTAACAAAGCAATTCACAAGAAGGTCTTGTAGTCTCTTGGTAAAAATGGAAACCTGCATGTCACATTGATTTTATGTTCATGATCATAATAGCCAATTGATTCATGCTGTTTATTTGTAGCAATGTTGTGAATACTTTTGGAACAGTGTTACTAGATTTACCTTCACTTTCACTTACTAGTCACAAGAAGACACCCCACACCATGCTCTAGAAAGATGTGAAGGGATTTACAATTATGGACATTTAGCTTTAATTCTCAGGCTAAAAGTATTTGTCTCGCTGCAAATGGTTGAATTTCTTTTTATGTTGGGTCTCTGGACTTAAGAAAGATCACAGTCACAACATCGCTGGCGGCTCCATCCCGAGTGACACCGAGTGCTCTAACCAGGAGTGTCAGAAGTGTTTTTGTGCTCCTCCATAGGCCTCTCAGCCCAGCACTCAGGTACCACCTCCCCACCTCCTCTTAACTCTGTGACATCCCAATTTGTGTCCCGGTAGCTTTAAGATACAGAAGAAGGGTTAGAAAAGTCTCGAGCCTCCTACCTTTAGTCCATACAAGGATCAGTTAGATGTTCCACTGAGTCTTCAGACATTTGAGGACTCACAGCTTTGCCCCAGAGAGAGCCTACGAGAAGACGTAGGGTCCTGAATGCATGAAGAATGAATGCATGAAGGGTTGGGGACTGGCCAGATGTGCCAGGTAGGGGAAAGGCTGTCACTTTCCTGGCTTTTTCACTCACGAGACATCTGGGGGAATCCCTGCACAAGAAACCACAGGGAAGTCCCTCTTTACCTATTTGAGAGACCTTGATGGACTCTACACCGGAGGGACGAGTACTTGGGGTCATGCATTATTGTGCCTCCCACACACAGATGAAGGTGTGGAAGTCAAGGGGATTAGGAGGCTTTTGAGGTTAATTAGGCAAGTAAGTATTATTTTCTGGACTACATCCAGCCTTTTACATTCACAAGCCAGAGGCAATCAATCACAGTTCAAGGCAGTGAAAAGAAGACGGCTGCTGAAGTGTATTGCTCAGCCCCTCGTTTGGACAGGCAACTCTAATCAGCAATAGGTTTCAATTAAACATGCTTGTAAGTCCTTCATGAATTGAGGCCTGAAAGCAGCAAATCACAAGCTTTTACTCTAACAGCATCTTTCTGCTTCCACAGTAAAAAAAAAAAAAAAGAAAAACAAACAAACAAAAAAAAGAGTCATCTCTAGCAATTCCATAACCCGGTGAAGGACTTGGGTTCATAACCCCAGAAAGATAAGTTCTCTGGGTAAAGCTGAGTTTTTCAGACTACATTAGGGTGAAAATTATATTTGGCATCTCTTCTACCAAGAAAAATCCCTTCTAATTAATTCAGTGACTGACCTTAAGTAGTGTACCAGTAGAATCTGATTCTTCTTCATTCGATGTTTCCACTGCACCAGTATGACAGACGTATTACCCCACATTACACGTTTCTAGCCAAATGTTCTTTCTGGTTTTGTAAAAATTCTATTAGTACACATCTCTTCTTCTGGTATATTTATCATTATGTGATTAAATAACATTGTTCAAAACCTATTTTCTCCAAGGAGTTTTTTTCATCAGAAAAATTAAAATAAGTCATACTGATTTTTAATATTAATTTCCAACTCCAGGCATTTAATACTGAAATGCAGAACTTTGCTCATGTAAGTTAATAAGTGCTGTCAACGTGTGAGGAAATTGGCCTTAAATTAAAAATCCTAAAGTAATATCAGAAAGAAGTTCATAGCCCCAAGCCCTCAGGTTATGGAGGAGATGGTGGAACAGGCAGAAGAAGATTAAAATTCTCTTGTATCATCTCTGGGGGACAAGGGGTAAACAAACTGTGGTTTTGGACTGGTTGCATGAAGATTCTGCTTGGATAAACAAGCAAGCTCAGAATTCCTCTACTAATTATGTTCTTGCTTGTCTGTGCATATAAATGCATGATTTTCCAATGCAATCTTAGGTTAACATATTCAAAGAAAGTGGCCTTCTAGTCTTAGTCAAATGCCTCAGCTCATGTGAATTAGAGTTATTTTTCTCCTGGATAGAAAAACTTTTTGGTACAAGCTGGACAGCTGTGGGGAACAGCAATGGCTAAAAGCAAGTTTTTTGTAAGGTTTGCTACAAGGGATATACAAGATTGGCTACAAGAGCCCCAAAGTCTGCTCCCTCACAGAAAACGGCCAGTTGTAATAAACCCAGCGCTTACGAGGCAAAATTGAGGGTAAATCAGCTAAAGATCACAGTCATTTTGGTATCAAGGAGCAAAAATTAAAATATGGTAAATATGGCTTTTTCCCTAACAAGACAGCATACATGAGATTCAGTCTACCAAGCAATAAAGTGAAAATAAAGTAAAATCAAGATCATACCTTTCATATAATTAGCACAAAAGAAAGAACTCGGGTATAATTCTGACACTATAGGACCTGTCTGGGGAAAAACAAAGCAGAATTAGACACAAACAGAAGTGTTTGTACAAGCTTAAAAAGCTGACCCAAAATTTTGGGGAAAGGACTGAATTTCTTCCTGTGAGGACTTCATCATTGACCAGCCAAAACACGATGCCAGCTTTGGTTCCCTCCTGAACAACAAGGCATTTTGGATTGTTTGAGACTCTGGTTTACTCAGAGTTTTCTCCACAATTCAGTTAAGTTCTCAGGTTTAAGCGATGCACAACAGATATGTCACCATTGTAGCAGCCTCCCATCTGGATGTAAACAGGTTCAGTAAAATATTTTACTCTAGCAATTATCTGCACATGTATATAAAAGGTTTTCAGTGTGTGTTTTCTGCATAATAGATCAAGGTCTTAATTTTTGACACAGCATTCTCATCTGTTTACTGAAAACGAAATAAAGTAATTGGATATCCCTGTGACATGGCACACTCTAAAGAATTATGTTTATAAAAATATTAGTAAAGTATCACAGCAAAACAGCTTATAGCTCTGAAATAAAAAAAAGATGTTGAAAACCAGACAGGAGAAGAGTGGCTTATGAAAGCAAGATAGGGAATTATGTAGCTGATACTGTAGATTTTAATTTATAGGTAGCACTGAAATATTAATGCTCCTTCCCTGCAAAAGTCTTCTTCTTGACTGAAACATTTCTCGAAAATTGAAGCTATGCATATAATCTCTCTCATAAATGAGAAACAAAACCCTCTTTCAAAGGCAATAAAGTATGTGATATGCCTTGAAAGACTGACATTTAATTGTTTGTACACAAAGTAGAATTGCAGAGCTTGGGGTTTATCGGCGTTTCTCTGTTTGCTACTTGATATCTGCAAATGTAATTTACTATAAAAATAATACACAAGAGTTGCAAAATATGTAAATATCACGGACACTTAAGGAACATAATAAAAGAAAATATTTAAAATCCTGTTGATAGAAGTGTAGGCTTTTTAGTTGCTCAGTCAATGAAGGTAAATTTTGCAAGACCAGGCTTCCAACTCCAAAGTGTCTGTTTGATAAGCTTTAAATGGAGATTGTTAACATCTTGTAGAATTGATTGACAGAGACTCAGACACAAACATCATATTTTGGTCATTCAAGGCATCTGCTGAATTTAATTAAACGTAGTTGAATTCACATCTGTAAAGCATTCAGTAAAAGTAAATCTACCAGATGAGATTCAACATGATGAAATTCAAAATGCAAAGAAGGCAGAGAATAACAATAAGGATGGCTCATGGTAAATTACGAAGTAAATATGACTCAGCAGATGATTAATTTCCAAACAGTCAATTCACATTTTAGACCATATTAACGTGGGTGTCATAAGCTACATTTTATTAAACAAGAGACAATACACCAGATGAGAAGATGAGATCCCCGGCAGCTTGAGTAGATGATAATGATGTCTGAGTTTTGATCTATTTTGTAAGAAAGATGTCAGCTGTGAGTTGCAAGGACAGGTTGAAAGAACAACATTTGTTTAGTTGAGATGAAAAGCAAGAGAAATGGGACAGATGGTGGTTTTTTGGTACTTGGAGTTGCTTGCAGTGATCAGCTGAGCCAAGCAGCCCCCATGAAGGGGCAAGAGAAATTCTCAAGTATTTTCATATAATAAACCCTGGTCACCTCAGATGTCTCTCACTTCTGTGAGTCCAAAGAGTATTTTGGGTGATGTCACCACCCCTAAAAGTACCATTGTACAGGTGCTCCTCACTTCCAGTGGAAGTGATACACAAAGTGATCACATTGCTAGCACAAAGCACCCAAAACTACACTCAGGATTAGAATTACCAATACCATGATGGTGGCCAAAGCCCCAGCTTTGGCTGCAGACCCATGGTGCTAAGCCTAGTGCAGTTATCTAGGAAGAGACAGGGCTTTTGCCATGGAGTTTGCAGTCTAGGGGAACCAGAACACAAGAGAGAAGACAGAAGCTCATAGTGGTGTAAAAAATTAAGGCTCCTTAGTCCTGCTTTCATGCTCGAATGACTGGACCATGCCATCTGCCAGTGCTATTTTAAACAACACGATGTAGTGAAAGTTCATGGAATGAGAATAAAATGACTGAGAAAAAAAAAAAAAAAAGAAGCCTAATTTCTAAACTAAACTGCTTGAAGTACCAGCTCTACTGTCATCGCTTCAGAATGCTTCTTGGAAATGGTGCTTTGTCTTGAAGTATTTTCCAGGCAGGTTTAAGAGCACCTGCTGCTGGAGATAGTTTCAGCAAAAATCATATTTACCATTGGATAGTGAGTCTCTCTAGCAGCACATGCAGCTGCTCCTCCTCTAGAAAAATCAATAGAGTCTCAACAGCTGTAGAGACAGATTGAACAGAAATGCCCTTCAGTGTTGCTGAAAGACATGGGGAAAGACAACGTAATCGAGTTATCAGAATGTCACTGTCAAAAATACTTTTTTTGGTCATGCAAACAGGACAGTACAAGTGAACTATCCATGCTAGTGTTGGTATGAGGAGTATATAAAGCTCTTCTCTCTCTTCAGCTTCCCCTAAGGATTTAAGTTTTGCCTTGCTAAATTTGCTGCAAATGGATACGTTTGGCCTTTAACCAGACCAGTTTTCAAATTCAAGATATATTATGCCATCTCTCAATGACGATTTTTTTTCTTCCTTGTGTGATTTTCCTGTGACCCAGGCAAACTGTTTAAAGGCAACAGTTTGCTGTTCTCTTTTTGGGAGCTGGACTGGCTAAGAAAGCTTAATAGCACCAGCGAGGTGGTTCCTCAGGTACTCCAGGGGAGTTCAGACCAAATATTGGGGTTTTTTTTTTCCACAGCTAATGGTAGGGGAATATGACTCCCATGAGATCAAACAATTACACTTTGTGTCCCATGTTCACAGTAAGTGCTCAAAGGATGGTTTTGCATCAATACTTCAAAAATCAAAATTGGCAACACAGAATTTTTTTTTATATTACTTGTGTTTAAAGTGTGAAAGTGAACAGATAGGTAACATACCTGGGGAGATCATTTTCCTTTCATTCTCTTTAGAGTTATATAAAGTGTTATGAACATCAGAAACATGATCTTATGACAAAAACTATGAGAAAAATGGACACATCAAAAGCACTAAATGAAATAAAAAATTAAAGTGAAATATCAAATGAGAAATTTTACTTTCTAACAAGAGTTAGAACCCTGGTGTAATCAGAGAAAGTAACATACATTGTCCATGTGGATAAGTTTTGTCACAGAGACTAAAAGTGTAAATTTTTCATCAGCAGTAAACTTTCTGCGAAGTGTTGAAATGCTTATTTCAGAGTATTTATGACCTTGAATAGGCTGTTCAGACAGAAAAAATGGGGCTAGGTTACAGTCCTCAGGAGAGAGGGATGTCCCTTTACCAAATATCTTCATGGCCTGAATAAGCCAAATGATTTCAAAACTGAGCTCTACATCAGAGACTTGGAGTCAGTTTTTCATCTCCAAAAGGTCTATTCCAATAACAAATAAATCTTCTCCTCATATCCTCAGCCTCATATCCTGCTGGAGTTATTCCTTTTTGCACTAGATTCTTCAACATTCATTGGGGCAACACATCCAACGTCTACTTCCAGCCTCAGTAAATGTACAGCTATATGTAAAGAATTACGGATGGCTTGAAGTTTGGAGGACAAGACACTCTGATAAGAGCTGTGTAGTCCCTTCCTTGGGAAACAGACCTCAAATTTACATTTGCACTCTTATAAATGTGTAAGGGGAGCACTGCAGTCACATTTTCCTGAGTATGTTTTTCTTTTGTTTTGTTTTCTTGCAATTGCCCAGGAAAAAATTTGGAGTTTTGAGGGCGCCATTGACTTACATTGTGCTGTTACGTGATGATTTTAATATGAATATTCACTCTTTCAACCTTCCTCTTTCCACAGACTTGTTGAATTATCCTCTGTGGTCCACATCAATGCCCACTGGGGAATCATTTCCAAGTGCTTAGCTTACAGCAAAGTCGCTTCAGACCCTTTTGTGTATTCTTTGCTACGGCATCAGTACAGGAAGACATGGAAAGACATCATAAACAAGATCCTCAAAAGAAGCTCCATCAATTCCTCTGCCCTCACGAGCGAATCGCACAATCGGAATATATTGCAGCTGAATGAATGAGGAGCCTGGTATAGGACCTACAAGACACATAAAACAATATATGGGGAACAAAACTCACTGGCCTATCCCTAGTAGCTATTCTCAGCTGTCAAGTTTTTTGGGAGGCAGTCATGGACAAGTTGTAGCCCAGCCCGTGCCCCTCCAGTAACCTGCATAAGGGAGATAGGCTGCTTTGTACCTCCTGCCTCTGACAAAAAGAGTGCTGTTTATACGTGGTCCTGCAGGCTTCAAAAATACAAATCTCCCATTGATTTCCAACAGCAATTACACATGTAGATAGGGTAAAGAGCTAGTCCTCAGCAGAAGGACTCATGAACATAATGGGAGCAAACGGGTGCCATCATAAGATTATTTTAAAATCGCACAGGGGTATTGATGGTGTATTTTTCACTGTCTGCAGGTAAGGCTGCTTCTGATGGGGCTGCCAACCTGGCTTTACAAAAGCCACCCCAAACTAGTTGCTTAAGTAGGTCCTGTATAGAAAACCTCTTAATAGAAAAATCTTTACCTAGATTCTCACACAGTGCCCAGCATAGCTTTCAGTCTCTGCTGACACATATTTTTTGAACAATCCTGGAGGACTGAATAAAGGGAAAAAAAAGATCAAACGTGGCTGGATTCAGCCATGTCTTCTCTAAGTTTTCTCAGTAGCTTCCACAAAATCCCGTTTTCTGCCCATGAAATTTCAGCAAAGTGAAAATGGTAGACAAGATGGGAAGTCCAGGATGCCTCCTATCTACTTTCCAGTGTAATCTTTGCTAGAAAAAGATGGATTTTGCAAGCATTAGCATGCTCCATTTTGCAAGCTCTTTGATAGAGCAGACATTATAGCAACTACAATTTCCTTCATACCTTGCAAAAAAAAATGTCTGCTGCTGAAGTTTCTGGCCTGAGATTCAAAGCTCAGTGAGATAACTTAGTGAGGGGTTTCACCCCAAAGTCACTGAATGGGGGGGTAACACAGAGAGCCTTGCCTGAACCTACACCTGCAAGGGACCACGTTAATCTATAAAATCACATTCTCACCTGCTCTATAACCAGAAGAATTAACACAATGAAGATCATTAACTACCATGTAACTAAAAATCATCGGCTGAAATATTCATTTTGTGTATAAAAACAATAGCATAACATAACTAGAATTAAAATATACACACAAATATAGTCACACAATTTCAGCAAGTTTTCTACAACACTGTATTCAAAATTAACCCTTGGCCAGATTGAATAGTCTACCTCATCTTAATCATTTCACTTCTTAGGCTTAACATGATTTTCTCAGGTGCCATAGGTAAAGCCCAGTTCAATACTGGTTTCTTAAAAAAGTCAAGTCATTCTGATGACTTGATTGTACCATAATACGGGATATTATAAATTTCATTATTAGCGAGTTTAAAAAGATAAAAAGCTCTAGATCAGATTGTTGTAAGTTTTACCAAAGTAAATTACAACAGGATGATTGTTAAAGTCCACAGCTGTTGTCAACTTACACATGGGGCTGCTGCCAAAGTCAATGGGAGGTTTGTACATCAATAAACCTAGCTCCAGAAGGATTTCAAATTTTAAATCAATTATTCAAATAGAGTAAGATAATTTCCCAGAGAAAAAAACCACAAACCATTGTAGATTTAGGATGGCTAGCAAAAGATGGAGAAGAAAACAGCATTGGACTTGTCTCATTATGCTTGTGCATCTCAGTCAGTCCCTGGTTGATTTATGTGTCACCATGAGCAATAAATCTCTCCCCGAGTACGTGTTTAAAAAGCTGTCTTTCTTTCATGGTGCCTTCTAGAATTAATCTTATAACAGAGAATAAATATAATTTCCCCTTACATACATCAGCTTTCTGACACATTGTCATATTTCTACCATCTGAAGCAAGCGAGAGTTGTAAATGCTGGTGCTTGACAAACTGACTCAGTTATACAAAATAAAAGTAACACCCTTACTTTTCCTGATGACGTTTTGTAAGATACTAGAAATATGATACTGTGGCTCGTTAAGTGCTAGATATTCAGTTGAATTCTTAGCAGCAACTGGCAAAATTTTCTAAAATGTATGTCTCAGTGATGAATGTAGATACGAGTAACTATTTGTCTGCTGAGTATTATATGTACTATAACAACACTTTCACTTGAGTGAGTTAGAATAACGATGGCAAACGTCATGCACAATGCTTTGTTATCTCTGATCATGAAGCAGAACTGTTCTCTTGTCTAACACAAATGCGCGTGTGTGTGTGTGTGGGGGGGGGTGGTGGTGGTGGTGGTGTGTGGGGTGGGATTTTCCATTTGTTATTTAAATATTTTTGAAAAAAAGTTTGTAAAGTATGGCTACGACGTGTGCCCAAAATATGAAACTGCATGTGCAAAAATTGGGCAGCTGCTTAGGCAATATGCAGTTTTCTGTTTGTTGGTATCTGCGATCCATATGCAAGATCTATTTCTCACGTGCATGTTCAATTAATGTTTTCTTCATATCTTGTAAATTTGGCAGGCAGAACATTCGCAGATATTAAGAGAATTTAGTCCACTGTGTCATTTTGTGGATTCTGAGCTGTTTCTTCTGTTCATTTTACAGTTATTTATATAATGTCAGAGCCCTGACTGTGAACTGGGATCCTAGTTTATGTTACGGTTTTGAGGCAGTTTGGATGTGAAGAGTTGAGTAATTGCATTCATCAAAAACTATGATAGACTGATAAGAGTTTATTGAGTAAAAAACAAGTATCAGGCCCTCTCCTCACATAAATCAACGTAATAGTTGGTTGTTTCACCTGAGGATCAGGTCCCATTGGATAACTATAACCAGGTTTTAAAGATCTGTCTTCTAAATGTGTTGGGCCCCCTTTTCATGGTATTTACAAATGGAAAGATGTAAATAGGATTTAGTGAGTTCCTCATGTGCCTGTGTGCCCGCTTGCAGTGTCTGGCAACCACATGATTCTTTTCTAAATAAGTTCCATCCCTCTTTTCACTCTTTGAGTAAAATACCCCGACAACCTGTTTCCAGTAGCCCTTAAGCAAACTTTTTATAACTCTCTTATTTCAGAAAACAATCAAATCTAGTTATTAAGAAAGTTCCAGACAAATCCTTATGAAACCTGATGACTGCTGCAACAGTAGCCATACATACCATAGCATCACAGACCAGCTGAGAGCAGAAGGGACCCCTGGAGATCATCTTGTCCATCCCCCAATATGCACATCACTGCCTTTTGCTGTAGTTTACTATCTCAATTTTGCCCATCCATTCGTTTGCTCTGCTTCAGGTCAACAATACTATCTTTCTGGAAATATTTTTTTTTTTAAAATAATTTTGGAAGGACATATTAGACTTATTTTAAAAACTAGGTACTTCAGAGATTACAAAATTTGGGCAGAAATAGATATAAATATAATTGAGGGTCAGGAAGGATGGGAATTACAAAACGACTTTGCTGCTATTGCAGTGATGTGTTACCCTGGCTGCAGTGGGCTTTTCCTACTGACCTCTTTCCACACTGAGACCTCCCCAAGTCTCTCAGAGATCCACTTACCCCAAAAAGAAAGGTGAACTTTCTGTGAAAGCAGCACAGCCTCTGTAGGAAGATCCTTGGTGGGTTGGGAAGACTCTAATGGTTTTCAGGTGGGCTATATGGAAACTACTGACATTGAATGACCAGAAACCACCTGCACCTGGATGAGCCTCACCTTAGGAGACAGACCAGGAAACATCTAGGTAGCTTGCAGAAAGGGATATTTTCTGGACCTATAAGTCCTGAGGTTTCATAGTTTCCTTACTCCCCCTTAATCTTAAATGAAGAAGGCTTTGAGGGTTCTGAATATCTTATCCTATATATTTTTACATGAGCAGAGAATATTTTGAAACTTCCATTTGGAACTTAGTTGCTCTTTACTAGTTAGAGCTGTCTTCTCCCCACATTACATTTTCCTGTGATTAAATGAAGCCTAAAAGCAAAGCTAGAGACTTCACACCTATGTCAGCTCATTATTTCTTGACCCTAATAATTACTAAATATTTCAGCACATCACATACAGCACAGAAAGCTCAGTTAGATCCTGATCCCATGGTCACTATGTGTTTGCTTCAGCGGGTAGCCCTGGATACTTAGGGCTAAGCACAGACTTCTGTGTTTGCAGAATCAGGGATTATATCTTTGTACCCCAAGCCTGAATAAGTAAGAACAATAACATTTTAGCCTTAAACCTTTTTGTTCTTGTTTTTTTTTTTAATTTTCTTTTTATGCTTTCAGCATTCAATAAGTATATCAAAACCCTTTGATGGGTGAAGTTCCTTTATGAAAACCATCTTGCTCAAAAAAGGCAGGTGTCCCTGTTGGGGGGGGGTTATAAACGTTTACATGGAGAAAAGAGCTGCTGAAGTCTTTGTAAAATGTCTACTCCTTACCTGTAGTCCTGCTGTGTATCGTGTAAATATGTATTTAGGGTCGTTGGTTTTTAAGCAAATAACGCTGATCTAATGAACTGCTATAGTTTATCATAAATGTCTATATTTCTAAGAAAGATGGTTTGCCCTATAGACTGTAAGTGCACTTCAGAAATGTGTCTGTTGAGAAGCAAATGCATCAGGTGTATGATGGCACGCACGTGCCGTAATTATGTAGTAAAATACGATTTTTTTGGTTGAAGAAATAATATTACACGTGGTTTCAATGTATCCAAAGGCATGAGCCCACATGGTTGATTAATAGTCTACAAGGACATATTAGGAAAAAGATCTCCATTTGGAGTTACTACTGGATTCTAGAAAACTGGTTTCTAGTCACTGTAATTATACAATCAGAGCTTCAAAGCAAATATTTTTAAAAAATCATACAAATAGCAAAAAACCGAAAGCCTCCATCCTCCTGGGATTTGATGTAGCAAGAGTTCCCAAGGAAAAAGAAAACCTGCTTTCAAATGACACACCAGTGAGACACTAATGGGAATGCAACATGGCCCAGGGTGCAAAGTTGGCCATAGCCTTCCTGCTGTTGGCCATCACAGGTAGTCCTGGCTTTTTTATATTACACTAGCTTGAGTCTGTGAACAAAACAAAACAATAAAAAAAACCCCTGTTACATGGCAAAGTGGTCTACATTCCCACCATTTTGAAAACAAAATGCTCGCACCAAGACAGGTAATTTCTGCTCCTCCTGCCTTGCCAATGTGATCAATTAGCTACAGAGACAAAAAAATTTACAAGTCTTATGAATTGAATGGCTTTTGTTACCAAAAAAAAAATTCAGTATAACACTCAATGTTTTTAGGGTCACACAGCGTGTGACAAAGCTGCAGACAAGCTCTCCTTGCTCTGTCATCCAGCCCAACCTCATTCAAGTAAAATTAACCAACCTGCATCAGCCAGGATCAAGAGTGGGTTTTTTTCTATCAGAAACCATAGGGCTTCCCAGATAAAATGTTTGAAAAATCAGTATCACAGATTGCCTTGGAAAATAGAAATAGATAACTAAAAGGTGCCTTGAATTTACCTTTATTTATACACAGGGCATTTTTCTAAACCTTAAATTTTTTCTTTCACAGTGTTTTTATTTTCTTAAGATCATTTTAGGACTAAAAAATTCCCGTATATTTGGCAAGCACTAATCATTCCCTTCTGAATTCTTGCAGGAATGTAATGTATTACCGGTCTTTCCAGATGCAGTTAGATATAAACATTTTCCCCTAGATTAGATTATTATTTGCTTAAAAAAATATGTTAGGGGCTGGTTTTGCAAATCCTTGCTGTAAGGACAGTGGGTTTGCTTGAGTAAGTAAGGACCATTCATATTATGAGAGATATAAAAGATCTGGCCTGTGTATTTAAACTTCTTTGTTTTGTTTTGCAAATAATGAAAATAGATGGTTTTCTATTTCTAAAAGCACCTAGCCAGGCTGAAAAAAGATAGTTCTGAAATAACATTAATAATAGCTGCTGTAGATAGGGCATGTTTTGATTATATTATTATAAATATACCATTATAATTTATTGCATTCTACTTTTTTTTTTATAACAATGGGATGTAGTTGTAGGGGCTATTTATTTAGGAAAAAATGGCAATATAAATCTTTCTAAATTGCATAGACAGAGAGATGCACAGACCAATTTGCAATGACAACATGCTCAAGAGTGCCATGGATTAACATGGACTTTAGGTTCCCAGGTAAGCTGAACTGCAAGACTCTCACAATAGATATTTCAGAGATAAAGATTAATTCATACAAAGGCAGATACATAAAATTCTTTTACATTAGTACCTCCAGTTTAAAGGAATACAATAAAAGATATTTTAATCCTGACTTTACATTTTTGAATAAGGGGCCTGTGTTGTCTATTCTGTTTACAATGGCTTGTGCTTTGTGAATATATATCAAATGTTGTAATATATTTTTATTACATAGAGTTAATTGTTAATACAGAGTGACATATAAAAATAAATACATACTATATATGTATATTGTGATTTTGTTAAATTTACTGTTAATGAAATGTGATTATGATAAATGACTTGGTGTGAGCTATTTTTTCATATAAAAGACGATGTTGTAAAACATCTGTTTCACTTCATTGTTGCAAAAATCAAGCCTGTAATGTCATTGCAATGATGTGACCTGCTCCTTGGTGGAAAACTACAAATTCAAGAGCAATAGAATATTACTTCACAGCAATATGAGCAGCACAAGTGGAATAACTGTCACTTAGTCTTATCTCAATGTCTAGTCTTAATATACATGGTCCTACCTAAATTGAGCTGTTCCTTGGCATTTTGAGCAGGTTTAACAGTTGGTGTGAAACCAAGGTTGGGGTGGGAACTGGTACTGTGGGGCTCCCTCTTGCTGCTCCCTGAGCATCCTTGCTGACCCAGAGCTCCCACAGAAAGGTCTCTGGAGGTCTCAGACTTGTCCTGAAGACCACCCAACAGGCACACCCTGCAGAGGCAACTGCTGGTAGCCCTTGCAGAGCTGAAGTCTTTCATTGTCTCTGTAAAGTCCAAACTCTTGGTCCCCAAATGTGTTCTTCTGCTGACTCACAGGGTTTAATCATTAACTGTGCTTTAATAACAACAACATAACTTTAACAGTCAGATGCAGGTAAGCACTCACTGAAATCAATGGTAATATCTTCTGTCTTCTCCCTGTTATCTCCAGACAAAGATTTGAAGACTAAATTCTGCTCCAGTGCACCGATTAGGCCTCTTAAGGGCACTTTTGCTTCCCTTACAGGTGTTAAATCTCTGCTGTAGAAAAGCAGAAGAGACCCTAGAAGAGCTCAAAATTCTCAGACATCGAATAATTTCTGACGTAACCAACATGATTACTTTGTGCTGTGTCTAGGGTTCCATCCCCCCCCTCCCCAGTCACCATCCCAGTCTCTGCAGATTAACACCATCCTCTCAGAAAGGCTGGTAGACCTGGACAAGGCAAATCATTTATTCTTCTTTGGCTCATAACCACAGAATCACAGAGTCACCTAGGTTGGAAGGGACCTTTTAAGATCATCTAGTCCAACCACTTGCAGTTTACACTGAGGGCAATGCACAAATCAGGCTCCACTGTCACGATAATGTCCTCTCACAGGAGGAAGACACTTCCCAGCATCAACAGATCCGTCCTGAGCTCCAGGCTCAAACAAACACTCAGAGGAAACCTACTAACACAATGTAAGAGATGCTGGGAGGCTGCCTCCTCGGAATCTGTGGGAGGTTTTATTTTGCTCTTTTCTCCATTACAACTGCTTCTTTTCATCCCTTAGGAAGGACCTAAATATTACTTTTCACATTATAAAAGCTAATGCAAAGGAATATTAATTCCTGGAAAGTTTTCCCTTGAGATTTAGCTGAGACAGAATTATTATCCTGGAAAATGCAAGGAAATGTAATTTCAAAGGACTTGCCATCCACATGGTTATAACAATGTTTTATTTGGCCAGAATCATTCTAGGACCCAGTTAGAAGCCTCATGCCACCTTCTGCTACCCAGACCTCAGAGCTTTCTCTTCTCCAGGCTGAACCCCCCCAACTCTCTCAGCCTGTCTTCACAGCAGAGGTGCTCCAGCCCTGTGAGCATCTCTGTGGCCACCGCTGGATGTTCTCTGATATCGGGGTATCCAAGAGCTGGAGGCAGCACTGGGGGGGTTCTTCACAGCGTGGAGCAGAGGGGCAGAGTCACCTCCCTCACCCTGCTGGCCACGCTGCTGGGGATGCAGCCCAGGATGGGGGGGTTTCTGGGCTGCCCACACATATTACTGGCTCATGTAGAGCTTCTCACCCACCACCACTCCCAAGTCCTCCTTCTCCCTCTAAATCCAAGCCCAGCCTGTGTTTGTGCTGTTGTGTCCACAAAAAAAAAAAAACAAACCAAAAAAACACCAAACATTCCAGAGGAAGAAAAGATTAAACTACTCTACAACAGAGAAGAAGTGCTTTTGAAAGGAGATACAACTCAGGGGATGCTTTTCTAGTTTTCAAGCAAGAGAAAAGAGCAAGCAGCAGCCCCAGCCGCTCCTGCCCTGCCTGTACCCTGGCTGGCACATGCCTTGCACTGGAGCCCACTGCTTGACACTGAAATATGGAAGCTCTTGAGTTTCTTTTTTGTTTTATTTTTGTTTTTTAAATAAAATCTACAAATTCAGATCGTTGCAACCCAGCATTTCCAGGTAATTACTTTACTAATCGTTAAGCCCCATATTTGAAAATCCATATATCAAACTATTATTTTTGATAATTAGGATCAATTAACTTTGATAGTAATTTTGAACGTGCACAGAGGTTCCAGCTGAAGGAAACACTTGATATCATTCTAGGTTTATGCAGTTTAAAAGATTCAGCTTTCCATTTGATGTTGGACATAGCTAATGCCATTTGCTTTAGGTTTTGGTAAGGAGTTTTATCACTTTAAATTGCAAATATTTCTTCTCAGATTTCTTTTTCTTTTCAGCATTTCCTGAAAGCGCTTTAGAGAATCTATTTCCAAGATGAAAAGTGATGTTCTGACATCTTTCCTAATGGTTTCATCATTACATCCAATTTAATAATTTAAAAATTAATACTGTACCTTAGTTCTCCAGGTATCACATTTAGTTCCCATTTTACTAACTGCAGCTACATAGCATTTTCCTATATCCACCTATATGTGATGTTACTTTTGCTTTCATTAGTTCTGTAAGTTTCTTAGACTGTAAAATAAATTATTATATGCCTTTACTATATAGCAGTAATTCCTGTTGCTACTTATTAAATATCCTAACTCTTATGACATACAGGAAGAAATAACGTTGGCTTGATTTATTCTTTTCTGACACTGTTTCTGAAGTTGTGTGCTTGAACCTAGTACTGCCAAAGTCTTAAATTTATCACTTGTCCAACCATCACCGAATTTCACACCTTGAGATAAACCTCTCATTCTGCTAGTGTTTAAGAAAAAGATCCATTGGGAGAGGATCCAGCCAAAAATGTTTGTATTATTTTCTATCACTCCTACCTCTTTCTTTCTATTGTAAACTCTTCACTTCCCACAGGCAAATTATCAAAATCAAATTATTTCATTTAAAAGCAGGTTCCTCTGTAATCCATATGTTGTCATATTGCTGATAGAAATAAATGGGATATGAACAGCCAGCCCAAAGCAGTAACACCTGAACTCATTCCAGTCTGATTTTTTAGCACTTTTTAGACAAATCATACTTAAAACTTGCATTTCTGAAAGTGATCCCTGTTCTCCCTCAAGGGCTGTCAGTTGCCCTCAGTGTTCCCATACTCACTTGGGAGCCCCAGCCCCAGTGTCCCAGTGATGATCCAGCATTTGGGATGCCCACGCACATCTGGTGTCCAGGTCAGGCTTTCCCTCAGCACCTCTGTTCATCCACATTATCACATACATCACCAAGTCTTTGAGCCACCACTCTGAAGTCATCATCGTTCATATGGACATGAGAAAGGACAAAGTATATTAAATGCATTTTCATCTTATGCAGTGTAAGAGTGGCCAATAACCATAAACATAGTGGATACCTTTAGGAAGTCCAGCTCCTCTATAATTTAGGAATTCAGTTTTCTTTCTACCTTGGGGAAATCTCATACTTCTTGATAAATTAATGTAATATTGTCTACTGACCATGCATTTTCATGAGAGACTTCACCACTATTTGGAAGAGGTTACACTGTAGGCTGGTTTTCAGCAGGGAGCTTTGCTTCTCTGGCTTTGCCTCTGCCAGGGAGATTTTCATGCCAGCTGATCTGGTGATCTGTCTTGCCCAGTGCCTAGGACTGCCTTTCCAGTCCTTAGAGACATATTTTCAGAGGGTAATTTTGAAGTCCCATGCCAGACACACCTAAGTAAGGTGACATGGCTGGATGTGAAAACGTCTAGTCTTTCTTCCAATAAATCTGCTGAAAATTTACCTGAAATTTGTTTATAATCACTAAAATCCTACTGTATGTCCTGCATACATTTTTTTTTTTATTTTTACTATAACTATAACTAATACCAAACAGCTAAAATTCTTATAGGTCCATAAAGAAGTATTTAAAATAAAATGTTACAGCAAACAATAGAAAGTTCTGAGGAGATAGCCTGAAGTAACCCGATGGACAGGATATTGTAGAGACTTTACGCCGAATCCAGGGGCCTTGGAGCAAATTCCCACGTCTGAAAGAGTTTGACTACCAAATTCCCTATATGCAATCAAGAAAGCATAAACACTAAATTTGCAATCACAGCTAATCTGTCATGCGGACACTAAAAGAATCACTTCCAGCTGCAATGCACTGGACTGGAGCGTAATAAAATAATTATTAAAGAAAATATTATAGTGAATCAGACACGTGGGGTTCCCTGCCCGCAGGTAGGCTCAGTTATAGCTAATCCAGCTCCAGCTAAATCCAGCCTCACCTGGTTTATAAAACTCACAGTGACGGTTGTTCCTCAAATCCTCCACCCTCTCCAGATTATTTCAAAGTTTTAGTTTCCTATAGTTATGTTAGTCTCTATTATATCTAACTTATTGCTGCAAACCTTGATGCAAACTGTATAGCTCTTACTCTATTTTATTCAGGTGCAGTTACAGGAGGAAACATAATAACTGAGAACTTGAAAAGTTAAAGCTCTATTTACAAGAAACTAAAAATGTAAAGGAAACTTTCAGAAAAAAACCCTGTTAAGTTTCCCAGCCTTTTCCTCCTGCAAAACCCCTTTGAAGTGGGTAAACATTTGCACAGTAAGACTCTTCACACAGATGGGATGCTGGCACAGTTTAGTTGCATTATTTCCAAGCTGCTAATGAGTCAACAGTAACAGTGTCATATGATATTTCTGAACAGACTTCAGGACACTAAGAAATTGAAAAAAATCTCCAACAGCAAATCCCCCACATTTTCAAAACTTTGGTTGCAAAAAAATATAGTTAAAATCGTAGCTTTTCCCCACTCGATACCCTATAGATCACAGAATCACAGAATCTTAGTGGGTGGAAGGGACCTTTGAGACCATCAAGTACAACCACATTAGAAAAACTTAACAAAAAAAAAACCAAAACAAAAACCCACAAAAAACCAAAACAAAAAACCCACCCAAACAAACACAAAAACACACCCACAACCCAAAACAAAACAAAAAAAAACCCCACAAAACCCAGAAAAACCTCACACACACACAAAAAAGCACCCACCAACTAAACCCCGCCATGAAAGTCTTGGTGTATTTTTATGTATAAAGTATACAGAACACACAACATTTATGTTATATGTAAACCTTGATGAGACACAAAGAAGGTCAGCAGTGGCAGGTTCCTCCTTGCCTCCTTTCACGCTGGGATGCCTCCACTGCATTTGACCACATATATAAGTACCCACTACCCAGAAATGAGGTAGACAGGGAACACAGGAGCTGAATATCCCACTTCCCACCAACTGAGAGCTCCTCTGCATCTCCCCACAGCCAGGACCTGGGTTTCACAATATTTAAATGGAGCTACCTACTATGGGTGGCAGGTCGGTCCTGAAACTCCAGTGTGTTTTTGTCATCGATGTCCTTTTCAGTTCTCTGAATGCCATGGAGAGAGCTCCCATGTTGCTCTTAGGTGGATACTCCTGTCTAAATGGAATGAACGTATCCTAAAAAATGTCTCCATCCCCCATCCCTGTATGTTTTCTGAACATCTACATCCCCCTTTGTCTTATACGATGTGTAAGTAGTAGCGTCTCTGAGCCTTCAACCAGAAGCCATCTCCAAGACTTCAACCCCAAAGTTCTGCCTGCCAGGCTCTACCCCACATCCCTTTAGGGGGAACAGGGACAAGGGTCCTGCCCCCCCAGGCCATCCCTGCATGTCACAGTCCCTAGGATAGAGCTGGTGCAGAATCACCCTCTCAGCAGCCATTTCTCTATGTTCAGTCCAAATTCAGGCAATTCCCTTAGCAAAGCACAGCTCTCATGCTTGCTTTGCTTGACAGATCAGCCCCTCGGCAGTTTCAGATGCTAAAAATTCCAGGATATTCTGGAGATCAAAATAGCAATTGCGAAAAGCAGGTGCTTTCTAAAACTTCTAAAATGTTGATAATTACCGCAATCATTACCACAAGGTGTTTTGCTAGAAAAAGATCCACCTGCACGCTCTGGATACAGAGAGAGAGGATGTCACAAAGTCAACAGGCAACCTTACCAAAATGCCAACAGCAGAATAAAGCAGCAGCTCCTGGCACACCTGGGAGTACTCTGAGGCCCAGGCTTGAGCCGAGCTGAGTCTTTCCTGAATTTGGACAGAAGAACAAGAGCGAGGGTGGCACTTTGCTGCTCTGATTACTTACAGAGACCTACACTTTCTCAGGATTGCAAATTCTTGCCTTATCGCTATGAGAAAAAAAATTAAAATCATTCAAAGTTTCTAATACCTACAAAGTCATGTTAATACAACATACAAAATATGTTAATTTTTACAAGGCTGCTTTTTCCTCCTGTTTTTCCAATACAAAGATTGCTTTCAGTGCTTTGTCATCCGTCCTCATTTAATCCATTTCAAAAATATCTGCAGAGCATGAAACATTGCCGTTGATCTCATTAAGTGCCTTCTAATAATTGCAGGTTTTAAGTAAGCTGAAGACAAAACCTGACTGAAATTAAGCTTGTAATGAAAAAGAACAAGAAAAGAATGAGTAGGAGTATGGTAATTACATGCTTACGACTGTGACAGTAGGCAAAAGAAAACAGAGCAGCAGATGGTATCTAAATCTATAGGAAAATGTAAACGGAGCTGAACTCAGATGGTTCTCTAAGTAATGTATTTAGCAGCAGGTAGATGTTCCACCTAAAGAAGTGCTGCCTGATAGTTCAAGGACATACATCTGATATGAGGGACAGACCAGCCTTCTTGACTTGGATGAGAAATCACTTTATCAGTTTCTATGTACTGCAGGCCCTTTACCTCACTTTCCTGGCCATCTTGACAGTTTTTCTTATTGTTACACTTACACTGGATTTGATGTCACTGACAGTCACACAAAACATCACCTTCTTCTGTGGCCTCAGCAGCCATAACATGGCTATTTGCAAGGTAGCCCGAGTCAGTAGTAGCCGGCCTCTAGCTGAGTGGGGAAAACAAACATACCATTAAAAGCCGACAAAAATTATCAGAAGCATTTTAGGATTTGCTCCCAGGAAGGCTGCTCAGCATCCTAATAAAAGTGTGATGGGGACAAGTGCAATGGAAGAATCTGATGTCCCCAATGTCCCATGTCTGTGCCTACAATAGAAGGTGAAAGGCTGTGAGGAGCTGGGCAGGAGGTCCAGCCAGCAAAGTGACAACCTACGGAAGAGTTTTTTTTTTAAAGAAGGGCAGAAAGCAGGGCATGTGTGCAGTCCAAATGTTTCCTCAGCAAAAGCTTTGATAAACTGCTGGATGAAGCACCAGCCAGCTGCCCAAAAGCCTCTTTCCAGCTATAAATTTTTGGGTGTGTATAAACACAGTTAATAAGTCACTTTGTCCTTGTTTTGCTCGTGTTGTTATAATTTTGGAATCAGCAATATATGACTACTCTGTAGAGCTCGGCATTATTTGTCTAGAGATATTTTTACTCATGCTTTTTACCTCCTTTGCAATGCAAAAGAAAGAAGAGGAAGGGAATATATGCATTTTTCATATTTATATACTTATCTATTTATATTGTATATACATATGTATGTGTATTAGAATTTATTCCTGTAAAGGAATACTACAAAGGCAATAAAATCTATTATCTCTTGAAAATTAGTCAATTATTTTGATAAAAGCTTTAGTATTTTGAAATTATAATTATTTTGATTTCTCCTATGTCAAGAAGACCCAGAGAATATTGCTGTCTACAGCAAACAATGAATATACATAGATCATCATCTCAGAAGAACTTCTGATTACTTTAAATTATTTCCTCTATTTTTTTGGCCAACATGCACAGACTTTTCCAAGGCCTGAGTCATACTCTTGTCGATGGGAAAAGTGAACAGATTAGATTGAGACGATTAGGTGGTGAAGATGCTACTTATGCCTTTCTAATTTTACTTCTTCTTTCTCCATAACCCACATTCCATGTGCGTTCTAATATCTCCATCGGTTATAAAGAGCTTCCTGGGGGAGCGGAGCATCCAGTGTGGCCCCTGTGACTTGCTCACCTCACCCATGAACTTCCATGCTGTGGCCTGAACCAGAAACACCCCTTAAAGTTTTGCTTTGTGCTTGAGACCTTCAGGTGCCTTATGAGGTATTTTCTCTTCCCCCTTTCCATCTCAGTTCCTACTGGCCCATGGCATGACCAGCAGATGGGCTGATGAGTTACTGCTTGTTATTCTGTATATTTTGTTTAATAGATGCAGGTGCACGCACTGCTGAAATGTTTTCCCCAGGAGTTCTTAATCATCTTATTAAAGTGATTGTGTATTTGCCATAATTTTCACATTAAAATTATCTGCTTTAACTGCACACACAGAGCTGTTCAAATTATTTGTTGTGAACGACTGATTGAATTTAGCTCTGTTTGTTGTTTACAAATTGTCCCCTGCCTGTTCAGAGTTTTAGGGGGCTGCCGAGTCACCAAAGTTTTTCAAGATATTTCAGATGCTTTTGGCTGGGGAGGCAGGAGCCCTATTGCTTACAGTGACCTGATCTAAAATGCCATGGAGCACCTCACAGACTAGGACCCAACCTGGTGTCGTGCCTGGTCTTCAGTAGGCTATCAGAGTTTTTCTCATAATTAATGTGTGTGTGCATTAATAGTAGTGATAGGATGAGGGGCAATGGCTTCAAAATAAAAGAGAGTAGGTTTAGATTAGGTATCAGTAAGAAATTTTTCATTATGAAGGTGGTGAGACACTCGAGACACTGATTCAGGTTGCCCAGAGAAGCTGTAGCTGCCCCATCCTTGGAGGGGTTCAAGGCCAGGTTGGACAAGGCTTTGGGCAACCTGGTCTGGTGGGAGGTGTCCCTGCCCAGGGCAGGGGGTTGGAATTGGATGATCTTTAAGGCCTCTTCTAACCCAAATCATTCTATAATTCTATTGAGTCTTCCTACAGCAACATAACAGAGAGCCTCAGTGCCAGCCTGGCAGCAGCAGCCTCTACAGATAGAGCACCAAAGCCATCAAAATAGATATTTGTCCTGAATTCTGTTAGAACCTGTACTTTTTTTTGTTTTTCCATACAATGTTCTTCAGTCTTCTGGTCCAACGGGCTGATGTGCATTAAAAAAAGGGAGCTTCCAGGCAGCCATTGGTGCTGTAACCACCTGCTTTAAATACCTTGCTTACCTGGACAGGGTGGGTAGATTTGTGCATTGCTCCTGCCTTGGAGCAAAGGGATGAAGACAATGACCTCAGATATCTGCTGGTACTTCTCAGGAGTCAGCGCTAAGAAAAATATAGTATCTGCCACACTGACTATGAAGGCCTCTCCTGCTCTGTTGTTTGTTTTTTAACTTGTTTAATATCTTTTTGTACTGCAGTTTCAAGAACTCTGGTGGTTGTGCCTTGCAGAGAGAAATGTGCTTGCATATGCAGTCTTTGGAAGTCTCTGTAAATTTAAGAATATGACTCTTATTTAGGAATGCTTCCTGTGAATGTCTATTCAAGAAATACAGTACTGATTTAGCATTAGTCTTTAGGCTTTTTTATTAGTCTTTAGCTTTTCCAAAATACATTTCTTTATAAACATGCAGCTATGTGCATTGTTCAAGCTAATTTAGCTTGCAGAAGTTTGAAAATTCTGCCTCTTCCTTTGAAACAGCGTATCATTCAGAGTGAGCTGAAAAAACCTACCAAACACTGCTGGAAATATTGCTGCCACCATCCCCTCCCCTCCCACCTTATGTTCACAAGAAAAAATGTCATAGAGATAAGGACCGGTGATGCTACTCAGTTTATTTGTACATGAAGTACTGTTTGCCTGAAGGAATGAAAAATGAGGAGACAATTTTCTTGCTCTGGGGTGTTTTGCATGAGCATATTGCCTGTGTGTTTCTTTTAGGCTTTCTCTTGGTATTTTTTTGGCCCTTACGCTGTTTCTCTCAGTGTCATCTGTACCATCACAAACAAGTGATCAGCTTCTGAGAGATGGCTAATTGATAGAGGCAATTACAGCTGAATTTCAGGGAGTTTTCTGTACAAACCATAATAAACGTACAACGTTGGATGTGCTGAGCATCCATATCCATCCCTGTGTCTCCTTACTGTGACTCCTGTCTTTCTTGGGACCATCACTGTTCTCTGTTTCTCCCTTTTGCCAGCAGAACATTAAAAAACATTTCTTCACCAAAACAGAGTGATTTTCATCAGTGACTTGAACTACAGGTCTCCTTCTGAGAGGCTAATGTTTATTGCTTAAGATATTGTGCATAGCACTTAGAAGAAAGGCAAAGGCACTAAGCTATCATGGGTACTGTCATTAAAGTGATCTCCTAAGTACAGAAAATGGTCTTATAAGCTCAATGGTAATGTTAAACTCAAAATTCCTGTAAGAAAAGCAGTCTTAGGAAGCAACAAATAACAAATAAAATATCCTCATAATAGTACCAGTTCAATGTCTTAAAAATTTCTAATCTGGCTCATGCAAAAGTCATGAGTCCAGCTTAAAAATAACAAAATTAACAGAAAAATATAATGAGGGCATTGGTATTCAAGTACGACACGTGGTTTCTCCAGTGGCTTGCAAACTTCTGATGTTTTTCTTTTTTCTACAAATCTGAAGGCTAGAAATTTATTTACTTTAAAAACCCTAAAGCTGATATTCTTCCAGGGAGATCTGCCGTATAAATAAAAGTGTTGGCAGCATTTCACCAGAGCTCAAATGACATATTTTTATTAGTATTTTGTTTACAGCAGCACCCACAATGTGCTGAACATTTTATAAACATTCAAGTGTGGATGCGTCACAAATTTTGATGTAAAAAATCATCATCATTCCAGAGCAGGAATCACCTAAAAATTTACTCCTGGCAAGCCATGGCCCCGGTCTTTGAATAAGGAAGTCTATGAAATGCACTGACAAAGCAGCTGGGCAATTTTATCTTGATATCAGTATTTTTTGTATGGCTTCAACAGATAATTTGTTCTTGTTTCCTCTCTAAAGTCTCTTTACAAGCTGACTCATATATGAAAATATGGCCAAGTTCCTAAATATTCAAGGTAGCATTTTCAGATACAGCAGTCCCAGGGGACTTTGGGGTTTTCTTCAGCAGGGTTGGAATTTTTTTTTTTTTAATTAGATGTATTCCCTTCTATTTTTATTTCTTGAAGGGTTGGAGGGATGTTAAAACCACTATTCTACATCTTGAGTTTTCAGGCTGCAGCTTCATCACTGAAACATATTCAACGAGACATAATCAGGAAAGCTGATAAATACTACAGACTCCTACACTCTGCTCTGATTGTTGCTATAATAAGGCTACATTCGTACAGTTTGGTTCTTCTAATGTCAAGTAATTGGCAGCTCTACAGCTCTGATGCCCTCTGAGGGCTGCCTGTCCTTGTAATCTCTTCTGTCGACTGAAAGTAAACATATGAAGTGTATACAACATGCCCACACAAGGAACATAAACACACACACCACTATTGTTGTGGGTCACGGAGACTCCTTTCTGCTCTATTATTTTCAACATCCTTCTCTGCTCCTTTCTCCCCCATCTGAGTTTATTTTTTACCTCTAATAACAGACATTTATTTTTTTTTAAAACGAGAGTGGATCATTTTAACATCCTCAGCGGTTCAAGATACCTCTGTAATATCTTTCTAGAAACTCAACAACTCTGTCCAGATTCTCTGCTATGGAGCAGTGATGACTGGGAGCTGTGCCTGGTATGGGCCAAATACTCTAGACAACAAGAGGTGAACAGAGCCCTGACTTGGCTTATTTCACACGTTCTTCATTGATTGTCCACCTTCCCACCATGAAAAGGATGTAGCATCATTTCCTCATTCACATCAAGCAGGAAATTCATGTCAAAGCAAAACTTTTTGAAGGAATACTTACTCGATCGTCCCATTTTCTACCTTGAGATTTTACCAGCTCTCTTCCACGTCCCTTGGTGTCAAAAAATACTCAGTCTTCTCCTTCCTGCCAGATCCTAAAACTTGGAGTATTTTTCTGTTATTTGAGAAATTACAGTTATCAACATTTGGGGAAAAATAAAATATGCCAGCAACTGCTTCTGAAGTCTCTGGTGTGGACTGAAAATCTTCAAATGCCACCATTTAGGTTTATTGGTCATGTCACTGACTGCTTCAAAAACAAGGACTGTACAAAAATTTAGGGAAAGACAAGTTCAGGGAAGATTTTTCAGGACAGATAGGTGAGTAGTGCTTTCAAATTGAATCTTCTTTTCCATGCTTCAGCTTTTCTCTAAAATAGTTGTTATCTTTTTCCTCACCCCAGTCTCATGCTTTTTCTCTTCTCATTTCTCAAACACTAAGACCTGAGAGCTAAAAAGTTCCCTGCACATTACAAGCATAAGGTCCAGGGAAGCTCTATGGTTTTATATATTGTACAGATCCAGTCATAATATTTCTTCTCAACCAGCATTAATGGTGAAATTATCAAAAATGGGGAAAGTTTGCTCTTCATTTTTGTCCCCAGAGTTAGTACCAGTAAGCAACCAAGCCAGTGGCCAGGTGAAACCCCACCATTCTCAAGCACTTACTACATTTGATTTTCAGTCTCTAACAGCAAATCATCTAGCAGTCAAGGAATTAATAATACATCTAAAGAATGTGATAATCTGAAAAGTAGCCTCTGGAGACTCATACTGCTTTAAGAATGATAGATTTCTTCCGAAGCCGAGATAGAAATTCATCAATTAATTTGTATGAACACTTTCATTAGCAAGAAACGGATTTTATAATGCTGTATTTTCTGCACATCACTTACTGATGAAGGTGGCATAGTTATTGACGATATAGTACCATCAATACTCAAATGTATAGTGACTCAGAGTCATTAAACCGATCCTTGATGACTTTCTTAGGGCAAAAGTGGTATACAGTGCTCAAGGCAACACTGCTGTGAAATTTCAGTCAAACCAGATACCATATTTCTCTGCAGAATAAGTCTGAAAGTTCTAACATTCAAGCAATGTATTTTAAAATTACGATATAGCAACAGACAACAGCAAAACCATATAGAATTAAACCGAATAGGTAGACTTAATATCTGACGCTTACTTTCTCTCTGGTGGAGCCCTGGTCTTGGTGGTCTTGGTCCTTCAGTGCAACAGTAAGGGCCTGAAATGTTCCCAGAAACGTTATGTTCATTACCACGGCACTAGATGCCATTCATTAGCCAAATACAGAAAAATAAACTTTTGCATTTAGGCAACTACAGGGTAGATAATAGAAGCAGAGTCTGGTTTTGCATTCACTTTCCACTCCTTTCCAGATTTCACTGTAAATATCCCAGCAGAGCCTGCTCCAGCCTTGGAGCCACCAGGAGCAGAATTAGTGACCTGAGTCAGAGCTGTCATAAGGAAACTTGTCATAAGGAAACAACCAAATGAATGATTCTATTCACATAGGAGTTAGAGGGCTCAAAAAACTCTAATGAATAGAAATGTGATTTTAACACCTTTTATATTAAACCCCCCCCTCAAGTTCTGTAATCAGATCCAGATCCTTGCGGTAGGAAATAGATCTTAAATTTAAATCCCCCACGTCTATTCAAGTGAGATTATGCTGCTGCCATTGATCCTTATTAACCCAGGTATTGAATTTCTGTCACATCTAAACCACAAAAAGTAATTTCATTTTTCATATTTTTACTTGCTGATGATAAGCCCAGCTGAATTTTATTAGACCTTTAAATGATGGTTTACTCTGAATGCTCTTTTTTGTTGCTCTTGGGAGAGTACAGAGTTAATGAGAATGATTATGCTGTTGACATAAGTGCTATATTGAATTCTAAAAAGCAGCTGCTGCAAATTAAGTGGAGTTAATGACCAGAGCAATTAAAATATCAGGTGGTTGATATTACTTTGTATAATAATAGGTGGGAATTTTTACTAACTTCTTTCTCTAAACAACACTGGTTTTAAAGGATACACGCTACAGGTTTGGAATGGAAAGTATTCAAAAGAAAAGGGAAAGCTTTCTCTTCATAATTGTCATTTGATATTATTATTCATAAATATTATTTCAAACATGCAGAGGAGGACTTTGCTCATTTTGCTTGCAAAAAGCAAAGTGTTGGTTTTCTTGGGGTTTCTTTGCATCTCTTTCTTATGGAACAGCCCATTCCATATATATACTTTTTTATCACAAGTGTGTTTGGGCTTCTTCCATATGGCTGCCTACCAAGCTGCCATGCTTGAAGCCACATCCTGGCTCTCTATATTTATATATTTCTTTACAGCTGTATATATATTTATTCCATGTACCTTTTTCTGTCCTTAAAAGCCATAGTACACATTGATACTTGACCCTCTGAGACAGCATCTCTTGGCTGCTTTCAGCCCCAGTCTACACTGGCCATTGCAATGCCCCAGCATGGACTGAAGGGCACAATGATTTATTATTTAATCCATGGGTGCCAAATTTCATATGAAATTCATAGGTGTTGCAAGACAACTTTAAACACATCTATAACTTCTTCATAAAGTCTTCATAATTCTAAATGCAAAGCACTCTTTATGGAGCTATCACTTAATTTTATTTTTTTTTTAACGTTTGCTGTTCATCAGTCCTTCAACTTTTTCTTTACTTATGTCCTGATCAGGAAAACAGAGCTTTCTAAATTGCCTACATCTTCTCTTAGAATAATATTAAGCTAAAAGAGTAGGCATTTGCAGAGCAGTGCAATTTGTAATGTTTTGCTGAAAAACCCCCACATTTTCAGAAGTGCTGGTGTACCTTGAGAGCCCAAGTGCCATCTCCAGATGTGATACTGACACTCCAGCTGTGCTCTGATGACCTTCACAGACAAAGGTTGGACCTTCATCTGGGAGCCTAGTTAATGGGCAGAGATAAGCGCTCGAGAGGTCTTTGAAGATCAGTTCAGTAAAGAGAGTCAAGCAAAGCAGCCTGAGAAGAAAACCGTGCGGGATATTGTTTAATCCAGTTTGTACAAACCACCAGGGGAGGGGAAGATGGATTTAACCTCTCTGAGCCTGGCCCTACAGCAGATTATTAAAGGCCCTCATATAACTGAAAATGCAGAACAAATATGTAAACATGCAGCTATAAAGTACCTTTATGTTCACTGCCTAAACTTTTTTCACAGGCTTTCCAAAATCCCATTCTTGGCATTTTTTACTGATAAATGTATTTATTTCAAGTAGTCATGAGTTGAAATGCTATACCAAAAATTGTCCTGTCAATACAGCCCCTCTGAAATTTATGGAAGGCATAAAAAAGGCCTTTTTCCTGCCAAATGAGCAAGCAGCAGATAGTAAGTGAGAGAACACTGCTTGCAATTTTCATGTGAAGTAGTAACCCAAATCTCCATCAGAATAAGATTGGGTCACTTGTCAGGGTAAGAGGACAGAGAAGCCACCCAAACAACTGATCAACAAATTGTCCTGCAAATCTGTGTGTGGACTTGGTGGATTTGTAAGCCTCACCTAGAGTTAAGCTGGCTGTGCATGCTGTAAAATGGTGATTTTATTAGTGGAAGATGGCAGAGAATGGTTATTTAGTGACTTACTGTTGCAGGCACAAGATTGCATTCACCATGATGGTTTCATCGAACATAAATTTTGTAGCTCAAAAATCATATAAAAGTGTACGGTGAAATAGAAAAATGCTATCTCAATGTAAATGACCTTTAAAAAGAAATTAAAGACTAGCAAGCACATTAGGCTAAGCGTACAGATGTGCTTTAAACTTGGAAAATTAAGGAAATACCAGAATGAAGATCTAAAACTTCGTTAAATGAATCACCTGAAGTTGAAAAGCATTTATTAAGGGCTGCAAAGAAACTGAGAAAACTGCATGGCACTACGATAGCACAAAGAAGCAGAAGCAAAAGTGGTGATAAAATTACCCACGCAATCGACTGTAAAAATCACTGACCCTCTTGGCGTGTATGTAACTGCTCCAGTAAGAAAGGAAAACAACATTTGGGAAGTTGTATCCTCTTGGTGAGTATGAAATAGAGTTTCTTTGGGCTCCCGTGGACAGTCGGTGGGTGTACACAGGGCTGTTTGTCCTGGGGTGTTTCCATGCCAGCACAGCAGTGTACCACAGCAGGACGCAATGCTACCTCAATTTATGCATCTTGTATGCACTTTTATACCTCCTCCCTCAGGCTTTTGATGTTCTGACTGAATTCACAGAGAGATCGATAACAAAGATAAATGGTAGAGAGGCACATTCGCCTCCAAACTCAGGCATTTTTAGACCCGTGGCAAATACAGTATATGCCAATTTTTAAAGGTTAACTAGTTAAAGTCATCGGTGTGGAACCACTTGTACTCTATTTCAAGTTAACTCATCTCTGTTCCAGTGTTTCTCAAAAAGGTCAACCACCTACCACAGCATAATAAAAGAGGCGAGTGAATCTGGCTGTGCTGCTCCCTCACTGACTGCTGAAATCCACACCTTGGGAAGATGTCCCATATTCACTGAAAATAATGAGCTGAAGTTAGAGAAAAAAAAAAAAAAACCACCCACAACTATACATGGATAAAAAGAAGAAAAAGCAATTGGTGACAGAAGCTGAAAATATGTGATGGGCTTAAAATAGCCAAAAAAAAAAAAAAAATTGCATTTCTTCACCAGCATAGTCAATAACTTCATTTACATTCGCTTTTATCAATGTGTTCTACCCGCGCAGAGCTCAACCTCCTGGTCAAAAGGATACTTAGATGCTCCTAACAGTCCTCCAGTGCCAGCAGGTTAAACACGGGTCAGAGATTGCCAAAATTCACTACGCTCATGACAACACTTGTAAGTAGGTATAGTTTTAGTAGATACAGTTTTATTGGCTTCAGCATTCCCAAGATGCTTTGCAGAAACTGAGATCTGTCTTTGAGAGGTTACCGTACTTGTAGTTACTAAGATGGATGAGAAAAACTGGGATATGATAATTGAACAGATAAAAAATGAATAGCTGAATAGCATGACATAGATAATCAAGGAGAATCCAGCCTTTTCCCACTGTATTTTATGATTGTCAGGGCTGTGCACGGGAGCAGACGACTGATGGCAGGTATTATCAAGAAGAGTACAATATGTCCTGTTTTAACCTTTTATTTGTTTAACCTTTCCTGTGGGAGTGAAATTGTGCAGCTCAATTTCTTTATTACTTGGAAGGGATTGTATTTTTTTTTTCTTTTGTATCAATGGTGATCAAAGTTTAACAAAGCCCTGGTATAAGTAGCCATTAAAATGGGTCTGTAATTATATAAAAGGATCGTATCCATCCTCACATTTTATTTCCTGTCATTTCTGTAGGGTTACCTGCTTTCCTACAACACTAAGAGGAAAAGAGATTAAGAGCACAGAGTTTAGAAAAACTTACCTGTTTTAAAGACATGGAAAAGGCAGATAAAATGAAAACACCGGAATCCAGATTTATTGGTTTGGGTCTGTCTAAAGGTTAAATAGCGCTACTATGTACTGCAAAGGAAATGAACATTTTAACTCCTGAGTACATTACTATTGCAACAATTAGAGCACACATCAGTTCAGTATTGTTATATTCAGGGCAGGCATAAGCACCCTATCTCAGCACAAGATATTCACACATCTGAAGTTTTTAGTAAAATTCCTTTAACTTGAGTGTTTTCCAGTGTAAAGGTCCCAGACAATCAAAAAATAATTGCACAGACAAGTACACTTGACAGCTATTAGGCCATTTATTTAGTAATGCCTGGACTAAAAATGGAGCAAGGTCACCTGCATTAGTCATAGTTCTGCTGTGCCCAAGTATGTGTAAGCACTAGTCACAGTAAAGCACACCAAGGCCACTGCCTTCAGCATCTGATGTTACTCAGGTCCTCAGCAATCAGAGTCCATCCCATTTCAGCTAGTAGACATTGAAGAATTTCCCATCAAATCCTCTTCTTGATATAAAATAAAAAAATAACTTCTCATTGAGTTAACCTCATACCTGAGAAAAAAGCATAGGGACCTCTAGGTTTGTAAAGTAAATCTCAAACTGGCCTGAAAAATCATTTCAAGGTAGAAAGAACTGACCTTCTAGGACTAAGATAGTGGTTTGATTCCACCTTCAATCTGATTATCAGAGTGATCCAAGTTTGGTTGGTTAGTTCCTCGTTTACCTGTGCACGCCAACCACCCCCAGGGAGATGACTGGATAGCCTTCATGGGAATCCAGAAAAAAGCCACCTAAGAAACTCCATCAGTTCATAACACAAAAGATTGTGTACAATCCTGATATTTTCTAGTGGTAACAAAATCTACATATGCCAATGAACAAGCCGAATTAAACTCCTAACAAGTCGTCTGCTGTCATAACTCCATATTCCAAAACCATTTCACATCGCTACCCGCACAAAGACATCATTAATCCCTTCTCAGCTGACAAAACCCCTTCTTGACAGGTTGCTGTTTTATTTGCTAGACAAAAATATACAACATAAAGCATGTTGGAAGGGTGATAAATAGAGTGAAATGAGTAAAATGTAATTCCAAATGCTAATGTAATGGTTGTATCATTTGTTTACCTCTGTTACTTAATTTAAATGATGCTGACTGGGAGCTGAGTTCCATAATTTCAGTTATGGAAAATTATGTATGCACTCTATTTTCTTTGAGCCCTTGATACCGTGCTGTTATTTAATGGTATCTGCAGAATAAGCATGGGCTGTAACTGTCAAAGAAATTTAAGAATTTGACTATTTATTATACCAAGGGTCATGATTATATTATTAATTCCACAATCTTTTGCCTCTTATGTGTTTACAAGATTTGTTGATAAGAAAAAATGATTTAATACGGATGGCACGTGGTATTTTAACACTAAGTTTTCTACTTGCACTTTATTTTTGCTCAGTTTTGAATATGTTGGTGAATGCCTTTTCTAAGAATTGTATCAAATAGGCAAAAACTCTAACAGCAATTAAAATGTTTTAAATAGAATTGCATTTGGAAGCATGCACTGTATTCTTTCTACCAGGCATATTAAGAGATGTTTATTTAACCACAGACTCTTGACTGACTATGATCATACAGCCACCCTTTGCTATAATTAAGGTCATAACATTGAAGCTAAGAGAGCAAAGTTGATTTTTACCAGCTGATACTTTGTCCAGTGTTTATTTAGTTCATTCTTTCCTAGATCTGATCTGCATCTTTCTCGAACCTCAATCCCATCCTGCTGTACAATTTGGTAAGTTAAAAGCCAGTAACGAAGCACGAATCCTGCTCCCATAGAGTTATAAGGCCAGAAAAGCAGCAGCAGCTGCAGTGGCAAGATGAGCATACCATGGGTAGGAATATGAAATCCCTTGCATGTCATAGAAGACAGTGGCACAAGGTGTGCACGAGCACAAAAGGCACTTATAGGCAGGCCAAAAATCAAGAAAAAAGATGATATCAGTGGATTTGTGGACTACGCACATATCAATGACCAAGCCTCTCCTCTCATACACACAATACGACTGGCTGTATCCACAAGCAAGTCCTTCTCCTAGATTAGAGACAGGGTACTGTGCCACAACACTCCAGTGGTCCTTATCCCGTGCCCTTTTCATTAGGTTTAGCTTGTTGAGTAAAAACATGGCCTTAAAAAGCCAGAGGAGAAAACACTCCTGGTGTTAAACTCTGGAATCACCAGTCATCCGTAAATATAACCAACCCAAGCAGGAATGCTCAGGTGGGTAATTTACTTCAGACATTTCCCTCAGATATTATGGTGCTTGTCAACGGGGGGGGGGTTCAAGGAAATGGGGACTGAAATTTTAACACAAATTTTAAGGATATTCATCAGCAGTTAACCCATCTCAGCTTTCCTTCCATATGATAATAAAACAAAGAATGTCAAAACTTTGTGTAATTGCAAAAATATAACAATTTTGTACTTTAGAAACGTTTTTCATTCAAAGCAACAGTTCTCCTTTATAAGTATCTCTCCTTTTTTTTTTTCTCCTATTTTTAAAGAAAACAGGTTTACAAAGGATTAAATAACCCAAAACAAGCAAAAAATTTCATTCCAGGTTAACTCAAAACATCTTTCTACATTCATCCTGCCTCTCCCCTCAACCAGGGGCTTATTTTGGTTCAACTTCAATTTTGTTTCTGATTTTTTGCCAAACCTGAAAACCCTCTGTTGTTCATCCAGCTCCACTAACAGAAAGGCCTCGTGCAGAGAAATATGTATGAAGAGGTGGGCTATGTAACTCTCACTACGACTACAGCCAGGCTGAGAGAAGCAGAGCTTGTGGACATCCTGGGCTACCAGACTGAGGTCTATCGTTGCTGCCGCCATTGCCGAGCCCTCTGCCGGAGCCGCCGCATGGACATGCTGATTGGCTGCTTCCCAAACTTCTTCATGATCTCCTTGATCCTCGCCAGGTTGGTTTTGGAGATGGTGAAGTCGCACTGGGTGGCTCCCATGTCATAGCCAACTTCACAGGTCTTGGTAGCAGCAGTGTAGCCCTCTGCCTTGACACCCACCACGTATTCCCCCGGGTTGAGAAGTCGCCAGTAATCCCCATCAGCTCCTGTGAGGAAAAGAGATGGTTTTCAGGACAGTGGCCCTTTCTCCTTGAAAAAGGTGCTGTTTATGAGGATACAGAAATGGATCCACACAGACAAGATGACACGACAGGTAGCAACGCATCATCCTCACACCAGGAGAGTGTCAGTGAGGCTGCCCCACATCACATGTAGGTCTCCTTGTCCTCCCAAACCTGCAGGAAAGCACACCTCAAACAAATTTTTCAATATTCTGGGCTCCCTAGTTCAAGACAGACAAGGATCTACTGGAGAGACTCCGGCAGATGCTTATGAAGATGATCACAGGAATGGAGCACCTCTCTGATGAGGAAAGACTGAAAGGCCCGGGGCTGTTCATCCTGGAGAAGACTGAGAGGGGATCTCATCAATGCTGAGTAATATCTAAAGGGCGAGTGTCAAGATGATGGGGTCAGGCTGTTTTCAGTAGTGCCCAGAGACAGGACAAGGGGCAACGGGGACAAACTGGAACACAAGAGGTTCTAGCTGAACATGAGGAAAAAATTATTTATTTTGAGGATGACAAAGCACTGAAACAGGCTGCTCAGAGAGGGTGTGGACTGTCCTTCTCTGGAGATATTCCAAACCCTCCTGGATGTGTTCCTGTCCAACCTGCTTTCAGTGACCCTGCTTTGGCAGGGGGTTGGACTAGGTGATCTCCAGAGGTCCCTTCCAACCCCTGCCAGACTGTGACTCTGTAAAATGATGAAAAAAGGACAACGGGCTTCAATTTGGCCTAAGATATTGTCAGTTGAAGTCAGGAAGATCCTGAGGCAAACGATTACTTTGTAATGATTGGTGGTTCCTGAAGGGTATGAAAGGCTTTCCCCAAAGTAATTATAACCGGTCGAGAGAAGCCCCAGTGGGGTACCCCCATCACACTCATGATCCTGGCCAGGTTTTTGGTGCTATTTAGTATGCAAAGCGACTGAATGCATAATACCAACTCATATCCCCTTCTATAAAGTCTTACACTGAGTTTTATTACGCTAATTTTCCTACAAACTATAGTTTGTCAGGGTATTTAACCACTTGCTTACCTGCAAAAGCACGAGCGGAGCTCCTGTCATCAACTAAACTACTCACACATAAAGCAAGATGTATTTTAACATCTCGTTGAATCAGGACTTTTTGTTTTCTTCTTTTTTTTCCCCATAAATGATCTCTGGTTACCCATATGTACATAAGGATGGTTTTAGATTTCTTTTTAAATATTATTTTAACTCGCAAGTATGCATAGCTGTGGACTGAAAAAGGTGAAACACTAATATCTAAAAATCAGTTTTGTACTCTGTCCTGGGAAAACCCACTGTGGAATGAAAAATGCATATTCAGATACACAATTCTATATAAAAATAGAAATGCATCATCTCCTGTACGAGGAGGGGCTGGGTTTTTTTAGCACTGATGAGAACTGACAGCCTTACTCTCACCAGCCTTGGGTTGCTTGCCATGCAGTGTGTTGCGAAAGCTAAAAAGGATTTGCATAAACATATTATACTTGGGAAAAGATCAGACTATCCAGACGCTGTTTAAAGAAATAGGGTTTTAATTTAGGGGTTGGTAAAATGAAAAAACATGTTTTCAAACAGGAAGCGTTAGCAAAACAACAATGTCAACTGTAGCCTGATCTTGCAGTCTCGGAAGGCAAGTGGGAAATTGTGTGCACACAGCAGACCCGATGGGATCCATCAGTGCAGAGCAGCTTACTCAGGGGTTTTTTTGTCAGCAAATTTGACCCTGCTCAAGGTGATGATTGAGGCCCAGGTTTTCTATTTCTCAGGACTCATGTATTTTTTAGGAAGGACTCTCTTAGAAGCTGTTATTAATTTCTCCTTTACTATTCTGTCCATCGGCACATTCACCAAAGCCCAGGTTTCTTGAATTTATCCCTAAGGGCTCATTTTTAGCTTTAAATGCTATGGTGATAAAACAGGGCTGGCAAAAGGCTTCGTATCACCCCAGGCATAGCTGTGAACGCAGCCCTGCTCGGAGGTTGGCTTTAGCCTCTGGTCCTCAAAACTGACCCACATTTTCCTGACAGTTCATCACAACCCTGCTCACAAAGCCAGAAGAAAATCTACACATTCACACACCACTGGGAAATTCTTCCAAAGCTGGATATTAAACTGTTAGCAGGATTGTACTTCGCCTCCTTCCCATTTACAAGTAGGCATGAATATTTCTGTCAGTTGTCATTACCCAGAATTTAATACCAGGCTAAACAGGTTGGGTTTTTTTGAAAATCAGATTAAATGCACTAGGTAAAAAATTTCAGCGCAGATGGCAAGAGAAACACAATTAAAAATACAGATAAATTTAGTAAATAATAGGTTTGCTGAAAGAATAGGCTCCAGTGGGAGCAGGCTGGAGGCAGACTACATTTATCTCTTCCTATTGAGTCGGGAAAAGAATTGCCATGTCTTCTTAGATAAAATAGCAATGCATAAAAATACAAAGATAGTATTACTATAAATTAAACGTGCCAGATGACTCCATAAACACTTCAATTAAGGGGAACACTCTTTAAGATTGATAGGACAGACCTTTGTTACAATCAAGTGTCATATTTGCACTTAAATGAAAAAAAAATTACTAATTTAAATTTATTATAAAAGTCTACCCTAATGGTCTGTAACCTACAAAAAGACTCAGGAAAGCTGCCATAGTGCTGCACACTCAGTGCATGTAACAACTAAAACTTAGCTTTTCTCTACTGGTCAGGCAGCCAGGAATGAGGCTGGAGAGTTTTACCAGAACTTTGCTTAGCTTAGACTAATGTGATTAAATATTACTAAATGCTACTTCAAAATCTTTGGGTTGTGTTAGATAACGTATACCGAAATCATATGAAACATACCAAAATATTCATAAAAATTTCACTGAACATTGTGTGAAATTAATTTTGCTTTCCTGCAAAAAATCACAAAGAAACGTGAATCTTTCTTTGGACTCTGATACAGAAGTGTTCCACTAGAAGGAACATTTCTTCATCAAGATTTGCCAAAAACCATGACAATTTCCAAAATGTGCAATTGCAGGAAGCACCCCACAAAATTGCCTTTGTACAATGGGGAAACAAGGTGTCTAAGTGCATTGGTCACCCCATGGGTGAACCCTTTTCTAAAGGTTCTCTCACAGAGCGCAGACCACATCTAACCGTAACAATGTGTAATCACTCAGCCTTAATCAATAGATACATCTGCATCAAGAGAAAATGGAATAATTTTCCACAAACCTCTTAGTCTCAGAATCAATGATTTAAATTAGCCTATTAATATTGTTAGCTTAGTGTCAGCCACCCTCTCTTCCCATAAGTTACATTGTGCATCCAAGAGAAAGTTTAAAAAGTGCTTTCCGTGCACTTTTTTTTTGTGTCCAGAAGAAAGAAGCAGAGAAACAAGTAAATGTTATTAGAGACTCTTACAGACTATTTTTGTCTGGCTCTATAGGGTAGTCGACCGCATTAATGTGTCAAAGAAATATTAGATACTGTACAGCCTAGCTCACTTCTAAACAAAAGTTAAATGAATAGTGGACATAATTTTTCTTCTGCTTGGCCTATTTTTATATCAAGGTAATTCAAAGGCTTAAAAGGGTACATTTTTCATTTATAAAGCTATAAATGAAAGAAGACTGCTGACAATTTGCGTTCTTTCTCTGGAGTTATACTTGTCATTTTAGCTTTTTGGCTCCAACACAAATTCCCTAGTTTCAAAGACTAATGAGACATACATTGTCATCTGTATAATATAAAAGAAGATAGAGAGCTTTTATGTTCCCATCTATAAAGTAATTCCCAAACAGAGCGTCAGCTTAAACATGCCTCATTAAAAAGAAGAGTTAAAGAGAATGAAGTTAGTACTTTTATTTTTACTAACAATTGCAGATGGCCTTGAGCCATAGAATCTCAGCTTTAGGTTTGGGCTTAAATAGCTGCAAGATTCCCCAAGTGTTACAAGGTGGATTCTAGGATCTTGCACAGTTATTACTCATTCCACCAGGACTCTTTTCTATATGCACTTTTAAACTGTTGGTCTTTCTTTCATGTGGCATCCAGTGTAACAAGAGCTGGAGATTGATCACCTGTTGCACTTACTTGTTCATTCCCACTATCATTTCCCAGGGGTCCCATTTTGAAATATTTAAGGCAGAGTCATTACTGCCTAATTAAATAGTTTTCTTTTACAACAGAGGCATAGTAGCACTGAAATAAAATAAATGTAAAATTAGATATCCCAAGATCTATTATTGGCTCAGATAACCTACTGCAGCAAACATTAAAGATTTAGAAGTCTCTTATCTAAAGTTCTGTGATATTCCATAGCTGGAAATCAGTTTACATGTCAAAGAGTGCCATACCGTAAAAATTCAAAGTGGCAGCTAATGAAACCCAGAATGCCAACCAGGATGTAAAAAACACATAGCATTAGCATTCCTGGTTCTAATATCAAACCAAACCTAGACACAACAAATCTGACATGTGATCTGTCAGATTATTGACCTGATGCTACTTTTCCATAAACATCCAACAGAAACCTCATTAACCTCTTGCAAACAGCACTTTGCATGTCAGGCAGCTCTGCTGCAATCACTAAAGACTCCTGTTAGTGTTGTCTTAGGGTATTTCTTTCCACGGGCTCCTCTCCTTGCTACATCCCCTCTGTTCTTTCTCTATTTAAGGTGACCACATGTCTTAAATCACGGTACAGTCCCTACACAACACAATGGCTGTTGGACACTATTTTGCCCACTATCTGCCAATAAAAATTTTCAGGTATTACTATTAATCTCGTAATTGCTAGTGTCTATTTAAAGCAGTTCTTTATTTAGTGCCCTAATAACTTTCCAGGCCATTAAATAGGCTTAGAATTTACTGAGTATTCATATCTTTGTCTGGGTCTAGATCAAGACTGTGTTAACAAGGTAAATAGCCATTTGTGTGTATTTTTTTTAAAACTATACATATTGAAAAGAAATTCTCCAGGCTGAGATTCAACCATGCAAAGCAGTGTCTCCACTGAACCCCATTAAATGATCTTTTATAAAGCTGTGATATTTTGCAGGAGGCTCTTCAGGTTGTGAAACTCCCCCTTCCCTGCAACAGCTGTTCTTCCTCTGGACACGGCTCTAAATGACATCTCCAACACATTCACAGTCCCATGACTGTTCATAGGCCAAAAAACACTCTTCGCCCACCAAACCATTACCTAAACCTTTGTTTTTCAGCCCTATAATTATTCTGGGTTAGATTCGCACTACCTTTACGTGAGAAATGAAATAATAAGAGTTCTTTAGACACAATGTTACTCAGGCTACTGATTTTGGGCAGACAAAAGGCTAGTTGCTCAATATTTTAAAGGAGGTGGAAAGAGGAAGAGGGGCAGAGAGGAAAGCCATAGTTCTGTTCTTGTCTGTGCAGCTACACCATGTCAAAAACTGACTCCCTCCTCATGTGCCACTTCTTCTGCTACACGGATCATAGAGACTTTGCTGGCTTTGCTCAGAAAAGAGTTCAAAATTGCGATGAGGTTCTGTATTTTGCTTTTAAACCATTAATCAGTTCATTTACACTGATGGATTTTTTTTTGGGGGGGAGAGTTTTTTTACCTGTGCGAATGTCATGGTTAACACCCTCCACTGAAATAACAGCATTTGGGATTCCCTTTCCATGCACATCTTTCACTATGCCTTTGATACCCCGGTGGACCTATTGAGAGAACAAACAAATATATATTACACAACAACGAACAGTACTATCATTAGGAAGACACAACAAAACGTTAGTTTCATGTGTGAATTAAGACTATAGTTCCTATGTTATGGTTCACTCAATTTTAAATTATCATTATTAACCTGATATCAGCCTTCTGGGCATTAGCTGCTTCTGAATCAGCTTACAAATTCTGTTAGAATTCCAGAATTCCTGAGGCATCAAACCCAAGAGACATAAAACAAACAAATAAAACAACAGACCTCAGGGTTTTTTTGGTTTGGTTTTTTTTTCTTGTTGTTGTTTTGGTTTAGTTTGTTTTTCTGTTTGGGTTTTTTTTTTCTTTTTCTTTTTTTCTGTCAGCCATTTCCAGCAAGCTCTGCACTCACGACATATTTGAACAAGCTTCATTATTTTGTCCTCCTAAATTAAAACACCCTGGCTGAAGTGGTATGTCAGTATTGCTTATGGTAAGGTTTCTACCACAAATAACAACAACCGTGTAATCGGCGACGCAAGGAAAATATCAGAAACCTTTAACTCCCTTTCAATCTGAAAGGAGGCATCGAGTTATTCAGAAGGTATTTTTCTGTCGAATACCTGTTCCATGAAAACAATCAGGGACTCGCGGTTGTTCTCCCATTCTTCGGGCAGCTCGCTCTCATGGGGATACTTGTCACAGCCAACGTAGATGGACAGCTCAAAGCAGTTTGTGTGCAGATAACTGAAGTCATTTATGCCTGTCAATAGGAGGCAAAGAAAGGAACCATTTTATATCCTCTGTTAATCTACTGATCAGATCTGATTGTTTTTTGCAAAGTAATATAACTTATTTAAACAATAGCAAACTTTAGGTGGAAACGTATTAGCCAAATGCTTCTGATTGAAAAGAGTTAAAAAACTCTCCGGTCCTATCCAGTTACCACAGAGCAGTAGTCAAGTATTTAACGAGCCCTCGGTGCCTTTTGGATGCAGAGCAGGAAGATCATATAATACAGATGTCAAGCTTTTCACTTTTGATGATGGGGAAAGCCTAAATATCAGACAGTGGCATATGCTACTCTGCATAAACGTGCTTCCTCACTGTTTGAGAAACAGCCACAATTATTTTCCCCTCACATACAGTATTGCTTCCTGATTAATCTATTGTGAAATGTTTTGCAATACACAGTAATTGCTCTGTTTTAACACATGTATTTAAGAAAATGGCTTAACGTTGCCAAGAGCAACTCTCCGTGTAGTGTCTGCAAGATGCAAATCCAGCTTTGAGAACACTGGAAATAAAATCAAATTCATCTGTTCTCTGCCTTTGTGCAGTTCTTCCAGTGCAGAAATGTTAGATGTGTAATGGCTGAAGAACTTGCATACGTTGCAGCCCAAAATATGCATAGGAAATAGTATGGCTGGGTTTCAAAGGAACTGGAGGTGTTTGATATCTGTGCAAGATATCTGTGGTGCACACACTGCTCTATGGACTCACTGGTGCTGAAAGGGAATTAGAAAAATCCTTTATACATTTTCCCATGGCATGAACAGCAAAAGGGCTATATGGATGATCAGGTCTGGAGACCTCAATAGAAGAAGGACATGGGCCTGATGGAGCAGGCCCAGAAGAGGGCCACAAAAATGCTCAGGGGGTTGGAGTCCCTCTGCTCTGAGGACAGGCTGAGGGAGCTGGGGTTGTTCAGCCTGGAGAAGAGAAGGATCCAGGGAGACCTAATAGCGGCCTCCCAGTACCTGAGGGAGCTACAGGAAGGCTGGGGAGAGNNAAGTTCTTTCCAATGAAGGTTGTGGAGCACTGGAACAGGTTGCCCAGGGAGTTGGTTGAGGCCCCTTCCCTGGAGACATTCAAGGGGAGGCTCGACGAGGCCCTGGGCAACCTGGTCTATTTGGGGGTGTCCCTGTGACTGCGGGTGGGTCAGACTAGATGACCTGTGGAGGTCCCTTCCAGCCCAGATGATTCTATGATTCTATCACAACAAGGCACAGCAGCAGGAAGGTGAGGAGAGAAAGGATGGACAGCTGCAAGGTGAAGTATAGCAAGATGACACCTAAACCAAAGGATGAGGAGGCAGCTTTCTATAAGCAATATAATGGGAAAAAGAAAAAAGAGGCATTAAACAAGCAGGGGTTTTGGAGAAGAAAGCATTACATGTTGATGTAAAAGGTAAATAAGTAGAAAAAGTGGAGTGAGCTATATGTTTATATAATCATGGAATTATAGAGTGAAAAAACATAGGGGAAATCTCTCTCCAAACCTAGAATCATTTTTGGACAAACCTTTACAACACAAGATGCCATTGGTTAATGATCAGCTGCAATACATGTATGTGTGTGTGCACATATATCTCTGCAATACGAATCGCTCTCTTCCATTTCTCTAGGTAGATACGAGGTCTGAAACCATCCTGCCTCCAGGCTGGAGACTGAGCTCAAATGAAAACCCCATCTTTTGGGGCTTAGTCTGGAGTCCAAGGTGGAAAAAATAGGAAGAAAGAGCAATATTTTTATCTTTGCATGGCCTTTTAAACATAATGGCAACTATTTATAGTGGAAGTCTTATTATAATGGAGGGGAGCAGGATGTAAAATAAAATGAGAAACATCATAAAGCAATAAAAAAAAATAATCAGATGAACCAAATCCAAGATGAAATTGTTACAAAGAAATCAAGATACTATTCAACATCTATATTGTACATCATTACTTAACATAACTTAGTGTGACAGCTTTGTGACATAGCCAATATCATGTTTTCTGGATCGATTCATAATTATGTTTCTTATAGCACTTAGGAAAATTAACCTCATAAATTAGATAATTAAGTGTCCAAGTTAGCATTCAGAGGGTTTTCTTTTTTTTAACATTTGCAGAAACACATAGAAATGTATTGTCAGGCATTGGCCTTGTGATCTAAGCAGTTCAATCTTCCCCCCTGAATTCACCCCCCACTTTTTAACCTCCTGAAAAAATATTTGAAAAGCTAATTCTTGGCTCTGGCCTTTAAGGTCTGGCCAGAATTAACTTCACACGGGCCAATGTAAAAGCCATAAAAGTTGTGTCCAAAATTTAGAAATGTTTATGCGCTGAAACTACCTGTTACAAACAAGAGCCAGCTCAAATAAAACAGTTTGCGCTTGCATCTGTTTGCCATTACCTACTGTCATTCACGTGATGACAGATGCCCAGCTCATTTCTTAATTTCATAGAATACACGGTCTAAAAAGCCAAAAAATTTTGAGCAGAGTTGTGATGACAGAGAACCTGTTCTGAGCCCACTCAAAGAATACATCCATAGAGATAAGTGCACTTAATGCTGTTAAGAAATGTGTTTCTAATTGGGCTTTCCTGGAAATTGATGCTTTGCACAACAGGACACGGCTTCCCCTTCGTGCTCCTTGACAGGGCAACAGGCTTGGGCATATGGTGAACGATCCAATCTGTAATTTATTTTGGCAGCAGAAATGCCTACGGAGCCCATGAGAAGTTTAAGCGTAATTAAGTGTATTTTTAAAATAGGATGGTAGCAGGCACGCAGCAGCCTTTTGTGGCACGTTTTTACAACTCAAAGCGAATGTGAGTAGGTATTAGTGACACAGTGTCCCTCAGACCTCTGAGCCCTGATGAAATGCAGTGATCAGATATTCAGATGGGGAAATTCTCCTCTTGGCGCTCATGTTTTACCCACCATCGCCTCTGCAACGGACACCAGGCAGTGATGGCATGAGCATATTTAGCAAAGTAATTGCTAATTGCAGCTTCTACAGACACTTACTTCCAGCCACAGTGTGCCAGGAGGCTCCATTGACAGTGCCATCCTCCTTTTGGAAGTCCTCTGTGTGACATGCTCTCCTTCTCGCGTCTGTCATCAGGCGGTGGGTGGAGGCATAGGAATAGGCAAGCCAGCGAAAGACGTGGTCGTCAGGGGTAGGGGTGTAATCTTGGGTCTTCCACATCGATCGCACCATATCGTAGGGGTACGCCACCACCAGCTCCCCCCCCTGCAAATTGCCACCCAGCACAAAAGGAATTTTTTCCATCCACGCTATTATTGCCCGCGTCTCAACAGCCACCTGGGAGAAAAAGAGAGGAGAGCTTTTGATCCAACCTGTGAAATTTTATTATCTCGTTTCAAAGGCAGACCAGGTGGCAGGAGTCCCGCTGTGAGCTTCTTAGCATGGAGTGAGGAGCCAGCACAAGAGTTGTGGCTGAGGAGAAGGGCTTCTTTAAATTACGGTGCCTGCCAGCCCTGCCTGGGAGGTCTCTGACAACCCATAAAAACTAACAAAACCTTAATGTTTGTAATTTATACATCAGGAACATCTATGTAGAGTGAGGCCAGGAGCAGCAACCAACAGAGAAATCAGACTCTGACACCGTTCCCACCACCATCGGCTGAAATGAGGTTTTGACATAAGGGATTTTAAACAGTAATATCTCTAAAGCCTACAGGACTTCCAGAGTTAAGTGACTTCCCCTCAAACTGGGGGAATCACAGCCACTATAAATTGTTGCCATTATATTTAAAAGGCCATGCAAAAATAAGTTAAATTTTTTGGCACTGTGATGCAATAAATGACTTTAGCATAAGCCACTGCATCGGTTTCGCAAATGCCTCGGTGTGTGCTGTGTTATTTCAAATGAGAACACCAAGAAAACCTCAGGAGAATTCTGCACAGCGACCGAGTTGGCAAAGAGCTCATCTACACTGCAAAACCAGGGAGCAGCCCCATTCACAGGACCAAGCCCTTTGGTGCGTTTTTGTCTACCCGTTGCTGCCTAAAATTTGGGTATCAAGTCCTCCAGATTCTCACAATAGCCCAGGGAAAAAAAGGATGTTCCAAGAAGCGGTTCCCTTCCCAAGGGAACTGCCCCCCAAATACAGGGGTGAGTGGTAATTTCATGGTGCATTTTTATTTCCATTGACTAAGAAGGAAGCCTAAACATGCTTAGACAGCTTAGACCGAGTATGTAACTTCACCTACAAGTTACTCATTTCTTGAGGAATGCTGGAAAGCTCACTCTTTCAGCCTGCCCCAGTCTTTGTGTTCCCCTCTCTCTGGTCTTACTCACGGTAGCATTTTCGGACAGGTACCAGTCAGGGATGGGGATGTGATGATTTGGAACTTTCCTTTTACTCTTCTTCTGATCTTCTGACTCCCAGAGCAAAGAGTTTAAATCAGGGAAGTTATTGTTGATGTCAATTCCATCCTGAGTCCATCTTCCTAAAGACCAACCCCCTAATTCTGAACCCTTAAAAAAAAAAAAGGAGAAAAAAAAAAAGAGATAAATTTTCATTCAAAATATGACATCCTGTGAGCCCTCAGTAAACTGTCTGGGGATGTGTCAGAGATAGTTCTATACAAAGAATGGAAGGATGAATTATTTAATTAACTGAAAATAATAACTTTTTTTTTTTTCATTTTGCATGAAACTTTCAATGAACTGAAGCAAAACTTATGAAAAATTACTTGGTATTAGCCAAAAATGTTCTGTTTTCTTTTCAAGGTTTCTATTTAAGACTGGTTTTCCCTTGGGTTCCAATGGAGAGGGCATATATTCACTTCCACTTTTGTATTCCAGTCTTCTCCAGACTGCCTTGGAAGATTTTCCAGTGCATTTGACCAGCCTCTGCAATTTTTCCTCCTGGTGTCTGTCTTCTCCCAGACTGAATTATTATGATGCCCAGCACATTGCGCTCTCCTTAAGGACACACTATTAAATTTCAGCTGCAGAGGAATGCAAATTTTCACGTGCTTAGCTTGGTTTCTCGTGAGAAACAGACTGCATGAATTTTCCATTTTCCATAATGGTGTTCCCATTGATCTAAACACCTCAGTATGGTTTGTTCTGGCAGTCTTAGTGACCTTCCTTTCCATACACATCTTCCTGTTAGCTAGTGTCACATAGAATAGTTTCTTTCACCTTTTTTTCTGGGTAAGATGTTTCAACGACTTCCATTTGCTTTGATGTGTTTTATTTTAATTTGTTTATTTTGAATGCTTGTAAAGTCTCATCTTTGAAAAAAATAAAGACAAAAGGAGCACGTTTCATTCATGTAATACAAGTAAAATAATTCCTTGATATATACGTAGTCTTACCGCCTTATATGCCTTGTCATATCCATCGGGATTGACTGAGGGCAGGAGGTGGATCCTGGTATCCTCAATGAGATGCACGATCCGTGGGTTCCCAGCCAGGTATTCCTGGCACAAGAACTGCATTAACAAAAGGATTAGCTCACGTCCAAGCACTTCATTCCCGTGAGCTCCTGCAATGTACCGAAATTCCGGTTCCCCTGTTGAAAACACATGGGGCAGAAGCGTAGTCAGAGCAGCAAGTTTCATTGATGTCCATCAGCAGCATATTTCTTAAGTTGAGTTTAAGTATTAATTAAGAGAGTTGAAGAAATGCCTTAAATGAAAAAATCGTAGGTAAAAATGTAACTTTACAGAAACAAATAATTACTTTCTATTGCTATTTTAGAAGAACGGGTTTATGTATCACTGATATCTAAAGCCACTGTGTAAAACCTCCAAAACTGAAATTTCATTAAAGAGGCTTTCAATTACACTCACAATTTCAGCCTGTTAAAGGTAGATTTTAAAATTTCTGATAGTCTAAAAATAAGACAAAAAATACATTGCTAGTAGTTCACTGGGAAAGGTTCTAAGGTTCTTAAAACAATCTTAACAATCAGTGACTGTACATAACTGATTAGAATTTTATCACCGTAGGAAATTGTAGCCCAAGACTCAAATGATGATTTGGGAGATTTGACCTGTCCTTGCTTGCAGTCCATTCACCCCATACAGAAAAGACAAATTTCTATCCAAAGCTACATAAATGCCCACAACTAAAATCCATTCCCAAGCACTAAAATTAATTTTTATTTTATTATTGTAAAGAATAAAGCTCATCACTATTAAAGAATTTGATCCCACATTCAAAATGCCTTCTATTTGTGCTCACCCTCCTCTTCCCAATTTAGAAATATAGCGCTACAGTTCCTCCCACATATATTTGAAATCTTTGCTGCCACGAATATAATTCCATCTTTCATAATTACTGCAGATACAGAGAATAAGGATTACAAAAAAGCTAATCTCAACACCCATCAGCAGATTTAGTTAGATTAAATCCTAACCAACTTCGTGTTCTCCTGGGTTGTCAGAAATCTCGACAGCATAGAGCTTTAGTCCTTGGTTGCTTTTTCCAATATTGTAAATTCTCGTGGTATTTGGGCACATTTTATTCACGGTTTTCATCAACTGCCAACAAGAAAAAGACAGATAGTTAGACAATGCAGCATCAAAATAGACCCACTATTAATTATTTCTTTCCAAAGTGGTTGTGGAAAAGCCTTTCCATTTTCTTTTCTGATTGTTTCTTAGTTGTAAAAGCCTTATGTTTATTCATGAATTACAGCTCTGCTATCACACAAAATAGCGTTTGTTCAGCTGGAACCAGTTGAAAACTCTCTGCTGAAACACCATAGCCTAGGTGAGGTCCTCTGCAGCAACAACTTAATTCAGAACAAATTAAGAAAGAAGGATATAATCCATTTAGACATGATTTTCCCAGTGAATTCTGATTACAACTGCTTCTGCTGAACTCACAACTAAGCCTATCCTTCTTCTATTAAAACATGAAATCTTATAGGGGAAAATCATTAGTTAAGGCAGTGCTGATGAGCCCAAAACAGAAAAATAGACATAATCTGGATGACATTATAAACACAGCAGGATAAGTAGGATATATTCTTTCGGTAAATAACAGATTCCTCAGAATTTGCTTCCCAAGTTTCAGAAAAAAATAGAATAATGGAAATACCAACAGCCTGGCTGAAGACATTCCTCCCATCAAACTCCACTCTAGTCACTATTTCTGCAGATACTGAATGACATGGTCAAAATAGAATCAAATAGTCTTGGTGCTTACTAAAGGGCAAGGGAAGGTCATGGTTCAGGGTATAGTTATGTTTGAAAAAAGGAAGTTACACAGATGTCAGCTAGGTAAGGATATCTGGAGTCTAAATTGTGGCACAAACTGTGACATTTCAGGTTACTATTAAAATTTACAAACAAGACTGAAAATTTGAGTGTTAATAATTAGAAGTTATTGCAAACAGGTTTAAATGACAATATCTGTCTAGATTTTTTTTATTGTAAGACACTAAAGAAATACAGACTTTACCATAAATTGGAACCTTAGAGACTATTAATTAGACAATCCTTTCATACACAAGGGTGCATACATTATTGCAGAAATATTGTAGCATAACAAAACTCTTTGTTCACATTGTTAATTTAGAAACAATATTGGATGATAACATGTCTGATAATTTAAGAAATGCAATAACTAGACATGTCTGATTCCCATGCCACCATTTAGCAAATTTAAGTGGAAACACAATCCACATTGGGAAGAGCATCATTAAAATTCCTCTCATAAAAGACTTCACTTCTATTTATAATCATGTTGCAAAGAGACCGAAAAGATGCTATTTTTGTACATTTGTTCATCTCAGACATTAGTTTAATCTATATTTGAGAAAGAATTTCTATTGCAAACCCAAAGTCTTCAACTCAGCACTGAAAAATACAGCCAGTTATGCTCTTTCAGGGTATTGTCTAGTTTCATATGTATTTTTTTTTCACCATTGTCATGATCATGGTTTTGCTGGTATTATGGGTAATCAGCTATTTCCATGGAACTTATATTAATGTTCTGGGCATACATAAGTGGGTATGTCATCATATGTTATTCCAGGTGAAACATATATGAGAAGCCAGAGGACATTCTGTTATATTTTCTAGTGCTTGATTTAAATGAGTTAATTTAGACTTATTGCTACCCAACACACAATCTTCTGTCTACCAGCAGCAAAACCTAATTACAAGCCAATAAGCTCAAAATAAATTAAGTATTTTGACACACAGAAAACTGGAACTTGGGAGAGCACAGTCAAATACTGCTCACAACTGACCATCTCTTAGCCACAATAGCAAATTTTCTGCTTCTATGAGAAGTGGAAGAACATTCTGTTTTAAAGCTGCACTTCTTTCCCCAAAGACATTTCTAACCTGACCAACCTGTCCTTCTGCAATGAGAATCTAAAATACACTTTATTTTATTGTTCTTGACAGTAATTATGCCAATTGAGTTTGTACTTGTCTAATCTTTGTGCTAAGAAATATAGGCCATGAAATCTCTACCGAAATAAATGTGTGACTCAGTACACAATTGCTCAATAAAAATGAATGGTGATTCATGCAGTATAAATACACTGAAAATTCAGCACACAGAAAATGATTCACACACTTCAAGTCCAAACATATTATCTTTATATTTGAAGAGAAAGCAGGCAGAAATATTTCTTTAGCACAACCCACACCTGTGTCTGCGGTGATATGAAGAAAAATTAAAAACAAAACCAAAAATAACAACAAGGTTGCCCATTTGAAGATAAAGAAGCAAGGTTAACAGGGACAATAGATTTAAAATTATACTAACAGGACTTTTTTTATCCTTTTACAATATCCTTTATTTTATTTTTCTTAATTTTATTCTGATTATCCAAACCCCCTGAAATATAGGAGAAATTTGATGGCTAAGTCAGGGTGAAATCTAAAAGGATAACTACTGCAACATTCATCATTCTTCCATATATGGAAGCAAAATGAAGGCATGGGGATTTTAATAGATTACCACTTTTAATGATACATTAAAACAGACAGGGAAAATATTTTTAGTTACTTGCACATAATGTTTAATAATATTTTTAAGAAGTAGAATTCAGACTTCATAAGAGCTCAAAAGTCTGCACTCATCCACCTTCCATCCAGGAGGTCACACACCAGCCTCTTTGCCTACCTGCCTCATTTCCTTGTAGTTGTGATGCTTAAAGTCAAGATTATCTGTGGTTGTCATTTCATTTCTTCTGTGATAATAGTTATTTGGGTCTGAGAAAAGAAATAAAAAAAAAATTCATAGGTTTATGAATCACAAATATAAAGATGCCTAGCCATAACACATGTAAGGAAATCTGAATTCCATTGTCCTATATGTGTTTAAAACAAATTTTTAAAAGCAAAACTCAAAGAAAAAAAAATTTGAAATATTTCCAATTACTGCACAAGTAAGCTTATGGAGATCTAAACTGAAGCAGGGAGGCAGCAGGCATCAGCTACTCCGCGTGAAAAGTCAACTCCAGCCGAAAAGCAGAAGGGCATCCTAAGGCTACAGAAGAGGGAAAAAGACACTGGAAAACGATGAGTCAGACACAAGATAAAAGAGTGGAAAAATATCACATTAGAGGAAAAAGCCCCAGTAAATGTTGCATGTCTGCTTGATTAATTTACTATTTCAAGGAATGGGGAATTATCTTTTAGTTTTCTTGAGTATATTCAGAGTTTATGCACTGACTACAAAATGCAGGAAAGAACTACTGTGCATATTAAACATTACTAATTTTATTCCTGTGGATTTCTGGGGGAAGCCTGAGATCTTTGTTACTTTAAAATTAGCATATTCGTATCTATATTTATACTTTGTATGTTTTGAAGTATCTAAGGAGAATATGTGGATAGGACAAACCCCCTTTGTTTCCTTGATTTTCCAGGCCAAGACCGTTAGGGCTCAGCTTTATATTTCCTGATATATGTGCTCCTGGCCTAATCTATTATGACTTATTTTCAGCATAAACAAGTTTATTTGGAAAATATTAGACACATTCCTTAATTTACCATATCTGGGTTGCCCAGAATTTTGAGTAATTGTTTGTCAAACTAGTGGTTGTCAGGCTGTCATGAAAAATTGTTTCCCTTTGCACAAAATCATCTTCATTTGGTTTAAAATTATTGGGAAAAAAAGGAAAAAAAGCCAAATATGAAAGCCTAAATATCATCTTGTCTTACTGCGACACAGCCAAAAGACACTGCTCTCTAGAAGAAAAATTATTTTTTAAAAAATATCACCCAAGGGTTTTAATTTTGGGGGATAACAAAAGCATAATTATTAGTGGGAAGAATACATAGAAACTACCCTGCAACAATAAACACTTGATGGAATTGTGGAAAACTCAGAACACTTAAAAGTACTTTAGAACTTAACAATTACAAACTTCATATTTCTGGCATGCAAAGGAAGAGTACATAAGTTGTAGACAACATCTGTAATGCTGGTCTCCAATTCCATTCCCTAATCTACAGCAGAAATACTAGAAGGTCAGTTGAACACTGCTCTACAAATATGACTGAAAAGTGTCAGAAACCCCAATCTTGCCTCAAAAAAAAAATAAAAAAAAAAAATCTGTTGTTGAATGCAATCTGTCCTTTCCAGTGAGAACTTATTCTATAAGAAGACCACCTGGGAATGAATTTGAATTAGAGCTGAATCAGGTGAAGAAACAATATCTCTTTTTTTATTTAAAAAAAAAAAAAAGTTTTGAACAATCTAGAGGGTTGTTTCACATAATTCACCTGCATTTTTAGGTGTTCTTTCCAACCTAACTGCAGCTAAATCGATGCAAATCCACTCACAGCAACGAAGCTGAGGTAACCCTGCAGATGCCTCTGGAATGCCAGAACCTTAAAGGTCAATCCATGTTAATTCATATAAACTATTCATTAATATATTGATCACTGAAAAATAATATATAACCTCCAAATCTTCTAGATAAGCTCAATGTGTTTAATGCTACACAAAATATCTTCACCATTGTAAAAATATCTCTGTGTTGTAAAAGTATAAAAATAAACACTATAAAACTGCCAGGATGTTGAAGGCTTTCTCTATCACCATGAGCCAAAACATACATCAACTGATTTTTTTTTTTCCTAGTACTTTAATCCCATTCCTTTCAAAGTCTGGCACGTTTTCCACACATCAAACATTAATATCATGGGAATGACTGTGAATGCTGTAGAGTCGGTGGAAACTTAAAAAAGTCATACAGTGAGAATGATTGTATCTCTGGTCTCTCCTCAAAAACAGCACACAATTTGACAGCTCCGTAGAGAATTAACACTTATATTTTGCCAGCCTCTACTGTGAGTCTGTTTGGAGCACTGGATTTCTGCTGCAGCAGAAATACAGATTAGAAAATTAAAAGCTAAAATGTAGAAAGGCATACAAATCTTGTGCACAGCTGGTTAGGTCCACCGTGGCAAAAGTTATTTTCTTTCATAAAACAGAGAATAAGAGACCAAGAATCTCAAACCATAGAAGAATTCGATTTGAAGTACATTCATTTATTCATGGCACTACCTCAGACAGTTGGTTTTTCTTCTAAGGAGAAAAGATCCTGCAAAAACATGGCACTGCTATTTATACAGAGGACTATGTTAGTTTTTTCTACTATTAATCTATCTTTATGTTACCAGCAGAGTTAATTAAGTTTGCAGGTAATGGTAGCTTGTTACCTTTGCAATTCTATTCTTTGTAAAGATGGACAATTGACTAAGAAGCCCTTCCTACATTCATTTCACAGAAATACAGAATCATAGGGGTTGGAAGGGACCTCTAGGGATCATCTAGTCCAACCCCCTGCCAGAGCAGGGTCATCTGGAACAGGACAGGCTGGACAGGAATGTGTCCAGGTGGGTTTTGAATACTTCCATGAAATTAAGAGATCAACTCTAAAACGCCCAACTGCTTTCCAGCACGAGAGCACATACTGAAGGGATTTTCTGTTACGTTACAGCTCTAAACAGCAGAGGAGCCCTAATGCTTCCAGTGGATTTCCAGTTATTAAGCTAACAACATCAGTTGGTCTTTTTTTTTTTTTTTCTCCTTTAGTTTTCAGTGTTCTTTTAACTTGCATGGGAAGGTATGAAATGAACTCTGCAACGACTTGAAGATGGAATCAACACTCACAAAACAATATGATACTCTCATTTAGGAAGTGACATTTGTGCCCATTCCCAACATGATTTGTTCACACAGTTCATTCTCACAGAAGTCCTACAGTGAGTTGTGTGGTATCATACCTTGCAAGCTCAGAAGTGGGCCTCACATCCAAATGGATGAGATAATGAAGCCAATCCAAGTGATTCAGAGAAGTATTGAATAAAAAGAATAGTCTAGTCTAAATCCTTTAGGCTGCCTTAAAAATCTCAACATGCCATTTTGCAAATGACTGATTTTTTTTCATTTCTTTGTAATAGAAGTGAATTTGATTTGTCTTCACAAAATTGAACATGTCACAGACAGCACACATGTAATCTTGAAAAAATCTGCTGGCAGACATATCAGGTGATTGAAAATTTTTTTCCACACGATCTATTTCATGGCAGTCATGAGCATTAACATCAGACAGTAAATCAGCAGTGAAATAATACTCTGCAAGTACGTATGGATTCTTTTCTATATATGTTGATGTAAACACGAACAACAAACAACTATTTCAAGTTAAGAATAACGAATGATAATAATATGTAAGAGAGAAACAAACTCAACCAGGGCTATCTGATTCTTAAAGGTTTTCTATCACTTTTGATGTTTCTAATGATTTCCCACAGTTTGGTTCTAATAATAATATCTGAGGATTGGTAATACTCTTCTGGGATACACTTCATTGTACAAATAGATTAGAAAAGAAAAAATTTCAATGACACCCACTGCATTGCTGGAGAATGTTACATATTTGTCTCAATAAGTGTGGAGAAACATACTATATTGGCTTTTCCCAGGAGACTTATTGAATTTCGTGTCATTTTTGTTCAGTCTTTGCTCAGGCAAATTTCCAAAAAGTTTTTAATTGCCTGACATTCAATTTTAGTTTTGCAATGATAAAAGCAGAACGCAAGGACAGAACATCACTAAATATAAATTTACTCTCACAAGTAATCGTCTGAATTTAGTACTGCTGTATGCACCTTCATTTATAGTGAAAGATACTTGTATAAATTCACAGATTTACACAAAATGAGCACACTCCTTGCCTTAACCAGGTGCCTGGCAAGAAGAGACAAGCAATGAAAGTAGGACTGAATGATGCACCCACCGCAAGACACAGTACTCCATTGAGGAGCAATTCGTCTTTTATCTTGAGTTGAAAGTGACGGCATAATCATGACAGCAATGATAGTTTTCTATATAAGAATTATTAAAAATTAAATTTAATCACAAATTTATTCCATTAAAATAATTGACTATTGCCTTGAATACTCTACAGTATAAATAAATGCATGAAGAGCTCAGCTGATTTTCTGTCTCTGGGTACTTTTGATCATATGCAGTTTCTTTTTGATTTTCCTTAGGTTTGAGAAAGAACAGGCAAGGAAAGTACATCCATCCCTCTGAGGCAATTGCAAAAGATTGTGTAGGTCAGTCTACATCTATGTAAATACTAACATTTTTGGAAACTGGAGAGGGAATTAAACACAGTTCTTTCTTGTGTGTTCTTGTGTCCTCTTTTTCCCCAGCGAGAAATGGCATCGCTGATGTCAGGTTTCTGACATCTTTCCTCCACAACTAAATGTTTTTCCCTCGGTGAAAGAGCAAAGCACTTCTGTTGTCTGGAAGATGGTACTGACACAGTTGGATAATGGAGCTTTTTTTGTGGAGCTACTGTAATAGTCTAGAAAAGGTTGTTTGTCAAAACTAGCCTACAGTACACCAAAATTGTTATGTCATGAATAATATATAAGCATTTCACTGATTAAAATTACAATGATTTTATATAATACTGATTAGATAATCAGTAATTTCTTTGTTCCAATTATCTAAATAGTGTTTTCTCATGGTGTGCCCAACTTTTAGTTTACCTAGCATAAGCAGCAGTTTTTATAAACAGAGCCCTACCTATAGGAATGGGTTCTAGCTGAAGGACCCATTTTCGTTACATTCTGTCAGTGCTAACAAGCTTTCCTAGAATATTAATATCTTATTCAGGTTTCTTTTTTATCTGGTATTCCTTTCTTACCCTCCCTTGTGAGCCTACATGATGGACAGCTGATATACACATCAGACTGAATGCAAATCACTTAATTTATTCAGGGATTAATAAAGATGTAAAACTTAACATTACCAACTTAAAAGACAAGGAAAGAAATTCACAGTCATGAAAAAATACTTACTTTCCTTGCATCCCACATTTTTTTCCTTGGGGTATTTCCCTACAACCCATCTCCTTGTGCATTGTCATCGCCTCAGGAGGACACAGTGTGGGGGAGCTCTAAAATACGACCAAACTGCTCCTCCTGACAACTTGATTTCTTGTATGTTCACACCCAGGGTGCAAATATAACAAAAACCACAGCAGGTACTGAAGGAAACTGAGCATCACCCAGTTTCTTTCACGGGTCTTTGGAAAAGATAGAGTTGTGTGAGCTGACAGAGTTCCACTACCTGATTTTGATGAATTTAGGAGACTTGCTCACTTTTATGGAGGAAACCTCTGTCAGGAAAGAACAGTCAATGGCTGGTCACACAGTCAATGCAGTGTATCAGAGCAGTGCTATCAAAGAAGCTGGACCTGTGGCCAAACCAGTTGGTTATCTAAATTGGAACAAGTAAAATGACACTAATAAAGAAGAAGCCCATTAACAGGGAACTGCAAAAAGTATGTCCTACAAGACATGCATGGGGAACAGCTTTGTTTTAAGGGCCTTGCGTGCAATGAGTAAAATGAGCTAGAAGAAAGAAATGTCAGTTCTTTCTGAGCTAAAAAGACGGGTCAGCAGCTTATCAAAACCTATTAGTTCTTTCAATCCAATTACATGTCTCATGAACACACGCCATTCCCATTGTGTTTCTCAATGAATGATTCTGGTATTTTCTTTCAGGAATAAACTGAATCAGCCACTGCAGGCAATTAACTCAATAAATGAGTGCCAGGAGGAAGCACTGATGTTATTTCCATGCTAATCCTAGGTCTGCAACAAGCCAAACCTGCACTCAGTGATGGACCTCCATCATCTCAGGAGCACCTTCACCCACTGATACAGCCTCATGAAGCTGAAGGGTGACAAATGCTAATGCTGCAAAGCAGAATTTGGTCCTGTATGGGTATATACACAACAAGAATTCAGTTGAAGTAACTGCTACACTTAATAAAAATCAGCTTTCCAAATATCAACCTTTTTGGTTTTTCCTTTTTAGGCAGCTTTATGGAAAAGAAAAGGATCATGAGAATCTCCCTCAAAAATGCTCTCCAAAATGGTTTGAGTGCACCTCTGTTATTCCCTGGAGACCTCTGTGTGGCCTGCATGCCAGGAAAGTCACGGTGCTGAAGACAGCTGTGCTTTTCCTTCAGCCTTACCCTGCATTACAGAGAGCCAATCCTCTGCAAACCTGCACAGGAATTTGGGATAGGTGACAGATCTCCGACAGCCCACCACTTCTTTTGGGACTTGAGGGTAAATATTGGCTCTGGAATCACCCCTTCAGTGTAAAAAGTACAATGGGAAACAGACAACCCACAGAGCTATAGTTTTCTAACCTCAAGGTTGAAATAAATCTGAATCCTACTTAAAACATGAATATTCACATAGATAGGACATCATTTGAGTCCGGAATGTATTTGTTACCCTCAGAAAAGCAGTTGTCTCTTTCACTGCTTCATGGTAATACACCTACAAAGATTTATGACAGTACTTACCCCATATTTATCTTTGTTAGAGAATTATCCCTTCCATGCCCTAGGGTGTGGGTTTTTTTTTTTTTTTCCTATGAGAATTTAAATATCTATAGGACAAAAATCAGGCTACCTCTGCTTGGCATGTGAAGACCCTAGACCAAGAGTGGAATTGGAGGCAGCAAGTCTCTGAACAGCAGCAGGAACAGTTAAAGCAGTAATGAAAGGTCCTGGAAAGGTAGTTCTCTTTCTGGCTCTAGTGTTTCTGAAAATACTATTCATGGCCCCCTGCGAAAAAAAAAGAAAGAGCTATCCCCAAAGTGCCAGAATTTAAGATCAAAGAGAAAAAGAAAAGCAGATGAGAGATGTGGAACGAGTAGTGGACAATTTCAGAAACTGTTTTTCAAATATATAGATATACATACACACATATATGAAGACACAAATCCACCATGACACTGTTCACATGTTTATAGTTTGCAGTATTGAATCCCTTTTTCATTAAGTGACCTTGTATAAGGTTTCACTTTGTATACACTGTTTATTAAAACCCTAATGGTATTTTGCCCTCATACCATAATCATAAGAGAAACAGCTAACACCTGAAGCTTATGCTAAACAGGTTGTGCCTTTTCCACAGTTTTTACCAAGGACAGGACTGTTTCCCTTCACCTGAGGCTTAGCAGAGATCATGCTGAATTCAATAACACTTGAAATTTGCTAAAAATTCTTTACATCCCCAATTCCCCTCCCTCACCCTACTAGATAAGCACTAGTTCCGTCACAATATTTACCTTCAAATTAATTCTGGAAAGTCCTATGGTCTGTAAAATGAGATTTAAAAATTTTGAAAAAAAGATTAATTGCTCTGCACTTCAGCCCAAACCGCAGAGAAAATCTTGTTAGATCATCCACGCAATCTTGCTTTATTAATAAAGCCACTTATAGATATTATGTGGTTGTATTTGAAGAATTATCCTGATACTGACTCTGTATCTGGACAGATATTTTTGTTCCTTTTTGGCATAGCTCTACCCTCTCAAGACAGGTGTTATATCAAAAGCAAAGATACCCAAAGGAAATAAAATTTATGAGTCTTGGCACAGGCAGCCACTTCATTATCAACTGAGAGTGAGTCTTACCTGGCAAAGGACACCCTAGGATTTCCAGTCTCATACAGATGCTACCTTCTTCAAACCAGGACCGAGGGTTTATGCGGATATAACGTGCAACCAGGGGCACCGGCAACATATTGAGGACTGGGATCTCTTTCTCATTGTTCCCTTCAAAAATCTACACAGGCCAAACATGGAAATGGCAAGATCAGTTCTTCAAAACGTCTTTTAGCACCTTTGATGACAGAAACAAAGAAAGTCCACTGGTACAGCCCCAGGTTGATAGTGGCTCAGCCTAGAGACCCTATTCAAAGGCCACAATACCTCCATGCCCCTCAGAGAGGGGAAAAGGAGCCAGAGCACCCCCTCTCTGACAAGAGGTACCTCACAGGCATGAGATGTCCCCGGGACCAGCAGACGGATGTTAACCTTTTCATGGGCTGTGCAACAAGAAACACATCTCATCATAGGCAAGACCACTACCAGGATAGCATTCACATCCATAGGCAGACACATGCAGGTTTGTCATATAGGATATTCTGGGACCCTGTCTATATTATGTGATTTTCTCTTAAAATTCATGATACCACTATAAAACACTGCCTTATAGTCCTACGCTGACTAATCTGGGACATGAAAACTCCATGTGAACAGCCCCTGCTTTCCTACCTCTGCTCTTCTTCATAAAACATCTGTTTCTTGATACTCACCACATCTCCAGATTCATTTCTGACAGCAGTCCATGCATGACTGTCATTGCTCACCAATACTCTGTAAGAGGTCACCCAGTTACTCCTTGAAAAAGACAAAGAGTGTCTAAGTTATTTTTCCATAACTTAGAATGACTGTAAATTTTGTTTAATGTAATAAAGCTTGCAATGGAAATCCCAGTTGGTGAAGACAAGTTGGCTTGTCTCAAAAAATGACATGCAAATCTAGATTCAATAGATAATTAAAAAAGCCTAACACATAGAATCAAAAGAACAAGATAATGCTCTGGGATTCCCAGAGATGAAGGATTACTGCTCTCTTATATTTCTCTTTCCTTTTATATGCAGATTTCAGGATAAATGGCTTATCTAGATGCATCCAGTGTTTAAAACCCTTACCTTTTCAGATACAGAACATTTATTATTTCTCCTGTTACTATCAGGGAGTAAGGAAAAAAATTTAATAAATCCTCTAGGATGAAGAATCTATGAATTTCAACCAGAAAAATTTCCATTTCTTCCAATACAAGAATGACTGAAGCCTGCAGTCATTCTCATATTTATCAGCAATGGATAGCAATGAAGAGGCAATTCTATTCTGCAGAGTCCAATTGATCACATATTGCTGCACTGCTACAATATCTAGATCAATCTTCAGCAGGCTGATCTTTCTAGTGGCCTGTTATTTGACATACTGCAAAATCCCCTTTAATCTAAAAAAAAAAAAAAGCAAAATCTCCATTCATACTTAAGTTATGCCTTGTCTGTATTCAGCTAAACAAACATATGAGGAGAAATAAAATGTTCCTTCCTATATTCTGAGTGGAGTTGAGTCTCTGTAGCATTTACACTGTCTGTGCATTCCCTACGGAGATTGTACACAAGGTAATGTCCCACCTTTCCTCTCATATTGGTTGCTCTCAAAAGACAACAGTAATTTGGTTTTTCTTTTCCCCTTACACCTTCCTAGTTTCAATAGGCAGTGACTCGAAGGAGAGTTGTGGCTCGGAGGTATCTTTGTACCACAAAGTCAGTCCAGGATGATTAAGTTCTGTTTTCATGTATATAAATGTTACATGATCACGTGTAACCAGCCGTCCTCTGGAGCAGGTTACACAGTCACGTTGCTGGGAGTGAAACCAGGGTCAGGAAAGCTCTTGGGACTAGAAAGAAGAATAGGGGCACTTATGGGAGAAGCAGCAGAGCGTATGGATCAGAGACAAGGGAGTACCTGGAAGGACAGAGAGACCTGAAGAAAAGCTTTCTTTGTACAAATGCAACTTTATTGGCTTTTCTTTCTTTTAAAATTAACAAATAATACCAGGCAAACTACCTACAAAACCAGACATTGACTTCACTGTCCTTATGTTTAAAGGGACCAACTAGCCAAGAAAGTCCAAAGAAGAGGCAGGGACAGAGCAAGAGCAAATTCATCATTCAGATTAAATGGCCAAAAGAGACAATGTCACGAACCAAATAATATTATTCCTTCTGAAATATTACAGAACTTTTTTCACTTCGACTGCACAAATAAGATTAGGAGGGCAAATACAATACAACCACATTCATTACTCTATGCCTGGAAAGAAATTCAAACCAAATACTACCACTGCCATATAAAAACCAAGAAAACATGGAACATTCTTTATAATTGAGAATTTTGTAGGAAAATCATGACACAGAATGTTTTCAAAAGAACTGTCTCATTTTAAAGGCATGAGAAAATGTTGCTGTTACGATAATATTTCAAGCTATGACTTTTATTTACCATATTTTAATTTTCTCACTCCCTACAGTTACAAAGGTTCAATCTTCTCCCAAAAGAAAATGTATACTGATCAGTCGTACACATATTCCATCTTGAGTGACAAGAAGTAACATGTTTTTCAGAGGCAGTCGGCCAATTAAAATACAAATGGGACTACATTCAGTCTTGTACATTTGCAGTATAGAAGGAGTATGGAGGGTCACGGGAGGAGATAAATCAGTGTAATGAATTAGGTCACACCCGATTAACTGTGCTTGTCTGTAACGAACAAACATCCACTTTGCATTTTGTTGAGATGCAGAATAAAAACATCACAGGTGGCCACTCCACCTTCTTCCACTGGCACTAAATGCAAAACTGCCTCTGAGGGCTTAAATTCTTCTCCCTTTTTTTCCAGTATCATAAGAAAAACAGCTTCTGCCAATATTAAGGCACCTGCTATAAATTCAGATTCCCCTCAGAAATGGAACCTTCTGCCTTAAAATCACATCCCCCATGGTGGGGAAGGGGATACTCTGAAAATATGGGTCTATGCAAAGTATCTGGGAAAATAACAAAGGTTAAAGCACAGGGCAGGCGATAATCTTTAAACTCCAGGAATTTATAAAGACACAGACATGTGTCCAGTTTTGGACCCCCTACCATAAGAAAGATATTGAGGGGCTAGAGGGGGTCCAGAGAAGGGCAACGAAGCTGGTGAGGGGTCTGGAGCACAAGCCTGATGAGGANNGGGGTGTTCAGTCTGGGGAAGAGGAGACTGAGGGGAAACCTTCTCACTCTTCAACTCCCTGAAGGGAGGCTGTAGAGAGGTGGGGGTCGGTCTCTTCTCCCAGGTCACAGATGACAGGACAAGGGGTAATGGCTTCAAGTTGCACCAGGGGAGGTTCAGGTTAGATATTAGGAAATATTTCTTTCCTGAAAGGGTTGTCAGGCCTTGTAATGGGCTGCCCAGGGAGGTGGTTGAGGTGTTCAAGAGACAAGTTGACATGGTGCTCAGGGATATGGATTAGTGTTGGGTTGGTGGTGTTTTGGGTGTGGTGTGAGGTTTGTGGGGGGCTTTTTTGTTTCCGGTTTTTTTTTTTGTTTGCATGTATTTCATTGGTTGGACTAGATGATCTTAAAAAGTCCCAACCTAGGTGATTCTGTGATTCTGAGTGCATGAAGACCAGTTAGAAGAGCATTCACATGCTAAATCTTCTCAAGCACTGCAGATTTTCTACACCTATGCAGCACAGGAGGCTTGATATTTCCAGAAAGCAGATGGAAGTGTTTGCACGCGCTGGAGTCAACAGCCCATCTATTTAGAGTCCAGCACAGATCTTTTCAGAATCAGAGGGATTTAATACATACATGATGCTCAGTTTCTTCACACAGACACGGAAATCTAAAGCTTTCAGGGAAATCCATCACCAGAAAACAACAGTTACAGCAAAGTCTCACAGTAGAAGAAGGACTGAAGGGGTTTCACCTGCTTTGTGTTGTTACCTGATGACAGGAGAAGCCACATTGGGTCAGGGATTTGGAGGCATTACTTTCTGCAGCACATCATATCAAATCTTTTCGTGGCTCATCAGCACTGAACAATAAAGCGATCTAAGGAAAGCTGAAAGCAAACTAAAAAGCCTTATAGTACTCAGGATGTCCCTACCCATCTTTTAAAAAAGCTCTTCCTAATTCACTCTACAAGACCTCCCTACACCTACTATCCAATTCCGCAGACAAAAATACAGATATTTGTTGGTTTTATAGAGCCATGGAGGCCTAATTCAGGGAAAATCCTATGCCAGAATTCAGAAAAGAGTGCGTTAATTGCTGAGCTTGTTTTTGGCAGGAAGCTAGGCAACACAGAAGTTATTGCGTGACAGTACCTTCAAAAGTATTCGGGGTTGCCTCCAATTCATCATGCTCTAGCACAAAGTGCTACTTACACGCCTCATGAATTTCATCAATGCTAGAAAAGGATCACAAGATACACATTTTAGAGGGATCATTTGGATTCAGGTGCTTCCCCTTAATAATTCTTTTCAAAAATTTATGCCAGCCTTAACTCTCCATGAGGATCCTATCTGAAAAAGTTCCGTATCTATTGCCAAGATTGTTTCACAGAAAGTAAATGCAAAAATCAAATACAGTTCACATTTACTTAACATGTTTTTTTATTATTATTAATTAGTTGAGTTTTATCTGTAATGCATTAGCTTTAGACAAGGCTTTTTTGAACATCTTGCATTTCAAATGCAGTTTCTTCTGACGTGGAAATGTCTAGCTTGTCCAAAAAAGACAAGCTGAGGGATTAAGTGAATTTCCTACGGACAGAGAGGAAACCTGAATCAAAAGGGAGAACTAAAAGCAGATCTGCAGTCGTGGCAGGTTCCAGAGGATCAGCTTTTCCTTATTTACCCACATCATCAGGCTACTGAGCATAGGGAAAGACATCATGGCAGTGCCAGAACAACGAAATGTCTTTCTGCTTTGCTTATCCAATGTAATTTTCTTAATTTTCTTTATGTGTATTAGGCACACAGATGAAGCCCAACTCAGCACGACATGCAGCGAGTTGCTAAATGAGAAGAGGTGGAGGGATGCCAGGCGTTTGGCTGCCCAGCCTCCAGCGGGCAAGTGCATCAGCTGAGACTTCTGACTGTTTGGATACGGTTTTATTTTGTTTGAACTGCATCTGCTGCATGTAACGTTTCAAGGCCAAGCTTCTCAATTACAGGAAGCTGAATAAGCAAAGACTGCATTTAAACCTGATAGCCTTATCCTGCTCTCCAAGGATGCTTCTTCCCACAACACCAAAAACCAAATCACCATGAAGAAGGTTGGCAGGTACCAGCCAGCAGAAGCTCATGCCCATGGTGGCAGAGACACCGGAGATGAAACTAGCAAACTTTGGGACAGTTCAGGTTGTCACCACCTACAACAGACCTGGCTCCAGCTGACCACGTTACTCTTCTGCTGTCATGATAATCTTACTTATCTCCATTACAAACCCTCCCAATTAATAGAAAATAGAACCAGATAGGCGCACAAATGTGTATCTTCAAATAATATATAAATTGACAAGCCAAAATACTTGAAATAGCAATATCTCTTTACCAAAAAAACACGCTAGGCAAACTTTAGATTAATCTGTAATCATGTAACAGAATCAGCATGCTGGCAATTAAATAGCTTTCTGCTTGAAAAAGTAATTTGCAGTCTCATGCAATTAAACATAAACCCATTAATATCAATATTCTAAAAGAATATTTATGCTGATAAATTTTAAATCACCCACTACCCAGCAGTTTCAAAAACAAGCCAAGTCAAAAACCGCTCAGGCTAACCACAGGTACCCCAGCAAGATTTACAAACTAATTAAAATAAATACGATTTAAGAGATGGAGCTTGGCTAGCAAGCAAGGGTATTTTTTTTAATAATTGAAATCTTTGAATGTTTAATTTTTAAAATTGCTTCTTGCTGCCTTAAATGAATGTACTGCTGCGAAATCTGGATCTTCAGAGGCCTTGCACAGAAAAGCTCAGGGCCAGCATTTCCCTTGCCCAGAATGAGTTAAACACAGATTTTTCAAAGCTCTCTTCTCAGCAAGGAGAAGTTGGGGTTGTGAATGCATTTCCCACCCAACAGCTGCCACTTACAGCCACATTTTTACAAGATTTTAATTTCTGACCCCTCTAGAAAATCCAGTGGCAGCCGTGGGTGTTTCCTTTTGCTGTTGGACATTCAGACAGAAGACCTGAAGGTGCCAGGACTCCTGTGTGGGGCCAAAGACATCCTCTGCCCCAAAGATTTCATGGTCTTAATACCTGTCATTTGGGACTGCTTTTTGCAAAGAGATTGGCACACATCTGAAATTTTTCCTTTGCCTTCTATAGCTTCTAAACCTTGTAATGTGATATTTTAAATTTCCTCTTTCTTGTTTGTATATTGGTCACATATTTGAGGAGAAAAATCTGAACTATGTAGGCACTGCTCCAGTGTGCCTTTTTGCCTCCTTCCCGTGAATATTAAAGTAATGGAAAATTAGAATATCTGTCAGGAACCAGCAAATCCTGCCATTTGTGTGCTCAGCCCTGAGCACATTTAAAGTACTGCTGAAGGTCTCACATCTAAGTGCACACATGGATGAGGCCAAGCTGCCCAGGGAAGTGGTTGAGACACCACCCCGGAGGTGTTCAAAAGACAGGTTGACATAGTCCTTAGGAATATGGTTTAGTGATT
>BJBW01001252.1:0-57433 GCA_004320125.1 Scolopax mira | reverse complement strand
AAGGTCCCTTCCAACCTAGACAATTCTATGATTCCCTGATTATTAAGAAAACCAATCATAAACACTAGTATAATATGTAAGGAGTGACATTAATATATTAAGGGAGCTTTTTCTGCACTGAATTCAGGTTGTTTTGCAACTCCCATCAATATACTTGATATGACTTGGAACAATTCACTCAGCAAGAGTCTGACCTTGGGGAAGCTGTAATAATCTCTGCAGTCTTGTCACCTAGTCATGGCAAATAACCGTTTGCACTGATGTGATGCACCATAACAATTCATGTCAGTACAGAGACAGCTGCTTATTTTATTACATGATTTGGATAAGACACCAAGAGGTTTTCATTGACTTTGCTGAAGTTTCATTGGGGTGTGTTTTCACAGCCCCTGTATGGGGGCAGGATGTTACTGCTTTGAAAGTCAACACCAACACCAAGTATGTTGTCCCTTTGAGGTGGATAGGGTTTAGAGCTTATTCTACTTTGTTTTCAAAAACAGCATTGTACTGTTGTTGTATTTTGCCCCTTCTTTGTATGTCCAGTGCAAAGTTTTGCTTTTTTAGGTATCTGTAGAAAAAACTCCAACACCTATGAGTAACCACTATAGGGCCCCAAACGCTAACACAGTTACACTGAATGGACTATCAATGCTCTTTATACTCTTACTATTGGAATGCTGAAGATGTGATTATCTCTTCATGAAGCCAACCTTATTATTAAGACTGTGTTCTTAATACCATGAATGGCCAATAAACTGGAGAGGAAGCAAGGATTTTTACCTTCTTGTAAGCAAGAGATTTTATCACCCTGCAATCCTCACATACACACTCTCCATATCTCAGCTCCCGAGGAATTGCCGGTGAATATAAATTAAATTTGGGGCAATAAATTAAAATTGGGGGCAACACATTCATTTTGTGACTAAAGAAAGAGCAGAATGCTCTACTGCCAAAATTAGAAGCAAGTAAACTGCACTGCACTACATTTCTCCTCACCCCTGTTTTTGGAAGGTACTCAACTTGCCTCAGACCTACAATTCCCTAAGGAGAGTTTGTCAAAAGGGATGTTGGGGGATCATGAAGGGTTACGCTACACACAGAGAAGAGTGAGGGGGTACTGTAAAAAATTATAAAATTGCTCCCCTATTCAAATACGAATATCTTTAGCAAAAGCACGATCAGGCACACCAATCAAATCTGCTGGATATTTATTACTTGTCCTCCCTATGGAGTAGCACAAGGAAGTCAAACACACGACACAGTGGGGAGCTTCTAGTTAAAACATGGCTTCAACCGTGATGAACAAAACCAACCAGTTTAAAAGTGGGTCAGTTTAGAAGCAAGCAATATGTGCAAGTCATTGTAATTATTCCTTCTAGCCACCAACACCATTGATTTATTGTCTCCTCCAACCAGCTAACCTTTTAAGCCCTGTTGCAGGTGAGGCACACAGATTAATTAACCCCAACCCAAATCAGAATTGGAAAATTACCACCCATGCATTTATTTTCCCTTAAGGACACCTACCTTGCATAAAAGCAAAGTATCTTCAATATTTTCATGAGGTTGAAAAGTATTTTAAAATGTACTTGGAAAGAAGTCTATTTTTATTATTCTCTAAAAATTTCAGAATTTGAGCATTCTTCGCAGATTATTTCACCCATGCTTTTCTTATTGTTGTTATTTTATTATTTCATAACTATGCAGTGATAGTGCGTAGCTTCCCATGGTTGAAAGACTAATTTTAATAAAATGCATCAAGCCAAATACATCTTACTCACTGAAACATTGCACCCTCTCCTAAAAATCAAAACATCCTCTGCGTAGAAACAGCCTGAAGCTTTACATTATAGTCAGCACACACTGAGTCTATTTAGATGCGTGGGTTTTCTCTTGATACAAAGGATGGTGCTGAGTTATCAAAAGATTGTTTGGGCTGTGGGAAACATGTTTCCTATGTTTTTTATATTCTTGACAAACTGCTAAGAGTGATTAATATTTTCTTTCCCTCTGTCAAGAGATGTATATTTTAAGCTATGGCATTTTTGCTTCAAATATATGGCACAATCCCACAGTGATGCTTCCAGTGTCCTTTGAACAGTTCTTTAAAGATACCTTGTTCATAAAACTGAAGGATGTATTAGCAGCAATATAAAGAATTATATACTGCATTTCTCCCCCAATTATTCAGCCATAAACCCTCTTGGAGCCCAGCTATGGCATTATCCGCCTCTCAGAGGAGGATGTCACATGCCTTTCTAAAAGATCACATCACTCACAGAACTTTCTCTAGCCTGAGAGAGCAAATAAACTCGCTCTGCAAAGAGATATGATTAATATGGATCTACCAACTACTAGATATTCATAGAGAAACAGTGTGGGAACTGCCCAGAGAAGCTGATCTCCAGATGTTCTCAGTTTGTCCAAAGGAACTGGTGTTCTGCCCACTCTCAAGGTGTAAGCCCTTATTTGTATCAACCTACACTTGTGGCACTTCTGCATTTTGGCTGCTTTCAGTGTAAAAATTAAAAAAACCAGAGTCCCGATTCTTGCAGCTGGGCCCCGCTTTACCTGGGAAATTTCAACATCTGCAGATTTTCTGGATATTCTAAGCAGATGGTGAGAACACCATCTTTCAGTTGCAACGCCATGATTAATGGGAATGCTGTTCCCAGGTGCTGAGACTCCAGAAAGACTAGGACACCTCTCTTGGCCCAAATAAGGGCTGGATACATTAGAAATCAACTCTTCAGAAAACATGAAGATCTCCTTTGGTGCCCCAGAGAATGCCAAGTTACTTTAAAAATCCAAAGACTTACACATGCAGGAGCAGAACACACAAACATCAACTATACTGATTTTATCTGTTCAATCTGATGAAGGGAGAGAGAAAATGAGGTGGACTCCACTGAAGCACTCCCACAGCCAAGGCTGTACCAATGGACACCAAGTGAGATGGATTCCATCATACCCTACCAAAAAAAGCCACCTCCACGGAAGTCCCTTGTGTGACCCTTCCTGGGACTGTTTCTCCCCACACCTCTGGCCTCTCCACGAGGCATAGAGCAGCCTTACAGGATATGTTTTCCAGGAGATGTTAGCCTGCTCCACAGTGCAGCTAGCCCAGTTGGAACCATCTTTGCTCCTACAAGGCAGAAATGTGTCTGTTTTTCTGCAAATTTGACTAACAATCCAGGAGGAGCCTGGACTTGCTCTCCCAGCACCAACCCCAGTCTTCCTGTGAACCCTCAGGGTTCTGCCCACCAACTCTTTGTGGGGGAAGATGGCAAAAGCAAGATTCAGTAATTTAAAAAGACCAAAAAACCCCACTAACCGACTGTGAATATCAACTATAAATAGAGCATCAAGTCCTGCTGTAAACTCGCAACAGAGCTGAACTAAAAATAGCAATATGACAAGACGAAGCAGTTCAGCACTGGTGTTGATAGGAACAGCAATGTCAAGAGTATGAATACAGAAAAGAAGAAGACTTTTCTACAGTAATTATCTACCTAACACAGAACAATGTGGAATAAATATAGAAACCCTATTGCCAAAATGGCTCCTGCTCACACAGTAACATTAAGAGAAATAAAACCTGGAAAATTAAGTTATAGAAGGGAAAAAGAGACTTTTTTTTTAGTGACAGTGATAATTTTCTGCTTTGCCTTTTATTATATAACACTTTCATTTTCTTAAGTGAGATATTTTTCTGCTTTGCCTTTTATTATATAACACTTTCATTTTCTTAAGTGAGAGATCTGACCAGAAGGGACGTGAGGCAGGGCACCTCCTGCATACTTGGTCAAAAGGTCTAGCAGTACAAGTAGGATTATTTGCTCACATAATGCAGCAAGACTCAACAAGAAATTAAGAGACTGAAAAAACACTGCAAAGATTAGAAGAAAAATAAGCCATCACCTCCAGTTCCTGTTTACACCAGCTGATTGCTGTATTCCTTGTATTCACACTGGTTGTATTACAGAACAACTTGAGCATTTACACTCAGAAGCAGGTCAGAAATGAGTAAATACACACAAGTCCATGCAAAACACTTATTTCCTGGTACCATATACCTGTTCTGTAACACAAGCAGTAACCATAAAACTCACAAATGCTTTCAGCTTTGGATGCCAACAGCAATTTCAAACCAAATTTTGTTTTAACCATTCATTTAAAAAAATAATCACACTGTTTCAGAATTTAATAATTTCTTTGGTGATTGTCTATGTCTCAGGAAATCACAGAGGTCACTAATTATTCTTTAAGATGATAAACTAATCAAATTTAATATTGGAAAAGAATTCGGACACAAGCAAATTGGACAAGTGTAAAGGCATATAATATGAGGGAACTATGTTGCTGCCTTTGCCGGATGTAGATAATGACTACCTTTTATACCATATATAAACACGTCACCTTTTAGTGCTCCTCCATTCAATTACATGATATCACATAGCATTTCCATTCCTTATTTTTTCCTTGAAAACCCAAAAGATAATACGACATGAATTAGTCTGAAAGCTCAGAATCTCATGGAGAAAAATAAGCATGTACTTACGACCAGAGAGAGTTTCTTCCTTGGGTGATGACTCCAGTGAATTTTGTTAACCTTCGAGCATCTACTTCAATCCACTGATATGGGTCATTTCTTCCTGCACACCAAGCACCATCATAAAAATCATTTTCGTTAACACCTGCCTGAAAAGAAGGCAAAACTGTCCTCATAAATCAGAGCCAAGAAACTGAAGATCTTTCTTGGTAAAAAGGAAAGAACACATGAATCCACTTCCTCCTTTAGCTCCACTTTAGGACCCCTGAGACTACTGTTCTCAACAGTCATATGGAACAGCCAAAATATTTTTTGACTTGGAGTCAACTTGGAGTTTTGACTTGAAGTTCTGCAAAATCCCTTCAAAAAGTAAGATCCACTACATACAAATTTAAGTTAGAGTGAGTGAGCATAAACAGAGCTTCAGTTCAGGCCACCAGTCTGAGCCTTTACCCAAGAAAATTATGCATATGGTCTTCCAAGTTCTGAAAGTCCTGAAAGGCCAGCTCCAACCCATGTAAATAATGGTCAGTACTGGAGCAATTGCCTTTCCCCTGAAAGCAGCAAAGATAGGTGTAGGCCATATGGAAACACTAATACCATTTCCACCAATTTTCAGTCTCAGAATTATTAATTTTCATCATCAGGGATACACTAGCCTTAGGCAAATTAATATAAAAGGTTAAAAATTTAGGAATGCCCAGCTATACTCCAACTTGTGTACCAATCTATATCCCAATTTATGTTGGCAAGAATACCACAGACCACCTTCTCAAGATTTTCAAAGAAATAGCTGCAAGGTATTTTGAGAAAGTTGTATAGACCTGGAATAGACTTTAAAGACAGATAGCATCTAAGGTCTTCAGATATTTATCTTATTACTAAAGCCCAGTAAGCATCCAGCTCCAAACTGGTTACTGCCATAGAGAGCACAGAACATTTTTCAATATGGCTCTCTGAGCCTATATGTACTTTTAAGGTATTTCATATGTGTTTAATGTTCATTTATCATTTCTGTCCACATAAGTATAAGAATGGATATCCTTAATTATTTCCCAAATATAAAAGGACGGTCTGGAAAACTGAAAATTTATATTAAAGACTGATTTTACAGCTCTGGCATAGAGATATTGTATATTCAGCAGTAGATTTTCAGTTGGAGAAGAAGTACAAGAGTACAGCTATCACTTAAATGCCCTAACTTATCCCTCAACTTCCCACTGAGCAGTATTTGCAGATATTACAGCCATTGCTGGGTTACGGATATTGACAGGTTTGTCTACCTCTGTTTTTACAGACTGTTTTCTACCCAAACTGGCAGTAGGTGAGTCTAACTCAAAAAGGGGATGCAGTCGTTAATCCCTTTTCCCAGTGTGAGTCTGGCAGTGACTGAAGAAGTGCTGCAAAAGATAGACACAGATTCAATTCCTAAAAATTCTTGTTTTCTCAAATCAGAGACAAGGCACCTTAAAAAATTATTTTCCTGCATCTACCAAATTTACATTAGGCCACCAACTTCTAGGTGGTATTTTAAAGTGAAATTCATATAAGAGTTGAAGTACAAGATACAGAGGAAACTCTATCACAATGGAAGATAAATTCTTCAAGGGGAACTTAACAACGGGAAAACATGAGAATATAAATTTGATCAGTGACCTGAGTTATAACCTTCCAAGGTTTCAATGCATTTCAAACTAAGATGGAATTTGAAGTAGCCTTAGGGTTTAAAGCCAACACTTGCCAGGAAGCGTTAAGATCTGCAGAGCACCTTGAACCAGCATCGTGCTAATCCCCATCACACTAATGAAACTCCACCAGTTTCTGCAGACCATATCCTTCATTTCTCCAACTGGGATCTTTGGTCCTCATTCAGACTGAGGATATTTCCCAGCGGTGTGATGCCCACCAGAGTGTAAAGATCTCCTCTGCCTTACAGTGTGGAGAGGGAAGCAGAGGAGAGAAAGAAGAGCTAACTTGCAAAAAAAAAAAATAATCTCATCTTACAGTTTTAACTGGACTTAAATAAAGCGAAGCATGTGTTTAAGTTGTATATCAAATAAAGGGAGTTTAAAGGACATACTTTCAGTATGAGAGAGCTTAAAATACTGTGGCCTTAAATAGGGACAAAGAGAGTATAGAAGAAAAGAAAAACAACCATGAAACTGTGCTGCTCTTATTTCCTAATATCAGCTTCTCTGAAGCTAAAAGAGTATTTTCACTAGGCAAAAAAGAAGCAGTTGTCTGTGTACAACCATCACAGAGCAGTACAAGAAAAAGAGTTTAATCAATTAGAAGTTCTTATAAATATTCCCAAAGGAAAAGAATTCCAATAAATTTATGCTGAAAATTCTCTTTTCAAGCTTCTTGGTTTTTTTCTTAAGGCACTTGAAGTTCTGAATGTTCCCTATGGTCACTTCAAAATACCATTTCTGTAAAAAAACAGCTTATGAACTCAATTGAATATTTAGTAGTTAAAATTGCTATTAAATTTATTTGGAAAGTTTTCATTCCTGAAGAAAAATCTACCATCAAAGAATATAGATCAAGATACCTTTTCCCAGCAAGATATTTACTGGAATTTAAAAAACACGTATTGAATTATTAGAGGTAAGGGATTTAATTATGTACCATATACATAATTTTAAGCTGTACATTTTAAACATTTACTTTATCTTCATAAGTGAGAGAGAGAGGGAGGTAATGAAATGTGGAAGTAAGGGCTAGGTCTTCACAAACACTTTTTTCCTTTCCTGAATTTTCATGAATAACTCAAAGTCTAATCTAGTTCATATTTCACTTGCAGTCAAATACAAAAACATTTCTCAATATGCAGTGCCTTTTGAAAAAATACCTCTTTGATATAGGAAAAGGGTTGTTTCTTTCCCCGTCACTCCCAAATATGTTATCTATAAATGTGAATGTTGAAAATTGCGATTCAAATTAAAAAAATAAACTGCTTATTATGTACCCAGAAGCTAAGATTAAGGGAAATCAAAAGGTTACAAATCCTTTACAAATTATATGACTTCTGATTTTAATCCGTGTTTATCTTCTGAGTTAGACATGTGCAAGACAGGATAAACACTTGCTCACACTATCAGTGTTCCAAAAGCCTTGTTTTATAATGAGAAGAAAGGTCAGATTTCTGTCACAAGTCAGCTAGAACAGCAGAAAAAAATATACCCAATATCAAACCACTTCAGTTTAAATTCTTATCCATTGCCAGCAAGGCGATCACAAACATTATTTTACCACAGAAAGTTTGGGAGGAAAAAAAAACAAAAGCATTACTCATCACAGGTATTTATAGCAACCACTGCCAGTAGGAAAGAGGAGAAGAATTAAAGCACACCGGCTGAAAGCAAAGCTTCAATAATTTTGTCTTCCATTTGTGTTTTGATAATGAAGCTTTTCAAAAGGAAGTAGTGAAGAACTGAAAAGACAAAAAGCCATACATCCTGCTTAGTTGCATACCTGTGACTGCATCACTTGATTAATCTTCAGTGTTATTTGTATTTCACCAACCAGGAAAACGAGGAAAGGGAAGAAACGTAATTTGAATAATTTCCCAGGTTTTAACCACTTCTAATTATTTTGCAAGAGACAAATACTAATTACTTTTATCCCTGAAGGCAGAGTGCCTCACTGAATATTATTTTATGCTGTGATTTTTTTTCTGAGGAGATTGAATTGCTACTGGTTGTGCCACTATTGCTGTTGCAGGCTAGATCTCCAACATACAGGACTCTACAACCCCAGTAGCTCCAGCTCTCAAGAGGTCCCAGCTTAATCACTACATTCACACAGGACTGGGAGCAAAATCAGGTCCCACGCAGTCCAAGGTCCAAAGAGAAGCAAATCCTGGAAGGTCTAGCTAAGCCTGTCCTTCAGAATAAAGCACTCACCACCTGACTAATTTCATACTCTTCAAATAAAATAAACAGAAAAAAAGCAACCTCAGAAGCCTTTGAGAAACTTCATTATTCTGTTGAATTCCCAGTAAGCTGAGGTAGCGCCAGTTACCTGGGGTGAGCCCTAAGCTTCTCAACTGACTTTGCATCAGATGATGAAATTGACCAGAGAGTAAATTTTCTCTTATTTTGGGGAGGAACGTAACAGTCCCGTGAATGCTGTGATGGCACTCTGGTGGTACCCAGGCTAGGCCAAAAGGGCAACAGCCCATAAAAATGCTCATCATTACATTAGCAGAGTGCTCTGGTGAAACCTGAGCAGCACATTGACCTCTCAGAGTCTCTCTGACTTGGGCCAAGTGTTTTTCTTCGCAAACAGTACTAAACAGCATGAAAACACAGCAGCTTAGATACCAGTGTCTTTTGCCTTTCCCCATGATACCACAACCTGCCCTTTTGAGCAGCAAAACAGAAGTCACCAAGAACCTCATTATCCATCTGACCCACCAGCCCCCTGTAGGGCCTATTCTTGGTTATAAGATTTTAACTTTTAAACACTACTGAAATATAGAAGTCTTAATGCAAAGTAAAATTAAGTACAGAAACCCAAGTGACAAGTCTGCAAATTCTAAATGGCTTTAAAATCAATAACCCTTTAAAATTTTTCAATGTGTTATTAATTTTAAGCTTTTCCCAAAGGAAGTAGCACCTAAAGAAAAGGCAAGCCCATACTTTCAATACTACCACTCATAGGGGTAACTCTAGACAGCCAAGGGATTTAGGGGGTTACTGTAGCTATAGATATTTTTTTCCTAGGAGAAATTATGAAGAAGCAAATCACCTCACTCAAGTCTCAAAAGGAATTAAATATGAAGGCTGCAGGTGACTTCACATTGGACCCAACCCCCCGTACCTGCACCTTGGCTTGGAAAGGAAGAGCCCAAGACCCCATTCCTCTTTCTGTGCTGCTGCAAGCTCCTCTTACTCACCTCCTGCTGGCTCTTCTGCTCACAAGGCTGCATAGAAAAGCCTTTTACCAAGCTTTTGGACCAAAATGGATTCACTTAAACAAGCTGCAACAAAGAAAGAGACTGCTTCTTTCCCCCTTAGAGAAGCTCACAGAGCTGATTGCGTAGAGGCTCAAGAAGAAGCTGAAGCAAAGAAGAGCAGTTCCAGAGTGGTGCAACTTTAACTCCTTAACCAAGAATGGTCCCTCCTTCCACCAGCTGCACACCATTACACTGGAGTGGGCAACAGGTGAAAGTGCACTGCTGATTAGAGCTCATCTTTCCTAGTCCCAGTCTTAGTTCATTAACCAACAAACCCCTTCAGCTGTGGGAAAAAATCACAACTCTAACGGAGAATCTAATAACAAAAGATAGCTAACAAATGAAATAAACTTTGGAGATTTTTTTTTTTCACTGTTGATTTGCTGCTGGTATGCTGTTTATGACTTTGAGCTTTAAATGTTGTACTTTTTATGCAAAAGTAACATTTTTATACTGGAGAAGACTGTAATTCAATCAATAGCACTAATAAAGTGAAAAACAGAAATACAAGAAATGGAAAAATAGAAGTTGGTCCTGCAAAGCGCCTAAGCACATCTTTAATATTAAATAAAAGAAGTTAAACCAGATTGTATGCTAGTTATTTCTGAATTGAAGCATTTATTTGGTAGCATAATCACTGCCTCTGGAAAGCTGCCTTGGGGCAAATGTTTCCCTTAAAACCACACTTTCAGTTAGCCATTGTCATTAACTACAGGCAAACAATAAAAACAGGACTTGCTTCTAGAGCTTCCTTCCCAGATGGGTGTTAATGGAGCTGGGAAGGGAGCAGTTCTGGGCTTGCCCCCTCAGCACACTAAGTTTGGAGGGTTTTTTTTTTTTCCTAGATAAGCCTCACGAATCTAAAGGTTATCCATCAGCCTTAGTCACTTCTGCAATTCCAGTGTTTCCCCTTCATTTGAATTACATGAGCTGACAAAGTAGTCAGAACTGATAACCATCCATTGGTTCTCTTTATACAACAGTACAACCTGAAGCCATTCTCCCACTTAGGAGAAAAAATTGATGTTACCTGAATATTAAGCCTTCCTCTGTGGGCCCCAAGGCCATACCGCTTTGCTGTAGAGGCATGGAGCTGGAAGTCAGTAATTTTTAATGTCTCTAGACCAAGTGGAGGACAATCTACAAAACAAAAGGTTGATTAAAATTTAATTAAAAAAAAAAGAAAAAGCAAAAAGCAAAACTAAAACAAAACCAACTACTCAACACAAAACAAACAAGTATTCAAAGTTTCTGGATTCCATTTGTGCCAAACTGGCTGGGGTCCTCAGCTGGTATAAATGAGCGCAGAACTGCTGAGGTCAATGAGAAAAGGCAGCTCTCATAAAATCAGTGAAACAACGCTGATTTACACCAGTTAAGGATCTGGCTTTTTGAGTTTTGAGGGTCTCAGATAGTTATTACTGCTCCAGTTTTTCACAGATATGCACAGTATTTCCTGACGAGTGCTTTTCAGTACCAAATGCCAGTAAAATGGCTTTTTATTTTTCTCTCTTCTAGGCGTTTTCTTTTTCATCTCTTGTTTTGAATTTTCTCCCACCCCCCCTCCCTGTACTCATTCCAAGCTACTGTATGAAGTTATGTTTCTAATTAAAATCTCTTCTGGAAAGTTCAATCACAGTCCCTCATGTTGCACAATAGCATCTGTTACAGAGGGCTGGGAGGCCGGACAGCCCAGCTCCACAGAGGCAATGACTAAGCACAAAGGGGGCAATTTGAAAACAAGGGGCCATCTCTCTAAGCTCCAAAGCCTTGAAGAGAAAAAAAAAAAGAAACCCACCAAATAAAAAAGCAGATGCCATTACTTTAGCAGCTAGTCAGCAAAGCAGCAAACTACAGCGCCTGGAGCTCTGGCTTTGGAAGATAAGACATTGGAAAGAGTCTACTTTGTGTTTATCAGAAAAATACTCTGCTCTAAAATAACCCCAGCCCCCCATGGTATTTAAGTCCCTCACAATGCTTAGCATATATCCTCAAAATGCTGTGTTCCCTGCAACCCAAGAGGAACAAGGGCTTCTGGAGCTGCCCTGGGGGCAGTGCAGGACACACTCTTCTTTACAGAGACCTGTTCTCATCAAACCTGTCAGAAATGCACTATTTTTAAGGCTGGCAGCTGCCTGGCAGACCTGGCTGAAGTTACCTGTCATGATATATGCTTGCCAGCATATGTACAAGAAGTGGGTTTGGGTTTTTTAAGATAGAAATTTTACTAATTTACTATAGAAACCTCAATATTGGTTTGCCTGTAGATTTCAGTGAGGGTTTCTTCAACTGGAGGATGGGTGTTTACAGGAAGAAAATATAGTCAATATTTTGGTGTATTATCTCTGTGTCTAGAGAAACTGACACCCAGGAACAGACTCAAAAATGTTCACAAGGATCTTTGTTAAACATGCCTGACTGCTTTTTATTTTTCAGGGATGAATTATTTGTATCATTGGTGAAAGCATCAGATTAACAGGCCAATACTATGAAATGCTCTTGTTTAATGGGAGCTTTCAATGAAAGCAAGATTAGGGTCTAAGAGCAGGCAGGAACTACCTATGATACGCAGTATAGATACCTTTGATGAAAACTCTGTAATACATTGTTGACAATACACTCTCCTTTCTCAATGTGCTCACACCTTATGATATTTCCAGTGAAATCATTAGGATCTTTACCATCCGTTCAATAGTATCCAGGAATTTAGTTTTTACTGTTGTTTATGTAAATTAATAGGAGAGCACCTAACTTGCTTTCTCTGGAAGTGAAGTAGACTTCAAGGTGTCACTTGAATAACTTACCAAATCACATAAAGACTGATTTTTTTTCAACATGGTAAGAAAAATCAAGTATTTTGCTCCAAGACTTGACTGAAAATTAATGAAAAGCATTCCTTTCACAGTTGGCCCCTCTTTTTCCAGTGACTATCCCAAACTGGGAACAGAGCAGCAGGATTCTGCATAAAAGACCATTGACCTTTAGATGTTTCTGTCTGTCCCGCTCTGCACCAGAATGATATTCTTGGAGTCATCAAGCCTATTGTTTGCAGTAGCTTTGATGTATGGAATTTGTGCTATTTTCCACAAGAGAAAACCTTTCATTCTGTCTTGAAATGAAATTATGAAATTATGAATAAATGACACTATGCCTTCCATTTATGGCCATAATATTTGACTATTAACGTTTTAGGAATATTAGTTTTTTCCACATGCATATGAACTCCAGCATCAATAAAGGGATGAAAAGAGAAGCATATTAGACAAAAATATCAATTTGTAATGGACAGGGATGGCAAGTGCAATTTTTTCAGCATGTGCTTAACTCCAGGTTACTCATTATAATACAACACAATCCACCTAAGGAAAGTTGCCTCGTCACTACCAAATAAAAAAAGTTAATACTGCATCATACTGTGTATCTAATTTTATATAAATTTTTTTTGTTGTTGTGTGTCAAGACAATTTATTTTTGAAAATGATACAGGAAGAATAACTGATTATATTAATAAAGACTGTACTTTCTAGAGTATTGCTTTAATATATTTTATTTGAGAAATCTTGCATATAACAATGAAAATTGCCAAACAATCTATAAGACTGCCTTAATGACTTTGTGTTCTCCGTGTTAGTTTGAAAAACTTTTGCAGAAGCTACAGAAATTGGGTAGCGTGAATAATCAGAGCAGTTCATACCTTATAGATTCATCTGGAAATTACCTTGTTATTTGGTCATCTCTTTAACTGGTTGAAAAACTAATCATTATAAAATACAGGAAATTCAACTATGACTTTAACAGACGTTTAAATCCACATATTATATATTTAACAACTTACTATCAAAACTGAAAAGCAAGTGCTAAGCCTGAAGGTGCAGGGAAGAGGCTGAGTTACAGACATTTTGCTCTACTTAGCCATGATTTCCTTGGATACCACGCATCATGGTTGCATGATTTCCAATTGGGAATAGAAATCAGCCATTGATAAGATATCTAGATACTAATTCTAAGACTTAAAAAGGGATGGGGCTTGGACTCAGACTTGATAATGTTTGTATCTGGAACAGTGTTCTTGTGAGGCTTCCATTTCAAAATAGTTTTCCTGTTAGCTGTCTTAAATGGCTACATCTTGGTGTCCATTATTTTCAATTATGCTTCTGCTAGCATATGTATTCCAGCTAAGGGCACCAAGGCATTTCTGATATTTTGACACTTAACAATTGCCTGTGCCTTGAAATCAGGAGGGGGAAAGACTTGAGAATTACTTCAGTCGCAACCTCATCTCTTGAAATCTTAACTTATTGGTTATAATTCGTGGCTTTCCTATACCAAGAACACTACCTGAAGGATCTACTGAGCTCCCTTCTCAAACCAACACTGTCTCAACTTGCAATCTCAGCATGGCTCTGGGAAAGGATATTAATTAGCCCAGATTTGAAAGCAGTTCCAGCCTCATGGTGGCTGTGCCCAACTGATGCAACATCTTCTGCTGACACTCCAGTCAAAAAAACCCACCTTCTGCAGAGCCAGCTTGGGTGCTTTTACACCTCCAGTATAATTATAGCTGCTCTGCTGCAAGAGTGGCTGCTCTTTATTGTAAAACTGTCTTAGCAGGCATTCTTAGAATTGCGTAAGTAAAAGATATATGTATGAGCAGGGCAAGGGAAAGCCTTCTGTTTATTGCCTAAATTATTTATTTATTTTATTTTCTTCTCGTCTAAATAAAGATTGCAAGATAAGCACACATTGTCTTTATAGCTTTTGTATCTAATAAGGATGCATTTAGGAAATCCTTCTGTACTGTTCTTTTGGAGGCATGGCAGACAAATTATTGTTTTATTTAAAGGATATTTTCCATCAATTTAGGTATGTGTTTTTCAAATGGAAAGAAAAAAGAAGCACCATATTTCCTTTTCACTTATATTTTTAAAAGCCAAACCTATAATCCATTTCAATTCCCTCAATTCTGTTCTTGTCTAACTCCTCATGCACAGTGATACTCAGATTTAGAGGAGAAATACCAACTTTGTGCAGTCTGACAGTCTCCTTGACATTTGGAGGCAGAATGTAATCCAACTATTTATTTTTTATGGCTCGAAATGTGTTTTATCTCCAGGAGCTTTGTCACTTTTAAATACATAAGAATCCCCTTGCACTTCAAAATGTTTGGGGAGAAAGGATGTTACACTACAAAGACACAGCGGTTCAGAGGAGACAGGAGGCAGCCAAGGCAGTGCTGACAAGGAGTTAACACAGAATTTTCTCTGTGCAAAGAACGGTTTTAGGGCCAAAATTTTCTGTTGTTGCTATTTTGTTGTTGTATACTATTCTTAGGTATTTATGGTTTTGGACAAAAATTCTTAATGAGATCAATATGATTTTATCCTAACAGTTAATTTTGGAGTTTTTCCTATGAAAAAGTGAGGTTGATGATTCATCTTCCAACAGCTGAAACTTTTAATAGGAACTCTGGCAGTCTTATTCCTGTGTCTCAGGCGATACTTAGGTCCCAGGTATGTGAAGTATTTTAATACTGCAATGCACCTGAAAGGTGAAATAAAAGCACATTTCTGCTGACCTGCTACTTGAGGAAAAAAATCTTTGGATTGCTTTGCTATGATAGACAGCCTTTGTGGGGGTTGAATTAAACAGAACAAGGTTCTCCATTTTCTAAATAATTTGTTATATTTACATGCTTAAGACATTTGTAGGGGGAACATGGTCTAGCTAAATTTTGCTGTTTTGATGATGTGATCGTGGAAGTGTGAAATTTACGCAGATGTTCATGAGTCACACTCTATACTTGGTACAGCCCAGCTTTTCCCTGGAAACAGGTCCGTGCATTTCAGTCTGAACACTTTCCTGATTTTGTTCAAGTCCAGAATGTTGCTAGCAATACATACTAGTTCCTTTTGTGGCCTGAATTCGGGCCACCAGCTCCCATGCACCTCAGGTTAATTGAAGCAGTACAGGCAGATGTTCTTCAAGCACATAGAGTTTGCTTTTATTTGATTTTTCTTATAAAACCATTCCCAGGGCACTAAGAGAATAAAGCAAGCAATGTGCAGTTACAAAATATCCCCTATATAGAAGTTAGAGTGGTGAATTATAGTCCCAGATCAAAGTTCAAAGAAGTAATTTATAAGTGATTACCTCTCCAGGTAGAGAGGTGGGCAGGTGTGGAAACACTGTCCATAGCTCTTGCATGTGTTAAACTGGCCTCATCTTTCTTTTCTCCAAGTCTGTTTGGGAGAAGAGAAAGGTAGATGGAAGGGGGGTGCAGGCAGGCACCCCGACTTTGTTCCTTACTGCCCATGGGAACCCTTCCTTGCTGACCTGATCTGGGAAAGGATGAGGGTGGGATTTATTGGAAACCTGGTTATGACATCTACGCCATTAACAAAAGAAATGATGTGGGGACAAGCCGTATTCAATGTGGACCGTCAGCATCTTTTTATTATGAGCTTTGACAAAGGCTGAATTCCATGCTATTAATTTTAAAATGTCTCCTCGGATGTTTTTCTGAAGCACAGGATGAAAACTTTCTGTAATTCCAGCTAAAGCCACAAAACTGAGTACAGCCATCAAAAATGAGAACTATCCTTTTCTTCCCAGAGCCAAACAAATAGACTCGGTCAAACAATGGAGAAAAAAAAACTGAGACAGACCATTCACACAATGGCTGGGTATAGAGCTAAAATTGCCATTAGAAACACATATCTATCCAATGTGTTCATTCCAGAAATAGCTTAAAATATCAAATCACTGAGGTATACTACAGGATCAAAGATTCTACAATAAGAACATTAAGTCTAGCCATAAAAAATAAATGTTGAAACTTGGAATACCATTAACAAATACAAAATCAAGGCAGCAAATAGCTACTATCATAAGTTGCTGCCCTGGTCCAATTAGAAAGACACCTTTAAAGTGCTGAACTTTAACCACTTTAACAATTCCATTTGAGTGCATTTTACCAAAACTAGTGCAACCGTATAAAACTAGTTGTATAAAATTGGCTTAGGGTGCAATTCTTTTTCCTCTACCTCTATGAAAGCAGTTCTCCAAAAACAACTAATTTCACTGAAAGAGGTGGCACCACTCTGCCATCACCCGGTTTTCACCTTTTCTCTCTCCCTAGCAGACACAGGAAGCCCACACACATAGAGCAGGAAAAACCTGAGAGCTTGTAAAGGAGAACTCATTAGTTCTGACGAGCCATTAAATTCATCACCACTATTATAGTTACCTCCATTCCTAAGTACTAAATGTACACTTGAGAAAGACTGAAATTGGCCACTGTGGTGGTGTGCTCTCCCTTTTCCACTTCCCACCACCTCCCCTCTCTGTCTTCTACTCGGGCCGTGGCCACCATGGCCATCACAACAGCAGTTGTGATAACTTGGATCTGGACATTGGGGGATGGGTGGCAACATAGTCAAAATTCTGGCTGTATAAATAGTGGACACCCCAGAGCCCTTTGATTCTCAGTGACTATTTGAAATCTTAGCTAAGTAATGTAAAGGATTGATTGCGCAGATATAATCCTTTAGATATAACCCATTGACCAAGTCTGGGACTAGGATTGGATCCATCTGCACCCGGACTCCTCTCTGAGGAGTTTAGAAAGCCAGGGGGTCCTTTCTGAACCTCATGACTCAACAGGAAAGTCTCCCTGACACCTTGTCTGACCTTGTTCTCTCTGCAGTAAATAAGAAAGTGTACCCTGACATTGAATCTCCTAAAACACTATCACATTTACTACTGGTTTTATTGCACTCACTACTGATTTTGTTAAATCACTGTTTCACCTTAGTAAATATTTCACTACTTCGCTCTAACTAGTGAAGTCAATCACTCCGTCCACAACAGCACTAGCACTACTTAATGTTCTTCAACTTTGAATCCAGTTAAGCTCTAGCATAGACCAAAAATGTATTTCTCTTCATTTTCTGGAAAGCAGAAAGTTTGGTGCATTGGAGATTGAAACAGATGCATTAGCTTCCTTTGATGCAGCAATCCAAAGCCTAACACAAGCAAATCAGGAATTAAGAGAAAATCACTTTGCTATTCAGTTTTGAGTATTGGGTAGGCTGCATGGCTTCCTGACTTAGCTCTTGGTGGCAGCCAGCAAACTTCAGAGCCAGCAGGATGAAGTAGTACGAGCTATGCCTTTCGGCAGCAGAGAGTCATGAGTCATCTCAGCTGTGACGTGAAACGCCACTTTTCATTTTTTCATGATTAAAACTAAAAATATGCATTTACCAAGAGAATGTAGAATTGAATCAGTCCGTATCGGTGATCATCTTTCTGAGAGTCATTCCTCTCCTGCTGCTTTTGTGGAAAACTAACCCTTGCCAATTTTGAATCTTTGAATACGTTGCTAATCAGAAGTTATCTTAAAGTTTGCCTCCTTTGAAGAACTTCAAAGGTGGGGTGACTACTTCAGAAGAAATTGCCAAGCCAACCAACATAGCCCAGCACCCAGCTGGGCTTATACCTCTTGCAATTAATATCTCTCCTCCTCTCACATCACTAATTGTGCTGCCCATGGCGAGGAAGCATCACAGAGGGGGTGGGAGCAACTGTCCAAACCTCGGAGTTTATTTGTGAGCCATCCCCCTGCACAGGCTGGTCTCGGTTGCTGCTTAGCCCTCCTCCAGGTTGCACATCTGGGCTAAATACTTGACCTATATAGAGAGCCTGTGACAGGAAATACCTAAAATCAATCCAACTTGGGTTTAAAACCTTTTATAAAGTGTAAGTCTTGATTTTATGGAGACCTGGTGTGTCTGCTCTAGCAGTGAGTTTAGACATTTATACAGGTTTTTCTTTTTTTTTTTTTTTCTAAAATCACATCTGTTGTTATTATTTCATATGAAATAATAAGAGAAACGAACAAAACCAAACACTTTCTCATAAAGCACAGAAGTCACTGTAGTGCCTGGAGCTATTGCTCAGACTATAATTTCAGAAGAAAGTTGTGTGGTTACAATTAACCTGAACTCAAACTTTGTGCTTCTCCCCAACCCTGAAAAGGGAAGCAGTTTGTGTTTTCTAGAGCTCAGTAAAAGAAAAAAAAATGTAGCCAGTTTGTTTGCTTTTCATTTAACTATTATTTGTAATGGACCTTTTTTTCAATTGCATGGTTGATTCAAAAGAGCACTAAAAAATAAGAAGTGTCTGATAAATTTAAATTCCCAAACAGCAAAAGAGCGTTTCAGTGAAAGGAAGAAAGATTGGCCAAGTGCACACAGAAAACACCTGGAGATTGTTTGGATATACCCAGAAGTCCTGAAAACCCAAAGATTTAGGAACTTGTATAACAGAGCTTTTTTCTTTCTTTTAAAGCACCCTCCAACCAAGCTGTTGCACCCTCTAGACGCACCCTGAAAGCAAAGTATTTAAGAGTTCAAAGCAAAAGGAAGTAAAACTTCAAGAAACAGTTAAATCTCTAAGATTTGAGAAAATCAAATCCAGATCTGGATTGAAACATGACTACCCTTTTAAACAAATAAAAGAAAGGAAAAAGCCTAAAAAGCAGAATAATGGAATTCCTGGGGTGCAAAGAAGGGTGCATGAGGGATGCTTCTCCTGGGAACAGGTCTGTGACTGGTGTTTGGGCTCACTCTGGGGACACAAAACCCAGGGAAGCGCAGGAATCCCACTGGAAAATGCACCACGGATGAAGAAATCTAAGCACAGAGCCCAAATTGCACAGGCAATTAATTATTCCCTAAAGTAATTTCTGAAAAAGGCATGATTTTTCAGGAGCTCAGAAAACACACACACTCTGGAGTCAGGCTCTCCCTTTCCCACATTTCACCAACTGTGCTTCCCATGAGCTTTTCCTCAGCTTCCCAAAGGATTTCAGCATCCAGGTGACATTTTTTGGCTTTCAGATGTTCATTGTCAAAAAGGCAACGGCACTTACCAGAGTCCATCCATTTTACTTCCCACTTCTTTACTACCTGACCTCAAGCTAGTCATGGAAAAGCCAATTTAGAGAACTAAAAAAAATTATTTTAAAAAGTGCCCCAAGCCCAAGAAAGCATCAGGATTCTGTGGTTTTAAAAGATCAGTTAATATCTTTTAAATTTTGGGCACTCAGCATTTTCACAAGCCTCTGAGCTTCCTGTGCACAGAAAGAGAAATGCTAAAAATATTGTGAGAAAGACCCGGCTTTCAGTATTTCTGAGCTGATCCAAGGGAAGAACTGGAGCTTCAGCAGGAAAGCTCCTATGAAGCTCCAGCTCCATGTTACAGAGCAAAAGAGTTGAAACAGTTCAAGCAAGGTTCAGGCAAATATCTCAAAGGAGGGGCACCTCTCCAACTCAAATGGCTGAGAGTCCAGAGGTCCTTCCTCCTTATTCCAGCTTCCTACGGTCTTGCAGCTTTTAGCAGCCCGCAAAAGATTCCCATCGTTCATTCTGTCTAAACATCTCTCCTGTTTTGTTTAACAATTCAGTCCTGGTCCAGCAAAGGCTCATAATGTCAAGCTAAACATTTAGCACGTTGGAAGCTTTGCTGATGGAAAGCTAAGTGTGTCAGAACCTTCAAATGGTACGAAATTGAAATGTGAGTTATTAGAGAGACTAAAATCACGCACAAGCATGTCTGCTTGCTCAGGGCTGAGAGCCCAAAGATCCAAGATGAAGGCAATGCACTTACCAGCCTGTGGACCCCATGAAGACTGCTTTCTCTGAGCCTCATGCATCCCACCATCTCTGGGTCTCTCTAGTACCTGGACTCACTTTGTCAGCATTTCAAAGGTGTTTGGATAGATTTCTGATAGATTTCTGCCTCTATATGTGATTCCCCAATCATCTGTTCCACTACAAGATGGAAATAAGATTTTTTGAGGTCCCTTTCTATAGAAAAATTATGCAGATCACTGTGGAAATATGGAATAAACACCTTATCTTTTCTTGTTGCCAGTTAACCTATAATAATATGGTACAAATCCTTGCTTGCCAATGCTGGTATATTACCCATGAGAAAGGAACTTTTTTATGTCCAAAGGAGGACTTGGATATCTATCAGGAGACTCCCCAGAATAGCCTTTGTAATTTAATTCAAACAGGGCTAGAGAGATTAACAGCTAAACCCAAATACTCCAAAGATACTTTAAATGATGCCCACATACTTCCTGTGATGTCTTCGTAGGCACTCTGACTCTCAGAGTCACCATCTGGCATTTCTTCATTCCCCCTCTTGTTTTTCTCGCCTTTTTTTTGTTGCCATGTTTAGCTATGGGTATAAAAGAGAAGTATTTTTCCTTTTACACCTGTCAAGTTGATTTAGGACTGCCTGGTGACTGCACGAAAAATAAAATGTCTTTCTCCTCTCTGATGGTGTTCCATCCCTTCCAGCTTGCAACATACACCCAGGCCACCCTGTTCTTCCCCACACTGGGATGATAAAACCACAGGGGGATGGAATCATAAATGTTCCTTTTGCTGTCCTACAAGGAAATTAGAAATGTGTTTACATCAGAAGTAGTGAATTAACATTGCAGTGTATTTTACTAAGAGTTTGGTGGAGGTGTTTTTCATTAGTTGGTCAGATATGTAAAAACCCCACCAAACATCTTTTGAAGTCAACAGAAAATGCCAGAGAAAGGCTGGAGATAGGAGATAGGCAAGCCCCTGAGAGAGGATGGTGCAATCAGCACCATCCGTGGCTCAGGAAAAGAAATCCCCACCAGGAAAATAATCAGACAGCAGCAGTGTTAGGGACCTGTCTTGGTGCTGGTCACAGTGTCCTCTAAACACTCTCATTCCATTGTCCATGCTCTTCATTCTTGCCTGGGCATGGCCAGCATGTTCAGGCAGGTTACTGAAAACTGACTTGTACGCCAAAGATGTAACTGCACAGATATGATGGGCACAACCACCCCTGAATGAAATCCCATGCAAAAAGGAAGGACATTCCAATGCTGTCATTGATCCATGGCCTTTTGAATTAAATAGGACCAAACTGTCTGTTAAGGCAGCTCCCAGGGACAGAAAGATTAAAGGTAAGCATTTGTTTCTACCATGAGTGATTATTTCTATCACCTCTGTTTTCCCTCAGTGAATGTTTGTTTGAGCTGAGTACAGGCCATGGAGTGTTTTGCATTTGTAATCACTGGATTCAAAAAGTCAAATAATTTTGGCTGCATTAGAGCTTTTCTTATTCCCCTTTTCCTTGAGTACCCCAAAAACCTAGTGTTAAAGACACATATTTATATGTTCATTTCAAAAAGCCTTGCCTTATAAAGCAAGCAGTACCACAAGACATAACCTTACCAGAGCCCTGACAAGAGCACCAGATCTGATAAACCCTTTGCATAATAATAATACAAGAACAAAACAATCTATGAATATTACAATCAAATCTCAACTCTGTACCCAGACAAAAAATCTTTTGGTAGTCTGATCTCTACATAGACAATGAATTGGGCAAGACTCAAAAATCCCAGGAAGAAAAGGCTCAAACACTGAAAATTCAAGAAATTGCTTCTTCTGCACCATACCTTCCACTGCTTCATCTTTTTGATAGATTCTAAGTTCACATAGCTGACAGAAGTCTTCATTCCAAAACTAAAAGAAATAAGTGAAATATGATTGTGAACCATTGGATTGACCTCTCTAGCCAGCTCACTGAACAGAGAATAACGTTAAAACCAAGAATGAATTCAAATAATGAGTGACTTGTGATATGCCAGAATTTCAGGAACAACTTTAGACTCAGGTTCATGTTATTAAAATCTATTCAGTGAAACCATCCTCTTTTTAAAGAGGTATTTTTCTCACCTTAAAAGTTAGTTTGAATTCAGAGAAGACTGCTTGGAGAATTATCATAGAAAAGGTTTTTCTCTAGCATAATCAAATGTGTTTATTCTTTTATTTTTTTTCTCATGTTACATTATTCATTGAAGCCATGGGTAAGGAAAGATGCTAATCAAAAAGGTTTGGCCAATTTTGAGGGCATTGCTCATTATTCATTCTTAGTCATCCTTTGTCCTCTTTTGTTGTGACATTCTTTAAAGGATAAGCTCTTAAATGGAATGGCTATATTCCATTTCAGTATTCTACATATTTGTAGAAGTGCTGAGGAGAAAATAGAAGCTATTAGATGAAAGAAAGCTCATTAAAAGCCACATGTTTTCATCCTTGCTTGTCACATCTGGCAATTAGGATGTGATACAGGTCGTATTAAAATTCATGGGATATGTACCTACGGCCAGTAAGTTCATTCTTACAAGTTGGCAGTATAATAAGTTCAAGAAAAAGCTTGAATATGACAATCTACATTATAGGTCACAGAAATGCTCCGCTTTCTCCAGGCTTCTAAGGAATGGAAACCAGCTACAAGGTTTAAGAGCAAGGATACCCATGGGCTAGAAAACAGCAGCGCTGGTAATTACCCAGGATATGGGCAATTCTGTGCTTATTTCTTAATTCCTATATGAGTCACTTATGACCGAATAGCCTTCACTTAAATACCAGCTCATGTACACAGTCATCCCCAACCCTCATTTTACCCTCTGAGTCAGTTCCCTGACCTCAAAGCCTGTTTTCTGTTCCCTCTGAATCTCTTTTGTATTCCCATTTCCCTTCACACCTTCCCTCTAAGCTCCCCGACACGCTGCCGAGAGACCCTGCTGGCTCTGCTCCTGGCCAGGCTCACGCCAGTCGCCCTCCCCATCTGGCTTTTGGCCCTTGACTTCCACTCAAAGGCTCCTAGCCAATATTTCCAGGGACTGCTTCCCAGCTAGAGCTCTGAGGCATTACCCCACCTTCAACGTGCCAGCAAAGTTCAACACGCTGGACTTCAAATGTCTTTGGAAAACCTTGACTTTGATGACTGCCTTTGCTCCTAGACTTCCTCCCAACTCTCTAGGTAGGCTTTCAGCCTGTCTGTTTTCAGTCTGCCCCCTTTCCAACTCTGCTCTAGTTAACCCCATCCAAAGCCATCCAAACAATTTTGGCAATGTGGATTCACAGGCTACCTTCTTCTGTTCTAACTGGAAACTCGGTGCATCTTGGTGACCTCTTCTTAAGTGTTTTCAGCTATCAGTTCAAAGCCTTATATATATTACTCTCTCCTATCTTCCTCCCAGTGAAAAAATTCACCACTCAAATGCCAGTAACACCATAAACTTGTCATGTTTTTAACTTTGCACTCTCTTCAAGTCTTTATCATCATTTTGCAATCTTTTCAGTATTTACTAAGTAACGTGTCTATGATTCAGCTTTTCCTCCTTATTCACTCACTGATCTCTCTCCAATCCTACATTATCTCATATCTCAACAAATGCCTCAATTAATGTACTATCAGCCTATTTTTATATATTCAAATTCTTTCCGCAAGATAATTGTCATGGTTGCTTGCATTGGCTGTTTTATCCTCTTTTTGTCTTCCCTCACTGACTCCTCCTCAGACACTTGGTCCTTTGAGATCCTGACCCTATGAAGAGCTTCCTATGCCCTACCTAAATTGAAAAACAAAACAAACAAACCAAAAAAACCCAAGAAACCAACTCCTTAAGAATTACATGGCTGAATAGGGGAAAATATTACGTGAAAATAAACAAGTATGGGGCGGGTACATCTGCCCCACAGATGGTAGCTGAGATGGCATGTATTAACCTCTATTAAAGGCCTCATAAAAGAAAAGCATTGATGTTAACAAGGTTCTTTCCACTGATTTGAATGGGCTTTAGATAGAGGCCTAAACAAACAAGGAAGGAATTAAAAATGGAAATATGTATATACAGAAACGTGTCAATCCAAAAATTTACCTTCCAAAGATGAGCTAGTACCACTTCATTTATGAGTTGTTTAAAGGGCAAGGAGGCAGACTGACATTTTTAACTGTTACTTGAATCAAGTATCTGCAAATATTGATTCTATTAATACTTTTTTAATAAAAAAACCTATTACAACCCCACTCGCATCAATAGAATTTTTTCTACATTAATATTTCACAGATTGAAAATATGTATATTCTCACCACCTTCAGTAATTAGCTTAAATAAAATAAATCTGCGTCAATAAAAGCATGTCTGCGTTATGTGCTGTGTCCTTCAGATTGCTGTGTTTGATTTCAACTTTGATTCAAAGCTAGGACTGATCAGGACCAGCTGCTCAGCCAAAGGGCAGATCACACGTCCCTGTTCCTCCACTTTCTTCATCCCAGCTCCCAGCCAGCCTATTGTTTGTAACAATTAATTAATACCACATGCCCAGATGACAGTGAGCCTCACAAAAAGCAAATTTTTGTATTTACTGCATGTCTAATAAATTAATTCAAATTCCAGATATATGTATAAACACATAAATATATACATATACAGACACCACACATATTTACACAGCCAGGTTCATAGCTACTATTCATGGATATCATTTGGCAACTGTTATTATGATTTCTATCTGTCCTTTTAATAGGCGAGATATGAGAAATTATAGGTATGTATTTATTATATAGAGAACTCTGTGAGGGGGCAGGTTTTTGGACCTTACTTTCAAACTGATCCCTGCTGACACAGTCACCACTGGAGTCTCTACAATGGCAGGACCTGGCCCTTGCCTGCTTTTGGGAGAGAAGAAAGGAGAAATCTCAAATATTATAGCCAGAACTTTTCAAATTGGCTGCAGTAAAAATTGTCTTCCTGCTAAAAACCTTCTGGTTTCACTTACATCTTTAACAAATGCTCACCATTCTCTTTGTTGGGTGTTTGCCTCAAGGCTTATTATGGATATTTCCATTAAAGTAGTTCAGCTGCTCCCAAGGAAATAATACACTGTATTTTCCCATATTGAAGTAAGTCTAACAGCCAGTTTGTTGAGTTGGAGTCAAGACTCCATGTGTTGGAGCAAGGAGCAAAAGTTTGGTCAAGGGGACCAGTTGTTTGTTGAACCTCTGGCTATTTTCTTAAAAGCTCACAGGCTTTAAGACCTCTTTTTGCACATGGCTGGGGAAAGCCTGGAAGCTCAACTGTGTCAAAAGAGTGATTGTCATGGAAGGAGGGACCAAAATATTTATTTCCAGCTGCTTTTGATGGTGTGTTACCAGCCTCTTCCAAGCTCCTCTTGCCGTTGTGCCCCTGATAGAACCACAGGCACAGATGTCTTATGTCTCTGCTCCCCCTGACAAGGTATATTTCCTTCATTTCCTTAAATTCCATGATTTCAGCCTTGGTTCTCACTGGCAATCCAAACTGGATGCCCCACAAATGATTTTCCAGATTTCAAAAATTGTGGGTTTTTATCACTGTTTGTTTTTATGAAATTTCATATCATGGAGTCATAGTCTGGTTTGGGTTGGAAGGGACCCTAAAGATCATCTCGTTCCAACCCCCTGGGCAGGGACACCTCCCACCAGACCAGGTTGCTCAAAGTCCCATCTAGCCCGGCCTTGACTTTACTAATCCATGGCTAATTAATTTCTGCTACTGTTAAAATTAAATTGAAAATATTTTATTCATTATCTACTAGATGTCACTGGGAAAAGTTAAAGCCACCCTTGCTCCTCTGGCTTGCTGTATGGCATCTATTAACAGCTCTAAACTTCAAACTTTTGCCATATGCTCCAGCTGTTAATATTAAAAGTTTCCTTCTGAAGTAAAGGGGAGTTCAGCTGTAGAAGAGTGGGAATTGGCCCCAAATTTTACAATTCTAAAGTTTATGGGCCAAGCTCACTCCTAAGTGGCCTAAACCAGTAAAGCACATACCATACACTTGGAAAACACAGAAACAAATGACTCTTCTTTCAGGGATGTGTAATTAGCTCTTAATGGGGACAACAGGATAGTAAAAGCTGATCAAGTTTCTGAAAACTTTAATATTTACATATTTTCATCCAATACAAATGCAGAAAATAGAAAATGGAATTAAGGGTGGCCTTTTTACTATAAGGCACTTTTGTTGCTGGCTTATTTTACAGGTCAATAATTAAATGGAGCTTGTTGTGGCTTAGTCTTTAACAGGAAGATCTTTGTTTACATGTCTTCCTCCAGAGGGCTTGAAAGTGAAATCAAAGAAATTCACAGTTTTACGGGTAAAATCATTTTGGTAATCTCTCACATTAAAATGACAAGGGATAAAGTAAGGTGTTGCCATATACAATCCGCTTTTACTATGGAATCTGTCTCTCTCTTGCTTACAGAACAGCAGCTTTAACATCAAAACAGCTGTCAAGTGTAATTAAGAAAGTCCGCATACTAGTGAGAGTGCAGCATAATTAATGCATTACCACTCTGAATCTCTTTACTGGATGAAGAAAGGGTTAAAAAGCCTATAAAAGTTCTGTAGATCTGTTCTGCAGGATATTAAAAATTAATGTCTTGTCATCATCAGCACCACAAGCACATTTACTGTTATTATTACCAAAACTGCCATTAACTGGATATTCATTAACGCTAAAAGTCACAGTCAGCATGAGACTCAGCAGACTCCAAGCTCTGGAAGAGGAGGTGGAAAGTTACCTGGTGGAGTTTCAAGAATGGATTTTCCTTTTTTGTTGCTTTTCTTCGGTTTTAACTCTTTCCTGCTCGCTTTGAACCCTGGGTGCTCCTCTGTCGCTGCAGCGTGGACAGGTCCTTCCTCTCCAGGTTGCTCCGTGAACGGAAAAAACTCTTCCCCGGGATATGGAAAGGAATAATAATGATCCCTATTGCTAATCTCCTGCAGGTAATAATCCTGATCATCCATGGGGATGGCCCGGGACACCTCCCCCAGCAATGCCAGCCCAAAGGCGCAGAGAGCGAGGCAGAGCTGAGAAGAACATGAGCTTTTTTTGCCGAGGGCAATCATTGTCGTTTGAAATCTCCTCTGCAAGTCCCAGAACTTTACTTGGCAAGAGGGAAAACGGAGCCTTGGCAGCTGGTGAAACCCACCCACCCACCCCTCCCTCCCCGGGAGAGGCAGAGGAGGCTGAAGGCGCCTGCCTGCGAAAAGTGCCTCCGCTTTGGGCGAGTTTCGCAAAAAGTTGTGAGAAGCTCAGCGGGGACGGAGGGCTGGGGAGGGAGGGGGCAGGACGGGGATGCATGTGATCCCCGGGCTCACCAGCCAGCCAGACAGACAGACGGACAAAGCTCTCTCTGCTCTGCCGGCGTTTGGCAGGTGGGATCTCCAGCGCCGTTAGCTCGCTGCTTTTCCTCTCCTCCCTTTCCTTCTTTTCGGTTTGTTTGTTTTTTTGATTTGTTTGTTTGTTTTCTTCTTGTCGTTTTGCTCCTTTCTTCCCAAAAAGCAGAGTTACAAGACTCTCGGAGCTAAATCCGTGTCTTTAGTCTCCCCGCACGCAGCTGACCCGGGAGAGCATTTATTCGAAGAAAAGTAAACTTGGCAGCCAGCCTTCGCCTCCCAGCCTGTCTACAAAAGTGTTTCCCTCCCCCCCGAGATGCTGTGCAGACGGGGGGGGCACAGGGAGCCGGGGATGAACCCGGCTCATCTGGGAGGCACTGGGACACTGGGAAGACAGGAAGAGACGTGTGATGTGGGCCTGGGGCAAATAATCCTCTGCTATATTCCCTTTCAGGGTATTTTTTCCCCCCAGCTTTTACAAATGTAGGACCCCTCTCCAGCACTGAACTCAGCCTCCCTCAATTATGTTAGTTTATATATATAAATATATCGCTCTAAATTTGTTTCTATATAACTTTATTTATATATAAAATATATTTGAATATATATACATATAATAATATAATAAGTATATATAAATAATATATATACTTATTAGTATATGTATATTAGTTTATACTAATATAATTATAAACATGTACTTATTAGTTTATACATACGAGTTTAGATACATATTTATATACATCAAAACTACATATGAGTTATCTATAAGTAATAAAACTCAATACATAGCATGTGTCAATGTGTAAGAAGCTTATTCTGGGGTACATGGGAGTTCCCTGGGCTCAGCCCAGATGACAACCAGGAAGGACATGTTTCATCAGTCACCCTTTTTCTCACTTCTTAGAACTTCAGGTCAGGCCGTGCCCACTCCTTCACCTCCTATAGACCACAAATAACTCTCTCTCTCTCCATGTGTACTTACCTCAAGAAAAATTTATTCACCCAAAGATACCTGTCAATATCTATTCCTGGGTCTCAGCTTGTGTCAATAACCAGCTCCTCTATATTTCTTTCTCTTGAATGTTAACACTTTCTGTGGGTGTGCCTATGGATGTGCTGCTGCTTTCTCCACACCCACCTCTGCTTTTGGGGTTTGTATTCATCCGGTCTGTCTATAGGCAGAATTTTGATCTTTGTCACCATAAGATGCTTTTACCATTGTTTTTTTCTCTCAGTCGACATCATGGTAACATACAGGAAAGGAGATGTCTTTACTTCTTAGGGTGGCACAGGACTATTAAGTTCACTGAAGGTTCAGATGTTTTTGGCCTAAGGGCTGTTCCTTTTTTTTTTTGCTTTTTTTTTTTTTTTGCCTGTGAAGTATTACAATAGTTTTTAAAAACTTGCAGTCGATGTGGAAGGAGATAAAGGAAACTAATATTTTTGTAGAACAACTCTGTTACCCTCCCCTCCTGGATGGAGGCAAGCGACACCGTATAAGTCGTTCTACACTTTGCTTTAAATCTTTGTCCTGCTGATGGGAAACACAACATGCTGTTACCTGCAAATAAGCAGGGATTTCCCCCTCTGTCCCCAAGAAGTATTTATTTGCAAGATGATGACTTGCTGAGTTAACGCTTCTCAAGCTGCATATTTTGAGCCAGTTTCAACAACACCCCTGGAAAAAGAGACACTCCCAGCTCCCCATTGCCTCTAGCTGTGGGCAAAAAGTTCTCTTTAGCTGGACCCGTCCCAGTGTCACCCCCAAACTGGACATGCTCAGGTGCCAGCAGCAGGAAGACAGGTGTGAGCCCTCCTTTCCTGCCCTTCCTGTGCCTCCAGATGGTGTTTCACAGCTCCTATTTCACATATACCACTTTTACACTACGTGGCTTTAATGGAACTGGTGGTTTGTCTTTGGGAGAACTGGAATCTACTCTAAGAGCTGTTCCCCTCCCACTTCTGCAGCCTTATTTCTCCCTATCTGGTTATCACCATCCACATCTTCATCAAGTTTGGATTCAGAAATGCAGTTTTACTGCAGACAGAGAGAGATGGGATCTAAGCACTGTCCTCGTTCAAGATTTTCATTTGTATTTATACTACACAATCAACAATCACACGTTTATGCTTCCTTCAACTTCAAACTGCGCGGTGACCTCTGCAACTTCTCCTCTGGAATACATACACTTTTAAATTGGAGAAAAGCTTTGTGGTTGGAAAGAAAAGATGAAGAAATAGGCATCCCTCTTTCAGTGCCCTTCCACAGTAACTTTCTGAGGTAGCACATAAGGTTTCTATATGCCTTGGCAACAAAACAACACTAAAAATAACTTTCCTTCAGAACACCAGTAAAGTTTCTGTGCCTTTGTACTTCAGATCCGTAGTAAATCATGGAGCACAGAACAGAACAAGAAAACAGAATTATACTTTTTAAACAGTCATTTTCTTTTCCACATAAAGCATTTAGCCCTGCTGTCAACAAGGTCAAACCATCACAGAGGAAATGGAAACCTAAAACTGACATTGGGAAATACAAAGTAAACTGCATTTAACATTTATGTGCCTCTTAGATGCCTACATATGAAACAGAACCAGAGACTAACCTGCTGTCCTTCTGCTCACCTGCCTGCATCCCTGGGCCATCCCAGCATTTAAAAGCCTGTTTGCACCTGGTGATGAAGCAGATCCTTGAAAGAGTGGCTCCTGCTGCAAAAAATGACTGGAAACGAAAACAAGCTCTCATATGGAGACATTTTACTCATTTCTAAGAGGTGTTTGACTTTAAAGGCTATGTCATTGTTTTACCAGGTGAGGGATGCCAAAAACACACAGGATTTTAACATTTGTCTCTGAGCTTGTCAAATAATGATAGAAAATACGAGTGAGTCTAAAGAACAGCCAGTTATGCTCTCCTCCCTCACAAACAGGCTGCTGTTTCCTTTAGGAAAAGAGATTTTAAAACAATCAGATGACATTAAGGAAGGTGATTATTTCCTAAAGCAATTTCTTGTTTTAACTGGTTAGAAATGCAGCCTGCAATCTGACTGGGGAAATTTGCCCGGTCTATTCTCTCTAACTTTTCTCGTAAGAACAACATGACCTTCAGATAATTGTTTAGCATATTGCCATTGTGCTCGTGTCTGAAGGAGCTCGGATTGCCATGGAAACAAAGGTTCCTTGTTCTCTTATACTTCTCTCTTCTATGATATTATTTTCAGTAGATGAACCTTTTGCTTAGCAAGAAATGGAATTGTGAGATTTTCATGTTTTGAGCATCCTAAAGTCATTATCGTAGGTGATGGCTCAGTTCATGGCAGAAATACTTTGAATGGGGAGCAGAGATCGCATCAATCATCATTATTATTAAGGGGTATTTTGGTCAGATACATCTGCATCAGTACACTTCTGCTGGAAAAATGAAAAATAAAGATGCATGCTTTTTCATGAGTTTTCTTTACTTTTTCCTTCCATGCTGAACAGATGAGAAGAAACAGCATTTTAAGAAAGATGATGGTGACCAGTGACATAAACAAAGCCAGAAAGAATTTCTGGAATTTTTGCAAAGAATGCGACAGTTCTGTTTGTTTGGGGCTTTTTTTTTGTTTTGTTTTGTTTTATTTTTTTTTAATGATGGGAACTACATTTCTTCATGCCCCAGAATGCCTGTAGATCTTATGTTGACATCACATTGCCCTGGCATTTTTTGGCAGGCACTGCTGGATCCAAGCCAGCAGGATTACCACTAGACTGAAGAGGCTGCCTTGTGATTAAAAATTCTGTAATACTATCAATACAGAAAGGGAAAATGCTATTTCCCCCCCCACCTCCAATAGTGTTTTTCTTTGATTTATCAGAATTTGAAAGACTGTAGGTCTGCATTAGTTAACAGTTTAAAGTATAGTGGTTTTGCATTGTTCAAAAATGTGCATTTTATTTCAACTGTAAGAAAAGCCAGCGTTAAGACACCGGAGACAACTGGGTGACAATTGTCTTATGGAACAGTCGGAGAAAATGGGACCAAATGCCCCCGCTGTGCCCGCAGCCAGGCTGTGGGTGATGTGTGGCTGTGCCCTTTTTGCTTTCCTTGTATGAAAACAGCCACTTCCAGCAAATTCCCAGAGACATCACCTACCCGCCAGCATTCGAATTTCCAAAAGTAATGACTCTCACATTTCAGTCTGGTATTTCCTGGACCGAAATGGCTGTACGTGTGCCATGTGGAGTGCGAGCAGTAAGTTTAACACATCCCAGGCAGCAGTGGGGAAATGCAACGCGGAGCTTGTCGAAAACCTACTGAAAGGTCATTTTTAATGGGATTTCTTCAATATCCAAGCGTAGCTTGAGAAGTCACGGACAGACGTGTGGTGGGCACTAAAGATGACACATAAATGTAGTAGCCTTTGTCATACAAAATGCAATAGAGCTGGCAAATACAATGACATCAGAGAGTAGTCTTTAAAATTTCTGTATTTAAGAATTGCCTTTAAAAGGTAGAACAGCAAGGAATTATTCCTTTCAGACCCAAGCAGTGTTCATGGCTGTGACTCATTTAGGCTAATAAATACATAATGTGATACTTCCATATGATAACTATGCCTCTGCGTGTCTTATGTCCAAATCCAAACATATTCAGAGTAATTTAGTGATGTTTCATTATTTATAGCTAATGTATTGCTTTGAAGGTGGGAAAAGCTGGCTTTGTTTATCTTCATAATCACATATTTTGTCAATATGTTGTAAGTACCTTCCATAGTGCATTCACTTATTAAAACAGTGAAAATGCAAGAATTTCTGGGAAAGAAAAGCTCTGAAATGAGTTTTCACTTGTAATACAGAAGTTATGAAGGATTTGTGTCAGACTTACTTTACTGGATATGCCAATAGAATTTCACAACTGTGTAATAAACTTGTTTGAACTTGACTTATAGCCATTAAAATGGGGCTTGTGCCAGCATGTTGGATAAAGCTGTTTGAAAGGTGAAGTGACAGGCTCTTAAGATGCAATGAAGCTTTGAGCCTATGGAGATATTTACTAATCTGTGGCATACCATAAATTATAAAGATCCAGAGAATTTTTTGCCATCTCATATCACATATACCCAACTGTTTGCAATGCACTAATATATTTATCTGCATAGGTCCTTGGCCCTAATTCTGTCAAGGAAGTGGGATGGTCAAAAGTGCCTTGCACTTTTAAAATCTACCTTAAGGATTTAGTTTCCAAAAGTCATAGAGGGGTTGACTCCATGGAAGATTATTTATGAGGGTCTTTGGAAATGCTTGTCCCATTGTGTTGCACTGTCACCAAGCTGTCTGTCCACTTGTCTTCCCAGATGTCTGTCCATCTGCAGTGCCAGTGTCACTGGTGATGCTGGAATCCCTGATGGATTTTGTCTGAACTGCATGGGAAAATCAAGATGGCAAATAAATTCCCTGAAGGGAATTTATGGGAAGTATGGGAAGTATGTACATTGGCTGAATAGTGAAAACATGTCCAGATTAGTAACCCCAGAGATGGAAAACTGCACTGTGAAGGTAACAATTTTCTATTCCATTCAGCTAGCTGATTTCTCAACATACAGATAGCTTCAGATCAACCCAAGCACATGAATCCTCTTGCCAAGACAGCAATTTGGGGGTGTGGAAGAGAGCCAAAGGTACTCAGTCAGGACAGGAGAGCATGGGATATGAAGAAAAACAGAACTCACTGTGATGAGCAGCCATAGGCATCAAGGCATTAGAGAAGAGTCGTATGGGGATGTAGAACAGAGATCCAGAAGAAATCATGCTCAGGGTCCTGTCTGGCTGCAGATGCTACCTGTGCCTCAAGTGCTCCCCCAGGGCACCCACTGCAAGCTTGGGTTTGTTTTTTTTTTTCTCTTATTTGTGCATCAGCCTCTCTTTTCCCAAAAGCTACAATGGTCTTCTAGTCCCTCTACCCTTGGCCAAAATATTGTGTCACAGGTCTCCTCTGGGGGAAAATGCACCATGTGTGGAGGGGAGGTACTGCTGCTCTTTTCTTGCAAGAAACAACGATGGTCCAAAGCTGCCACTTCACCACCAACATTTGTGGAGTGTGATTTCCATACGCCTCACAAGGCTAACAGGCAGGGGAGGAGGGCAGACTGCTGAAAGCTCTTCCCAAGTCAGCTTCCAGACATGTAGGCAGCACGTCACCAAACAGAAGGGAGTTTTATAGGCACCTTTGATTTAAATCACATATATTCCTCTTAACTGCAGAGGAAAAAGGAAACTTCACTCATAATACCTGTCCTACCAATGAAGTTGCCATATGTGAAATTCAGGTTGCAGCTAAGAACTTCTGGGCTTTTTATCAGCTGTGAGCATGCATCGTGATTGGTTTCCTAAATTAATATGAATACAGTCTTTGGCAGCAGATCATCTTCCCTGATTTTTTACAACGAGTCAAGCTGTCAGCCACTTTTTTCTTTAATCCAAAAGTTGCAATTATTTTGGTTCTTGATTCAGCAGACACTTTGCTACCAGACCTTGGTGAGACCGTTTGAGCTGGGTGAGATGGTCCTTCCCTGTCCTGAGCTGCTTGGCAACCTGTGAACACAGGCAAAGGGCTGTGAGCCACGAGGAGGAGAATGCACTGATGAGGTTCATCAGTGGTCATCTTCCTCACATGCCCATACACCTCCTCACAAGTCTTGGCAATTCACTGCAGGGCAGTGTTAGTTATTCAAAACACTCAAGAATTTGCTCAAATAAACTAGGAGTTTTCCAGTGTCATATTTTTGGGTGTGAAATGCTCCATGTCATGAGCTTTCCCATATCCACAAACATCTATTGCCTCCAGGGCTGCACAGAGAACTGTGTGAGGGCCGGCACAACAGGGAAGAGGGATGTGATTTGGCTAGAAAGTTTTCTTCTGTGGTAGCAGATGTATCTTCACCTTGGTAGTGGAAAATCAGCTTCAAAAGTTTGAGTCAGCTGGAGGACCACTTACAGCTACTTTCTACATGCTTCACGTCTAACTGTGATCCATCATACATACCAGACTAATGGATTACAGCACAGCAACTTCAGCTTCATCTTCCTTTATCTTGGAAAATCTGGGTAATGCTATTAAGTGCATTTTTCCATAAGTAATTTGCATGAGGAGGCCAATCTCGTAATTACAATGGAAAATATTTGTTTCGTGTTACTTTGCCCAATCGTGTGTAAAATCCTTCTGCCTACTTGTCTAAGACCGTCACAAAAGAAAAAAAAAATACTTAAAAGGCAATGTTGAAAATGCCCTGCAAACACCAGAAGCTTAAAATAAAACAGTAGCGTAGAGAAAGGCAAAGCAAGACACGGTAGATTCCAGCCAGCCAGCCAGATTCCACAGATAATCATTAGTCTGGAAAAAACCCCCTTGTGATTTCTAAGATTATTGGAAGTGATGGGTGGGGTGGGGATCAGTTGCTGTTGATTGAAACTTTCTAGTATTTAAAAACTGCTGCCTAAATAGCGTTGCCATTGCTCATCTCCCACATCACCGGCAGAAGAGATGAACCTCGTGCGAGGGCTCAGAGGCCAAACCTCATCCCCATCCCGCCCGTGACTCACTGGGAACGCGGACTCTGCTGGCTGCAAACCCCCCACCAACTTCACTCCCAGCTCTAATTCAAAGCAATTTGCTTTATAAAAAGCTCTAATGAGATGGTGTTTACAGGCCCAGCTTGTGTGTGCCGGGGAGGCCGGTGGTGCAGCCCTGCCCAGCGAGCAGCCCCGCCGTGCCGGGGCAGGCAGCCAGGTCCTGGCTCCAACAAGCCAAAAAAGACTTTCTTCTGGCCACATCAATTAACAATCCCCTGCATTTCTATCTCGGTTCCCTTGCAGGCAACCTACTTATTCTGTAGCTTGGTCCTTAATGCCTGTGCCATCATTTCACGTGGCTCCTTACTCCATTTATTAGTGTTGGTGTTCTCAACGCCCCAAATTTCTCCAATAGCACTAAGAAAATAGGATGAAACCGGAAGGTTTTATTATCTGCCCAACAGCAGTCTATTGAGGTAACACTGCCTTTACAGACACACATTTCTGCTTGGACTGTCAGTCTCTTTCATTTCCTTGTCAGAAAATAAATGTCTGCTCTATAAAGAAAGATTTACAATGGGACAGACGTGATTCTGGTCTCTTCGGAGTGGACTGTAATTGTGCTTCTATAAATAAAACATCAAAAAATATTAATTCTGCAGAATCAGAAGTACATATTCATCTTTAAACAGATAAACAGTGATACTGCACTCTTTCAAAATCAGATTTAAGACTCAAGAGAGAGGAAAACTTTTTTTTTTCCCTCTAATTTTCTCCCTTTCCTTCAGGTACAGAAGCGCTCCTTGCGTATTCTCCCTTTGTCCAGATTTTTTTGCACTGGCCACAACACGTGGTCCAGCCACAAGCACACAAAGCCAAGGAACAGCAGAACTGAGTGGTGCTTTGACCTCTGGCACTGACTTACTGTGTGAACCTGACTCTATTGCTTAAACTTTCTGTAATTCATTTTCTCTATTTATTCTCCTTGGGGAAAAAAAAAAAGTGCATTTTAATGCAGCTGATAAGAGCTGTTAGCATTATTCACTTGCTTGAACACAGGTTTAATATTATTAGATAATTTGGGGTTTGAAAACTTATATTAGGAGGATAAACGAATAAATTGACTATGAATGGTGCCCCGTTGTCCTAACAAGGAGATGGCAGGAAAAATCTTGGCGTCAGTTCAAATAGCGGCGCCTGGTTGCAGTCTGTTCTCCAAATTATATCTTGAAGAACCTACAACTTGTAAACTACCAACCAGTTTTACAGACATCCTGTTTATAAAAGGGATTGTAGGAGTCTCCCCTGTCTTAATTTGGCTTTTGAGGTCTCATCTCAGTGCAAATTTCTCAGCTAAAGTGGTAATAAAATATAATAATTTTCTTTTGCCACAAAAGAAAACAAGAAGAGGTAGATAGCAGCTATATTAGCAGTTGATTATTATCAATAGTACTTTCCTATCAATTGTACTTTTCCAAAAGTAGCATTCCAATGGTACTTTTCACTGAGGTGAAACCGATTGCTTATATTTTTCACTGAAATTAGGATACTCCCCTAATGGAGAAATTTCTGAGTTATACTCAAATGCATACTTCTGCATACATCGAGTGTGTTATGTGCATAAGTTTGATAGAAAGGGATAGGATTACTTGGTGGTTCTGTAAGGCTACTACAAAGTTGTTGAAGTGTAGTGTTCTTAAATGTTTAGTTATATGATGGTGGCTGTATTTCTTATATATGTAAATTTATAATTATGATGTATATTGTATGCCCTATCTATAATAGCATAATAATACAGACGGTTTGGGAAAACATCTGTACTAAATAGAATGGACGAAGCTGGGAGCACACAGGTGCCCTGTGTTTGACAGCAAACCATGTCACAAATGCTGCTGTCAGAAAAGAGGCTCTTTGATAGACCCTGGGAAAGGGAGGATATAAGAAAGAAAAAGAAAACAGAAATTAGTTTTCTGAAAGCTTTGCAGTTCCTACATTTAGGTTTAACATCACAAGAGGACCCCATGGGTATAGAGCAGACTAGTTGGCTTTGTCAGTGCTGATTCTAGGAGGTGGTGGCTGTGAATCACTGTCGTTTTAGTCAGCAGATGGATTGCTGAGCCTCTGCCCAGCATCAGGAAGAGACATTGAAGCCCGATGGATGGTGTGCCCGGGGCAGCACAGCCCCCGGCTGCTGGATGCAGAGCAGACTGACCTCCTTTACGAGGGCTGCTAATGAGGGTTTCCAAATGAGGTCAGGGATTTGTTTTCATCCAGAAAAACATGCAGCTGATAATGATGTGTAACTTCTCCATTCTCCACACTTATCATTAATTCAGGCTAATTCTGAAGAATAGGCTCATGATCTGGATGGTAAAAATTGTTATAATTGGATATTTAACTCCCTTTACAGAGGCTCAGAGGAGTCGAACACTCTTGGACAAATGCAGCAGAAACTCTTTAAAATGTCTGTTGACATTCTCGAAGGCTGATGTCACCATGCAGCTTTTTCTTAATTAAAGGGTGATATGTATGGGTGCCTACAGAATTAATTAACTCTTCTTTCTTTGTGGCTCTGGATAGTTAATGATCAACACTTCTATCGCATTGATAGTGGTCAACATGGATTAGCTCAAATTGCTGCTGTGACATCTCTAAATAAACGCCCATCATAACACCAAACAGACAGCAGCAATGGCCAAGCAGACCTTTAAGTATAGCATGCAAATGAGCTCAATACAAAGTGTGGTCCTGGGTCGTTAGGAAGAGGGTGTGAGTGTCCCTGAGTGTCCCTCTCTGGACGGGTAGATGCTGTTTCAGGGGGTTTCTTGCTTCTCGATCGTATGTATCCTTGTTCTAAAAACAATCCCTCCTGCCCAGACCTGTTTGAGTCCCCAGATCCCCCAGCGTGTGACAAGCCCAGGGCTGATGAATTAATTTAAACTGTAAATGGAATTTTTAGAAGAAGCCTGAAAAATGCTACTGTATCCCCTAGACAGGCAGTGAATCAGCCCTGTGAAGAGCCTAGAAGCCATTTTCAAGCAAGAATAGCTGCAGGAGCGTGAAACCCTGTCTGCTTTTGATGGTCTCCCTGAGTGTGCTGTCTGTCCATCATGATGCCAAGTTGTCACCAGGACCTCAGTTTGTGCTTTGGGGCAGGCGTGCTGTGGAGCATCATTGTCAAACCACGGCACTGTCTCTGACTCTTTCAAGCACAATTAGTGGTGGCAGCTCAGGGTTGGTGTTGCTAAACACCAGGTTTCCATCGTTTCCCTCGTGTTGTTGGAATAGTGGGTTGTGAAATACTTTCCCCTGTTCTTTTTTTCTTCCCTCTTCCGTTAGCATGTTATTGTGTAGAGGCCTCTGTTCTCTGGGGGTTCACCACATGGACATCGGTGGTTTGGAGCTCCCCAAGTGCCATAGCTGATCTTCCTTAAAGTCCACGAGCAACAGCTGAACATGAAGTCTGCCTGCATGTAGGCAGACACCAAGAAGTAACTGTGTTCCAAGATCAGGCCAAATATCTGTCTCTGAACCAGAACAGAAACTATGACAGTTTACATTACACAATAACCTGCTGCAATAGAAACGATGATTAATAACATTTTATGGTGACCGAGCTACTTAGGATGTATCTCCCCACATAAATTCTCTGTTGTCTGTTAACAAATCGGCTCAAGCAAGGGATGGTTCCTTACCCAGGGCATCAGTATTCTGTATTTCATAAAAATAGGAACATGGGAAAGGAATTCAGTAGTAACTTTAAATCTCTGCAGCCACCATATTCTCTGTCAAAATCCAACGAGCCAGGCCAACTGCAACAAAAGTTATTAGAGAAAACGTTCTCACAGTACGGATATAAAAGCCTAATTAATTAACTAAACAGGCTAATTAGAGAATCAAACTGGGATTTGATAACAACACCCAGAGCACTAATAAAATGAATCACATGAGCACAATTAACATGCTGTGAAGATTTGAGCCGATAGATTATAACTTTGGAGTCTCCTTTGAACATCAGGAAAAAAGTGAGGATGATCTTGTGACTGGGCCATTGTTCAGATCAACAGTTGGGCATCAGTTAATGGCCAACCATCACTATAAAGTAAGATCCACAGAGATTTCTGCAGTGCCACTGGTGGCAGCGACTGAACCAAGGTCAGCTTGTATTTACTTTGAGCTTCTTGAATGCTTCCTTGAAATTATCTCAAAGGTGATGGATCCATTTAAAAGAGATTGTACATAAATACCCATTATAATTAATAACGGAAGCAGCTGCAAAGACCATACATGTTCATTTACCCAGCCTCCAGTATGGCTCATGCTGAGACCCATTCAGTGCTGGTCCAGCTACCTACACTGGCCATGCTGGTTTGAACTGATCATACAAGGCTGAAGCACCTGTGGGTATAAATTGCTATAAATGGGGTAGAGAATATCAATGTTTCACTCTGGCTGCCTAGGTTTTCTGGAATAGACATCCCATTCCTGGCTTCCACTAAGTGAATTTACTCTCCAAGCTGTCAGAGGGAAGAAAGACTGTCCTTAACGAGGTGTCTGCAGCCAGCTTGCCCTCTTCACTCCTCCTTTCTCTTCCTTGATACGTCCCTCAATATTTGTGGTGGGCAGAGGGCTGTGACACTCCTTCTGCCTGTCAGAAAGGGTCCTTGTATCTCTGTTGCAAGCTTCACCATGGATTGTTCTGCAAGACTGAGCCTCCAGAGAAGGACGGAGCATTCAGCTGGACAACAGAAAGGAAAGCCTGAGGGGATCCAGGTCCAGCCATCAGGGTGAGGGTAGCAGCAGGCGGAATAGAAATAACTCTCATAGCTGAAATTCAAAGAATGTAAACCCAGAATCTCAACCAGCAAATTGCTTTCACTTTGCAGAAGCAGAGCTTTTATTAAAGGTCCATGTCCACCCTTGTAATGAGAGCCATATTTTTATGAGAGCCATGAGTATAAATTAGAAGGCTTCAGCCTTTGGACTGTTGCTAGCCTTAACAGCATTTGCAGGCAGTATCATCTTACATTTTTAAAACTTTGTGTCTTTCTTCTGCTCTAGATGCTGGTTATGCTATGACATATAGTCCAAAACAATACCAACCAGAGCACAGAAAGATGCCTTGTCTGTAAGAGTGATCAGTGTCACATACAGTGTCACCTTCCCTTGCGGCTGCCTGGTTCACGCCAAAGAAAATACCTCAACTTAAGCCATTTGTCTCGATGTTGTTTTGAAGAATAACTATTTCAAGGTGAAATCTGAGCCTTAGAAAAATTGAGAACAGGAGAAAGGGGAGAAAGTATTTTTGAATTTCACCACAATTGAAATGCCAGTGTTTGCAATGCCAACCCACGCAAATCTTGGCAATTTTAGAAACGTTTCAGAACAGAGCTACAAGAAGGGTGCCAGCATAAGAAATATTGCCTTCCAAAAAGTAAAACAACTCAATTTTTCTGCACTACACAACTGAACACTTAACTGTGGGCTAGAAGTCCCCCGGGTAGAAGTATGTTTCCAACAGCAGAGGGCTCTTTTGGCTCAGCAAATGACAGAATTATCAGCCCTAGTAGCTGAAACCAAGTGATAAAACAAATAAAAAGCAGAACAGAAATGAGCTGTGAATTTTTAGTGGCAAGGCTAAAGATTATTGGAACAACTTAACTGGTGACAGATCTGATAGAGAAGTGAGAATGTCTTTAAAACTTATGAATTTTTGTGTAGAAATAACCTAATAAAACTCCCTTTCTAGCCTGTATTGTGTAGATCAAAATGGATAACCACAAAAATCCATACCAAATTTAGAGCTTCTCATTCCTCTGTGGAAAATGTCATGAGCTGAGAAGCGGGGGGTGGGGTGGGTAATGTGATTATAATTTCTAGGGTTTATAAATTGGTATTCTAGAAATGTGTTCTGATGGAAATGTTGTCCACAGCATTTTCATATTTGCTTGCATTTTAGTTATGCAAATTGACCAGCCTGATACATTTACAAAGTGTTTGGAAATAACATCTGAGGCTTGAATTTAAGATTTGGAGAGAAATCAGGGTAAAGCGACTGAAATCTGCTAACGTATGGTTCTTGTTCACTAGAAAATGACAATTTTTCCCCTTGGGGCATGAAGCAGACATTACAGATTTGTAATTTAATAAGAACATTTCCTTGTCTTGCATGTTTTATTGCCCAGGGAAGTTGTGGATGCCCCATCCCTGGAGGTGTTCAAGGCCAGGATGGAGCTTTGAGCAAATTGATCTGGTGGGAGGTGTCCCTGCCCATGGCAGGGTGTTGGAACTGGATGAACTTTAAGGTCTGTTCCAACCCAAACCATTGTGTGATCCTATGGTTCCTGAGGCCACTTCATAGACTCAGGATCTTGAGAGGTAAGAGCAGAAATGAGCAGATGTGCATGGAGATGCAGAAAGTTTATAATCTTGTGGTAGGTGAGTTCATCATGACCATAGCCAAATAACTGGCATCAGGACAACTTCTATATTATTAGATGCATTTCACATTCTCTCAACAGGGCAAGCATTAGGGAAGTGCTCTGGTACATGTTCCATCTAAACAATAAAAATTAGTCCTACTTAATGGGAGAATCTGTTTCACTTCTGGATCAGAACTTGTTATTAATGTTTGATGCTTAATGTCATGTCAAGAAGTTTCTTACAATAAATAGCATTTATTTGTTGTATAATCCTTTTCTGTGAATTGGAATGATTTTGTCTTAGTTCTGAATTTGTCACTGATACTCATTGTAGAAAACATTGCCATAATCTCTCTGTACTGTGTGGAAAATGTGATTAATCTCTGCTTAATCTGAGTCTGCCAATTAGAGGTTACCTTAGCTCAGCATCTTGTGTAAATACACCAAATGATCCGATCATGTTTATAGCCTATACGTGGGGTCTCTTCATGGGGCAGGGGGAATATTTGGATGTAAACTAAGTACAGGCAGCTCTTTGAAATTCATAAATAAATAACATATGTCAAACCTTTTCACATGCCTTTGTGCAAATTGTTGTTTTGTTTGCACTATGTAACCAGATGTTGTTATATAAAATCTCCCATTCTGAGAGCTGTTACTAGGGGCTGCAAAGAGCACGTGCCATTAACAAAAGCCTTTTTTCCTTCTATTTACGGCAGTTTATAAGATTTTATCTCTTACTCAGAATGGATTCAATTGTGATTTACATACTCCTGCAAGAAGCAGTGGGCTATATTTATGCAATGCCCCGTGCCAGCATTTCCATTAGCCTTGAAGATTGCTCTGCTCGTTCTCCTCTTCCTTCGAGCTGTTGTCACCTTTTAGCTCCCAGCCATTGGTCTGAGGGTCATACAGGGACCTGTTGCCTTTCAAGAGCCAGTCTGTCAGGGTGCAACTGCACATCTCCAGAAATGAACAAGTCATTTGCCTTAGGTTGGGATACAAGCCTTTGTCACTGATTCTTTCAATACATGTTCTTGGGCTCATTTCCTCTACTTTCACACCAAGAAATAATATGAGAAAAAACCTGAACATTTTTCATTCTGGAGTATTTCATTGCAGATGACTTGTCATCATCACACTTTGCACCTTTCTGTTGTACTGCAGAGCCGCTGCCCATGTGCCACATTCACAGCTGGAGCTGCTGAGCCAGGTGGCGACTGAAGATCTACCCTGGTCTTAACTTTTCCAGCATGGAAGGGGCCACTTTAGGGAATGGAGCTGGAGACTTTGCAACTGACTTGAAAGATCCTTCCCTTTCTGTTTCCAAGGGCCTTCTTCATAAGCAATAAAAGGCTGGGGAAAAAAATGAACATTTGCAAATATTTCTTTCTCAAAACACCTGTGGCCATTTCAATGCCAGCAACTTTTGAGAGCTAACTGCTTCTTTTGGAAGCATGAGGTTTTTCACACACAAAGGGATCTTAGGCAGGACCTGCATGCATGATCTCCTTCAAATTATTAATGTTGTAGAGCTTGAACCCCACAGAAGATGACCCTACAGATTAAAGGGAAAAAGAGGGGGGAGCTCACAGACTTTGTTGAGTGCTCAGAGGGGTGAGAACCCACCTAAGAAGGACCCGTTCTCCATCTGAGAGCAAAAAGAAGATCAAGCCACATTTATGAGTCTTGTGACAAAGGAAAGACTTTCTTCAAATAATGAATACAGTATCACACAACAATCTTCTGCTTTGATATTATCACTACCTTATTGTTGCTTGCTGCAAAGGCTTTCTATTGTCATTGGCATATGGAGATGTTTTAAGCAATTAGAAGAAAGCGAAACGAGCTGTTCTGCCACTTTATTTTGGAGTTCATTGAAATGGCCCTTATTGTACAATGTAACAGACCACCAGCTGCTAGGAAATTCAATCAGAATACAGCATTACAGTGAAAAATTAGCCTCCTAAGGAGCAAGCTCAGTTCTGTTTGACTGAACAATGTGTTAAGAATATCTCTGAGCATATGGCTCTCCTATGATCCGCATTTAAAAACAATCCAAACTGATTGATGAGGGAAATTAAAGGGTACATCTAAGCATTTCCTACAGCTGTTGAAACAGAAAATTATTTATTTAATTCTCCCCTATAGGAATAGAGGACTCAAATTTCTATAAGGCCTCCAGCTATACCAGCATGTTTTTTGACATGATCAGCAGTAGGGACATAAGGCCTGGCTAATGCTTATCCCATAAACGCTGCTTTTAACCACCTACTGGCTTCACTCATGTCTATCTCCATTAGACAGCAGAGTCTGTCTCTGAAAATGAAATCGTAATGTATTGCAAATTAGTATGGTGTTACTATTTTTACTACTACTATAGATATCCCAAAGTTCTTAACAAGAATTTCTAGACTTCTTAGGTTTGGATGCAGAAGTGGATCAAATCAGAGTCTCTGGTTCAATAAGTGGAAGTGCCTCCTTTGCAAGGTGCACTACTCACTGCTGACTCCTTTCTGATTTTTTGGCTTTTGTGTCCTGAGTAAGAGGATAATTTTATTAAGGATGCTGGACAGGATTATGGCATTGGACTGCTGTGTAAAAGAGCACAGCATATCCCACAACATGTTCTTGAAGAAGTCAATAAGTGTTCTTAAACTGGAAAACGAGCTGCATTGCTTCTCAGCCCCAGCTTGTCCTAACTTTGTCCCTGCTGGTCTATGTTGATCTGGGTTGGTATCCTGATTTCCTCTTTAATATCAGGAAAAAGCTAAATCTTAATGCATATTATAGCGTGCGGTGTAAACAGCATTGTTTCTATCAAGATGCCTTTTCTGATGGCTTGTGCTAACGACAAAACTGCTTACACGTTTTAATTGATGGTAAGTAGAGCTGACTTGAACCATTCATGCTGTCTGAGTGATTAAAATTCTCCAGATGGATCCCCAAAATACAAAGGTCATATGATTAGTCTCCCTTTAAGTGAGAAATTCTTTCTTCAGGGTCTATCTGTGAAATAGAGTGTAGTATATAATACACGTATCTCTGCATAGGTCAGTTTGGAAGGTCTTTATGCTGCAACACTTCTCATATTAGGAGAATGTTCCAAATCTAAAAGACAGACTCTTTGTACCTATCACTGCAGAGTCATTGTGTTTTCCTGCCAGGCTTATGAACATCATATGAACAGCAAAGACCTTTATTCTGAAGTTGTTAAGTAACAAGCTTAATTTTTTATGCCATCTTTTTAATCTAATTGTCTGTTCCTGCAAACCTCCCCTAGATTACCATGAAGAATTTTGCAGGGTTTTTGATTTGTATTAACTATAGATGCATTTGCAAGAGGAAAATATCCCTTTTAAAAGATGCCAGATATTTTTTTTCTTAATTGTAGATAATGGAAATAAATACTTGCTGCATTTTTAAAATAGAGAAACTTAGAATTCTAAGTCATTGGCTCTTCTACTCAAAATGCATCCATTAGTTCAAATTTTCTAATAAAAAAGCAACCAATTTATACTCAAACCAGAAGATGAATTTTAGTCAATGTTTTCTGAGTGTCAGAAGGGTTGAGAAATATTTAATCCTCAAAATTTCAGGCAGAACTTGGTGACCATATTGTTACCATATCCCTTTTCAGTGACGTTTCCTTCTCCATCTTGCTACCTGGCAAGATGTCAATCACTATGTCTTTTTAATTTTTCCCCCTAGATGTTTTTTAATGTCTTTAAAATTCTAACTCTTAACTTAATTCTAATTTTAATTCAATTCTAGGTAGCGTTAGTTTCCTGTGGTTTTGGGTTTTGGGATGTGTTTATTTGCATGTTGAGGAATGTCAATGGCAGATGTACAGCAGTGATATGCTCTAGCTTTGGACTTCTTCAGGCAATTTTCCCTGTAGACGCCACAGCTCTCACTGTGGCCAGACTGGATTTTATTTCTCCAGGAAAACCCCATTAGGAACTGAATTCCTTTAAATTCTTATCTCTTTTTACAGATCTCTAGTTTTATATCAAGACTAATTCAATCTCATTTAATGTAAAAGTAATCTCATCCTAAAAGCCAACAAGATTCTGTTCCTGAAAACCGTTTTATGGTTTTAAAGGATAATTTATAGTTTTTGGCAAGGCTGTTCCATTAATAATTTATTTATATGGTTTCTCTCTTTTCTTTCAGAGTTATATTCATTGTCTCCCATACTTTGATCTTTTATTTCAGTCTTTCCCTTTGAATTATCTGGGTAAAGGGGTAAAACTTGTGTGTCTATTGTTCCACCTAGAGCTGACTGTCTCAGACAGGTCAGTTCTCAAGGTCACCTTTCTACTTTTTGTCCAGTGTGAATTATATAAAGAACAGAGCTTAAGACATCATATTCAAAAAAGTACACATCTTTGTACATTTCAAAATGTATATAATGTTTCTGATGCTTAAAAAGCATCCTAAGAATATTATATTAAATAAAAATGTAAATCAAAGTGAAAAAAACCCAATTTGATAAATTCTTGAGAACTCAGCTTCTACATTTTATCATGGATAAATCTATATGACATCTGATGGAAAGAAATAAGACACATCCAGAAAGCTGAAGAGTTTGGGGAAAGCAGTAGCTGAAAATCTTGAAAAATAAAAAGGAAGGTTCTAATTTTTAAAGGAAATCTGAAATATTTCTCATAAGCTTTAAAAATGTATGCAAGAATATATAAGCTTCAATCAGCATTTAAATTTAGAATTGCTTCCTAAAAAATACGTAACATTCATGTTAAAATAGAAATACGAAACCTGTGACATTCGATGAATAGTAAAATATTAGGGGGTTTTATTTGCAAGCTGAAGGTTTTGCTTTTGCCTAATTTCTTGTCACATTAGCCTGTGAGACAGTTTACATCCAGCTAAAGTAAAAGGTGAGAGCCTGTTGAAGAGGATGGCATGAGACAATCCATGATGGACAATTATGGAAGAATGCATCTTCAGAAAGAGTTCCCTGCCACAGCTGGCTAATCCACAGGAAAATGGGGACATTTACAGTAAATTTCTGATCCTCACTAGTCATTCTCATGAACTGTCTCTTCTTCATCAATGCAAGGAAAGGGATGGGATGCTCTTCAGCCCTCATTAATGAGCAAGAAGCTCATCTTCTCTCCTTCCAGATGCAAAAGTGAAGAGTTGCCCAGACTCCAGCTGTCACCACAGCCAATTCCCCAGTACCGCAGGTGGCAAAGCTTCTGTGCCACAGCTGCTTCGCCAAGGCTGATGGGTGATCTATCTTCTCTGTCATTTGGATGGAAGGATTTGGGTTTCCCCCTTTGTACAACGTGGGAACAGCTTTATACGTATATTTTTTCACATGCACCTCTGCTTGGCCCTGGGAAGAAAGCTAAATATTGTTTTCAGCTGGTCGTCTGCACTAAATAAAACTGCTGCTGCCTTTGAAATATGCTCATAAATTTAAATCAATACTGAGCCTGGAGTCTCCGCTCCTTGATAAGGGCAGATTTTTCATGTTGCAAGCATATTGTTGAGACTCTAGAGACTGAATCCTTGTCTGCCAGCCAGCATCTGGGGTATCATTTTTTAAGGCAGACATTCTAGGTCATTATAAACTGCACTAATCTCCCTTGTTGAAATTTACATTTCTAAACCAAAGAGGGATCATGATGCATTTGTCCTGTCACATTCTATGGCATTTAACCAGGAGGTTAATTCATTGATTGACTTACCGCCTCTCTTCAGCCTGCTTTGCTACTAATCTTCCATACAAATGGGGTTAAGGAATATAATTTAGATTTACCGGCATAAACAAAGAGTACAACCACCCTGCTAGGACTTAAAGCCTCGGGAATTCAGGGGATGACAAGAAAACAGCACAGCTAAAGAAGCAGTAAGATTAATGGTAAAGTCCGCGTGCTGAAAATGCTGGAAATTAGAAGGAACAAACTGGGAAAAGTTTTTTGCTTCCAGCAGTCATGAGTGGGACAGTCAGGAGATTTTTCCAATGGGTAAATTAAGGGAAAAAAAGAAAAAATGAAGCAATGAGCGTGCTTTGAATACAAACTGATGAAAGCAAATCCTTGGCAACTTAGACTTTTTGCGAGGTGAGAAGGTGAGAAACCTTCTCTGATTTTAGTGTCTTCAATCTGGTCATTGTTCCTTAGCCTGGATGACTTATCATCTCAATTGGTGTTTTCCAGAAACATCAAAATAAAGTTCTTTTGCCTGTCTGTACCTTATATTCTAATAAAAGTGGTTTAGTGGAATAATAAACTGGCAGAACTCTGCCTCTGTCCATAGTCCATGCCGCCCATACTGACAGAGTTGCCTTTGAAGGCATTGAGCCAATCTTAAAAAAAGGAGAGAAACTGAAAATATTTTAATGGAAACATCCATTTTTAATCAAAATCACATCTTAATTGAAAAAAAAAAAAAGACTACTTAAGTGATTCTATTCTGAGTCAAAAGAGAGTGTATCTAAGACATCGTTAAAAAATACAGAATTTTGATAGAATCGTAAAAGGCTGATATTCACTGGCTTTTAAAATTATTTTTTTAAAAATCCGTATAAAATTATTATGTAACAAAAGGCTTTGCCTTTATTTTATAAAGAGAGTAAACCAGGGATGGATTATGATGGATTGATTATCATGGTCACCTTTCCTGAGAAATGTTTATTCAATATTTGGCTGCTTTTCATTCTTTGTTTGACTTCTGTCTCAAAAAACCAAAACACAGAGTTGAGGGGTGTTTTTTGGGACTTGGACAAGAAAAATAAATGCAAGACTGTTTTCTCCTCTGCTCCAGCTAGAAATGAAATGGATTTTTTTTATTAGTGTGTCTGGACAATTTTGATTTTTTGGGAAAATACCAAGCCAGAAGTATTCAAAATGTTCCCAAGATACAAGAGGGTAATTGAAGTTGAGTTGTTCTATTTACTGTTCCCTTTTCAGACTTTTCTGGATGATTTGTCTTTTCTTCTTTACTGTCACCCTAAGGGGTAAAGGATGTGTTTGAAATGTGTACAGCAGATCCCAAAGAGCATGTGAATTTAAATACTGGGAGGGGAGAGGGTTTAAAGGCAAAAATATCACAAGTTCCTGGGAAAATGTCACCAGCGCATTTGTGACAGACATCTAGAGATCTCAGCCAAGGTAGATGATATGGGTTTTGTGCAAATATCACTGAATTCAAACTGTTGGTGTGGATGCAGCAACACAAGGGATAAATAACATTCTCAGGACAGGCCCAAGAGAATGATCGTTAATGGAAGCCTTTCTTTTCTTAACCCTGTTCATATTTTATAAAGTAAAGCCATTGTGGCTTCATCACACAGGATGTACAAGGAAGGCAGAGATTTCTTAGATTAGAAAATGTATTTTGTTTACCCTTGTATTCTCAGGGTAAAGATTACCCTCACACTCAATTTGTTGCACTTTCTGCTATACAGACTGGTCTCTTGTGACTTACTGGTGAATATGTTTTCTGAAATGAAAAGCTTTTTCTTTAAACAAACTGTGACACGACTTTCATCCAGCTGACAAAACAAAACAGTGAACACTGTAGGAGTATGTAGGAGTGGGCTTGGGGGTTCTGTTTACATGCAAGAATTACTCAATGCAATGAATCAAGTCACTTGCATCCGCTTGTGTCAGGACCTACAATCTCTTTTTCTTTATATAATAACATTTATTCTCAAAGCACCTCCAGCTACAGCCTCAAAATGTCAGTGCAATAGATAAATTTCCCATACAAGTAACAACAGATACTTCCTTTTTTCCTGTATCATGAGGCGGTGGCTTCTCCTTCAGATTCCTTTCCTTAATTCTCCTCCTACACTCATTTTTCTCCAGTGCAACTTCCATAAAGTTATTCTTCATATCTATCCACATGAACAAATGTACACTCGGAAACAGAAATATTATCAAACTGTTTTTGCAAATCTCGTACCCAGATTGTTTATTATGTTTAAGAACAGATTTTTCAAAATTTGCAATCTTGTCTTGGTAATAACTCACAGTACATTAATAAAATATGGTTTGTCGCTTGCAGATACTGTATGATGTCCAGAGGTTGTTCCAGTAACAAAAGCACATCCAGATATTTTCTTTAAGTGAAATAAAGGAAAACAAACAAGGTCAGCCCAGCAGAGAGACTTCAGTAGCACTCCTTAATCTATACAGCTTTGAAGCCTGATTATTGTTGATTCCCCTAGTCCAGCTAAGGAAATGGATTTTGTGCCTTTGTGAAAATTTTTTGAGAAGAGGTCAGTGCAGTACCCACAGAGCTTAGGTTTTGTGGAGCCAATATGATGACCTACCCCAAAAGCCTTCCTCTGCTTGACCCCTGCACTCATCGCCCTGTGGTGCCCAGCAGGAGATGCCACCGCCTGTGGAGGAACAAGTCCATGGTGTTACTCAGCAACCTTCTTCCCTTGTGCTGGGGATGTGGGTCACCAAGGACATGGGACCTGGGACAGTTTGGTGGCCCATTTCTCAAGTTACCAGGTCCTCATGCCATGACTGCGCTCAGTGGTTCACAACACAGGTAACATGTATTGAATTTGGTGGTGTTAGTGCTGCAGTCAGTGACATGTCCCATTGACTTAATTTGTCAATTTTCATTTGAAAAGAAGAAAAATTAATCCAATTTTCTAATTAACCAAAGGAAAAAAATATTAACCTTAAATGTTAATCAAAATTTACAGAAACAAATGTCATGTTGAGTCCAGGGAAGCTAAGCAAAGTCATTGTGTTTCAACCAAGAAAACATATTCAATTTCAGAAACAGTACAGTAGAGGCTGTGTTGTTATTATTATTATTGTTACCACTGAAGGAAAGAAGGAACAAAAAGAAGCAAAGATCCTATTATATTTCTTAATGTTCTAATGAGTCCTGAGTCACAGGTTGGTTTTTTTTCAGGTTAGAGCACTAATAGGAGGGCAATTTTCTAGTTGGCTGTGTGTTAAGAGAATATAATCTTTATCCTACTTTTTAGAACAATTAACGCTTATAAGACTGTGATTATGTTATGTACTAATCCACAGTAACTACTGCAGGAATTCTCAGAGACAATATCCTCAAAACCCCATTGTTCTATTTAACTAACTTGGAACGATAAGGCCAAGAAATTTTATACTCAAAACTCAGGCCATTGTGAATACATTCCTTCTCCAGCACACTAAAAAACCTCAAGTACTCCCTTTGCAGATATTTGTGATTTTGTGGTGATTTAAACCAGAGTTTTATCAGTAATAAGGGCTAAGTCTATAGCGCTGTCTGACATTAAGCAGAATGAGACCAGACATGGAAAGTATTTTTCATTGGAAAAGAGATCTCAATTCAGATTTCAGATCTGAATTTTCCTTTAAAAAAATAAATTATATCATTCACTTATTGCTCAAGTAATACCATGGATATCCATGGAACTGGTCCTATATTCAACAGAAATGCAAACTCTTGTTTCTGTGTTTGTTTTCAGATGTAAAATGCCAGCTCTGTGAAGAAAATAGATCCACAGAAGACCAATTTGACAGAAATGAAAAAGTTCTTGGAATAATGCACCAAGATATTATCATTATGTAACTGGGCAAGTGCTGGCTTTTTAATAAAAAATATAATAAATAAATTAAATGAAAACATGTGGGGCTAATTGCTTCAAGGCCTGCTTTATTTTCTTGTGTATGATCCTTTAGTTCAGCACAGATTTGGTATTTCCTAAGAGTCCCGGGTGTTAGTGGGGAAAAAATAGCATGTTTATTTATATAGCATTTGTCATGGTAAAAGCATAGAAAGGCATTGTTTTAAGGTCAAAAATGTAAACAGAATCTCTTGTGGAAAGAGATGAGTTCAAATACTTGACTTCTGAGGAACGTTACCTGTAGAGTAACCAACTCAGACATAATGAAGTCAATCCATGGACTTGTGTTGACTGTGCAGGCTTCCAACCTTTGCCTTGACCCTGGAAGAGGGCTGAAGGTCAACCAGCTACCAGAGACCAACACACACCAAACATTGGAAGAAGACAGGCCACAAAGAACAACATGGCACACACTGTGCCACTGATGAAAAATTTTATTACCAGTTGCCAGGTAACGAATATTTTGCTTAAGGGGCTCAACAGTAATGTGTAAAAGTCTCAACTTTCATTTAAAAAGAAGTTCATTTCTAGCCTACATGACTGGAAAGGCAAACATGAAAATGAAATAGGAAACCTAAAAATACATCGCTTATAAAAGTTAAGGTGCTGTCCTGGGTTTCCACAATGCAAACCCAGAGGTGGAAAAGACTGGTAGGAGCTGAGAATTCATAAGAAACAGCAGCCTCATACTTCATAATATCAGTAGAATCCAGTATTTTGGATAGATGAATGGAATCAGTCTAGTGTTAGCAGTTCCAAGTCAACTTTCAAAGACATTTTTTAATTTGGACCTGTGTGCAGGTCAGAAGCAGCAGAGTAGTTCACATTCGCTTTCTCTAGTTAAAATTCTAGTTGGATTTTCTTCCACAAGCAATGGATTAAAGTGGATTTCCTATCAATCACTTAGCATGGAGATGTAGCACGATAAATTGCCCTTGAAAAATAAAAGTACAAGTCTCTTATTAACAGTAATGCTACCCCAAAAAAAAATGAACAGACGTAGAACTCGACTCTTTCTCAGCTGCAAAGGCACAGTGTTGAGTAGATGAAAAACTGGATTATTCAAGGAGAAAGTTGAATCAATAAACATCAAGATGCTGAATGTGCACAGTGGTGGTGGAAGTTCTCTGCTCTTTCCCTCTCAGAAGACCCTTTCAGATGGGTCACACAGAGGTGATTTGCAGACCTATTGCTGTTGCGGTTTGACATCTGAAAAATACTTGTTTGGCATAATAATTGTGTATAATTCCTCCCCGCTAATGACTAGTACATTTAGGATGAGAGGCATAATTGTAATGATGAAAATGACATTTGGAAATGATATCAAAGAGTACTCAATCCCAATTAAACTAAAAACATGGTAGATCTCAAATAACCTGCGGCGATTTCAGAGTTGAGCAGAAACAAGACCAAATCTAAATGATGCAATACTGACCTGGAAAAACGTTCTTCCTTATAAATGGAAATTTTAAATCTGGTTATAATGCTCATGAAGACAGAAACAGTGTCAAATTTCTCAGAATGGTGGAATTTCAATAGAAAATTATCCTTTGGCTTGAAAGTTTCCCCTGTTCTAAAAACAGTTTCATAAATAAATGGTCCATTTTTAGTTTCAGTACAATAGTTTGTATAGCAGTTAGTTATAGCAACTAGTTAGTGTAACAGTTTGAAGCCAAAAAAAGAACTTCTTACAAACAGACTGAGAAATGTAGTTTAAATTTAGTAGATGAAATGCCAGAAGTAAGCAAAGAGGAACTGATGGAAAACGAACTTCCAGTGTGACTGAAACAAATATTGGCTTCAAATCCTTTTAACCAGCAAAGCGATAAATTCAGTGAAACTGTTGGAAAACATTTGGATGCTCGTTTTCTCAGTCATTGCTGATACTTTAAGAAACGGAGGGAGGATTTTAGTGCCTGAAAAGATAGTTCAGCATTTAGTGCTGTGGTATGAGGTGTAGTGGAGAAGGGAAACCATTATAGTGACCTTGGCATTAAATTAATATGCTATTCATATTGCTCTTTCCACACAAGCACACTTCCAAGCTTTTCCCAGATTTCCAGCACTCCGTAACTTCCAGGTACTGTATACAAAGGGTCTGAAAACTGGCAGGAATTGCAGTATTGCTGACAGAAGAGCAATCGTACCTGTTAAATACAAGAGCTGAGGCAAAGAGGGGAACAGCCTCTCACCGGTAGATGCTAGAATTGGGTTGTCCAAAGGAGTCAAGGATCTTGTTTTCTTAAAATGAAGACATGAAGTTGCAATGATCTTTTGATCAGGCTGTTTATACCCAGTATCACTGAAATAGCACTGTGATTTAAAAGTCTCAGAAGTTAGGAAATGCCAACATTAGCCCCTGTGTGTAGAGAGTGTGTGTAGAGGCTGCGGGACACCCTCAGCTGGGGCTGCCTCTGCTGCTCTGCGTTAAAACAAGAAGCACTGTGGGGCCTTACTCCTCCCCAAGCATCCCTGGCTATGAATAATAGCAATACACTATAGACAAAGCAATCTGAATCATTACAAGGATATTCGTGAAGGATAGAAAAGATTGCATAGGAATTAATGCAGCATTTTAAAGACCCTAGAGTACTTTAGCAATACCAGCCCAAAGATCTCTTATTCTTTCCCTAAAGACCCAAAACATATTTTGTAGTATCAGGAAATGCATTTTTGTATAACTGGACTGGAAAAAACTCAGCACTAATAGTTATTTTTCCTTTTGTTTTATTTTACATATAAACGAAAAACATTATTTTCAGTAGGGAGATGATAGTAAGTACAAAGAGATCAAACCCTCTTTTAACATTATAGTATAATGACTGATAATAATCTTTTCTTTACTATATGAGAGCTTCCTCCTCAATTAAAAAGAGCCCTAGAGAAACAAACATTTCTTCAACTAGTTTTCTTTAATGAGAAACTGGAAGGGACACTTGGGTCATTAAGTTCCATTCTGTGTAATGCAATGGAACCATATAACTGGATGTTTAGTTCAGAAGGGTCCCCAAAACCCTGTCTGATGCGACCTACACCCCACAGACTATACCACCTACCCCAGCAGTACATTCAGGACCTCAACTCAAAGGTTGTGTATCCCAGGGAGAGAGAAGGAACAACTCAGGAAATTCCAAGTTATTCTAGTTCCCTGCAAAAGCAACAATATTGCTCTTGGATTAAACTCCCAAACATGTATATATACTTCCATATATTTTAAGTAAACTCCTGTGTTTTTCTTTCTTTCTTTACTTTTTTTCCCCGGATGAGCAATTTGTGATATTCCAGTCTTTTCTCATTTATGAGTCTGGAAGTGCTTATAAAACACTGAGGTCCCAAGGCCATATAAAATTTTGATGAGACATGTTCTCCCAGAGGGGTGAGAAGATTCAACATTTCACCTGAAAGTGCCTTTTTTGTTAAAACTAGGCTATTTCAGCCTATCAACTCACATGGCCGAGGCAGCAACCCACGCTTTCCGTTTGGATTAGCTGGTAAGAACAAGTTCCTGCTGTGAGAAATGCCCCTCCAGCAGCAGCCAAGCGCCTTCCCACTCACCAGACGGCTCCCAGCAGATGTGTTGGATGCACATCTGTTTCCTCCTGGCACGTGGTGGGACCACCGTTGGGGAAACGCTTCCCACAGCTGGGACTTTCTGCAACACTCCAGGTCCCCACAGACCGAGGGAGCTGGCTTTGTGCCATCCCACCCTCACACATCAGTAGAGAAGAAAGCCTCTTTTCACCAAAAGAAATGAGGGCCAGGTCAGAGCTTTGGAGAACTTCCCAGGAGCTTCTGTTGTTCTCTCCATGGATGACTTTGGAACTCCCCCACCTTCTCCTGTTGTACTTCTGCAGCCACCCTGCATAGCCTGTGGTGAACATCTAGGGTTTATCTCCAGAGGGGTGTCCATGCTGATGAGAAGGAATGCAGCAGCACCATCTCTTACCCATCAATGAGACTTGTTCATGTGTAACAGCCAGGGCAACAATCACAGAGGGTTTCTGTAGCTCCTGCTGCTAGTCCTTGGAAACCCACCCTTGGATTCTTCCTTTGAGGTTTTACCAACTTGTGCTCAGAAGGGGCAGAAGAGGATTTTATTCCTTTCAGTGGATTGCCAGTAAACCAATAAAAATAAGGTTTTCACCTCATTTTCACGTTACCATAACCTGAAAAAAACTCTTTTCCCAAATATACCAAATAATCATAAAAAAAAAAGATAGTAGATGCTGGAAATAAGTGTTGCTGCCCCTTACAGTCCTATTCAAATTGACTTCAAGCACGTGAAATGATTTTTAAATGCAATGAACATAACTATGTGTACTTTTGGGCATCTAAGTTTCATATTGTGATTCACTCAGAAATGCTTTCCTTGAGTAATGTTCTCTGGGTTTGCATGTCAATGTATACATTTTCCATATCCTAAATAATGGAATAACTTTGAAAGTGTAATTCAGGGAAAAAATATTTTTACTTTAATATTCTCCCTTAAGTGTTACAGAGCAAAAAGACATTGGCATCAAAAAGTACTCTGAGGTACTAAGTCCATGTCTCCATCCAGGCACCCAGCTCAGGCATCTTGCTGGCCCTGTTGGGGGTGTTCACATTCACCTTTGGGCTCAGTGATCCTGGGTTTGTATTTTTGAAAACAATTAGCAATTTTTGTTAGCAGATATTATTTATATCAAAGATTTCTTCAAGCTAGATCTTGAAGAAATCTGGGGATTTAAACAGTCATTTAAATCTTCTGAGTCCCAAGGAAGGGCATTAGCTGCAATACCCTCTGTCTTTCCTTTAGGTTTGATGACTACAACCATGAGCTTGGTATTTTATTGTCTGGCCAAATCCTTGATGCAACATTCTTGACAGTAAAGAAAATACAGAAAACTAAGAATATGCAACTCCTCAAAAAGGTAATCCTAAGAGCAGCGAAAGATTTTTAAATACCTACAGCTGAGGTCACTTCAAATTTTAAGGTTTACAGTCTAAAATTTTGTAGATACTTACCAAGACAAGAGTGAGTAGTGAACGTTTGTCACTAGTTCATTCCTCTTACGGTTGGAGGACCAAATCACTCTGCCACAAGCCACAGTTTCTCTAAAATACATCAACTTACCCCCACCCCAGCTAGGGCTGCTCTTGGAGCCTTTCATCTCTCTCTGCCCTGACTTCTCTACTTCTCCAGCGCTTCAGTTCCTGAACTGCAGTGTTAAAATTCCCAATTTCCTGACTGTGCCAGCAGTTAACTTCAGCAAATCCTGCCTCCTGCAGTGCTGGACACCTACAGCTTCTGCCTCCTGAGGTGTTATCATACTCGTGCGAGCACATTTATGCTTGTCCAAGTGCTTTGAACCTTCTGGCTTCAGAAGCTTGGGATTTTGATTGGTTGCCGAATTGTTCTGTTTCAAATACGTGCCTCAGCTCATGCTGTGCTGCCTTCAGACCCCCAGCCTTTAATTACACAGCAATGCATACCTACCGGGGTGTTCATTAAGTAATATACGCTTCTGTAGCACATATAGAAGAAAGGAAAACTATTGAAAATCAGCTTATTGTAAATGCATAAATTCCATACTTCTCAAATACAGTATTACAAAACCTCAGCCGCAATAATAAGGACAGGATTACTCGGCAGCACCACCTGCTGAAATGAAATACTCTTTGTAATCCAGTTTCAGAAAGGCACAATATTAAGTGTTTGATCAGGTCAGACATCATGCACATGTGGATTTGAGTTGGGAAAAAGTGTTTCAGGATTCACCCTGGGTAATGTGACACAGCTCTGTCAAGGACTGACTCATATGCACTTGTTTGGAAAGTTTCATTTAGATGTAGAGGAGTTTTTTTCAGTCTAAGGAACTTTTTTTTTCATGTTTTCATAGTACTACTGAATCAAAAGATGTTTCAGTGATACTGGGGAAATCTCTGATAAAAGGTTTTGGGGAGTGGATCTCTCCTAGGCTGTGAGCTAGGGTAGGGGCTGTCACCATCAGACATGTCCCTCCTTTCCCCTGTGTTTCTTTTGTCTCCTCCCGGGTGTCCTTTGCTGTGGCTGAGCTGGAGCAGGGTCTGGCCATTGCACACTCGATTTTCGAGCTCCAGCTGAATTTTGAGATAAGCTCTGCCCTCTTGTGGTCTCCTGCTGGCCTAGTCATGCCTCATTTCCTGCTGGTTTTACTTATACTGTTGGAAAATAAATGCCTGGTGACCCCTCAAAGCTGCAGCTGGAGGGCATGGGGTGGCAATGTG
>BJBW01001250.1:0-171688 GCA_004320125.1 Scolopax mira | reverse complement strand
ACTGGAAAGGGAAAATTCATACTTTGTTTCTCCTTCAGGGATACCTTAAGAAACATCACAACAAATGAGACATGATCTAGAATCAGGAACAGAAAAATAAACACATGCAGTTTATGATGGGCCATTTAATTCTGAGATAGAATGGTCTGAGCAAAGAATCAAGAATACAAAAGTTCTATTCCCACTGAATGCTCCAGGGTCTTTTTTTTCTCTTTACATTGCTAATATTACAACATTTTTAATGCAACATAGTTATTGGAGAGTTTGTGGACTTTGTGGACTAGACTTTATGGAGAGATGCACAGAGGGAGTATTGTTAGAAAAATGTCATTCAAAGACCTAAAACATTCTTTGGATTTCATATCACCTCTGAGTCAAGGTGTCAAATGTATGTGAGAACTACCCTTAATTCTGGGGTTAAATAATTGCTTTAAATTGTTAAAAGCACATAACACTATGGCAAATAGTACTGAGTATGCACAAAAATTTCTGAATCTCAAATTATCTGTCTTTAATTGAAATGTGTTGCTTTTTATGCACACTGTGATTTTAACAAATAAGATGAAAAACCATGTAAAGATCTGAATACAATAAATCTATTACATGCAGAGCCCTTGCAAATTATAAGTAGAATATTACTTTCATAGATAACATTTTATTTTGCCATTCAGAATTGCTGTAAAGAAGGCTTATAAAATATTTTTACATCCCCAATTTCTATCCTATAAATTATATATGGATAGTGTAAAGTTACCACATGAAAGACACTCGTGTCTTAACTGAAAATAAAGCAGAAAAACAAGTACCCAAAACCAAAATAAAATAATTCCTACAAGTTAGTATGAAAGTCACCACCCACTTCAGGAAAAAACAAGCTAAAAATAATGTAAAAATTTGAAGGATAATAATATTGCCTTGGACGAAAGCTTCTGGCATTTCCTTTTTAAAAGTAGTAGTATTTCTTACTCCTGAAACTTCAGCCAACATCAGCTTACTCAAGGAATTCTCAATTCCTATTAGCATGACTCGTTTTAAAAATTCACTTTGAATCTTTCATTTTTAAATTCTGTATAAATAGAAAACTCAAACATAGTTTTTTTTTAAAAAAAAAAAACCCAACCTCTCCTTAAGTTAATGGCAAGCACAGGCAAAAGAACAAATGGATATAAGCTGTCACTGAAAAAATGCAGATTGCAAATTACTACAGAGTCTCTAGCCATTAAAATAAATCAAACTCTGGAACAGCCTTCGGCGGAAACACTAGGGGCAAAGAAATAACAACTCCAATTTAGTATTGGCAAAGTTTATGAAAAGAGAATTATCTGATGCAATTCCCAGGCTAGCAGAGCACTGGACTTGATGACCCAGAGATCCCTTCCACTGTTATGTTCTTTGTTTGGCTAGATGCAGATGTTCATCTGTTTTTCAGCCTCGCTGTGGTTTTTCTAAAGTGAAATTTAAATGAAAGTTAATATAATTTTTGTAAGTTTCAGTTAGACATTATGCTTTGTAAGAATTGCTGCTAGGCCTGCAGCAGAGCGGATCTTGTCAAAGAATTCTAAAAGCTTAAAGTTGGCTTAGCACTGTAGAGAAGTAGGGAAGTGTAAGTGTTCAGAGATGAATGCCCAGCAGGGCACACACCACGGGAAGAGGTAACTGATCCACTGGTAGGAAAAATAGGAAGAAAAAAACCAAACAATACAGTCTAGGACTGATATATCAGTAATATGAAGGAAGAAAACAACACAGTACAGTAAAGAAAGCAAAGGACATCAGGAAATAAAAACATATAGGGAAGGAGAAATAACATATATATTTCATGCCTTGCTAAAAAAAACTAATTAATGAAAAATTATTATCATGTGTGGTGGCTGTGAAGAGTCAATACACACTTGAAAGAGAAAAAAAAATGTTGCTCAAGAAGGAGGTCGTATTTCAGGTGACAATGTAACACAAGCCTCTCTTCCTCACTTTTCTTCCCCCTGCTTAGCTATTGGAATTTGCCTGGAGTTGGCTGGCTTTGAAAGTCTCCATTTTGTCACTCCCCCATGAGTGACAGTACAGATGCTACTGCACATAGTTCTGTGCGTGACTCAATATGGAAGAAAACAGCTCAAATTTGGAAGAGTAACTAAACTACTTCATAAAACAACAAAAATAATATTTAAGCTTGAAAACAATGTGGTTCTCCTTAATAACTTACACCATCCTCTTGCCTTTGCTCAGTTGTTTGGGTTTTTTTAATTAACATAAAAATATTTTTTATGTTGCAGGTAACTCAAATGCATCATAGTGAGTACAGAAAGCTATTGTAGATATATATCCATCAGTAAGATGAAAATAAATTTATAAAAAACAACTCTAAATGGTTTTTTTTTCTGGTTTTGAATAAATAAGTCCTCAGAGCAGCTTTTAATGATTTTCAAATACATGTATCTTTACGGCTCCGATCAGTCATAAAAGCATACAAAGGTCAAGCAAATACTTTATCTTATTTAAGACACTGTGGTCTGTTTTCTATCACTCACAAGTTCTAAGGTTTACACTCTTTCAAGGAGATAGTACTGCTACATAGGTCTTCAAAGTAAAGGTTTTACACAAATTCTGTGAACCTTGATGGCTATGTAATTCTTCCAAGTGAACCCCTGAGCCTGATAAATTCTAAGATAAACTGATTCTATGAAAACAGAAAAATTACTTATACCAACGTCACAACTTCAGTCCATACTTAAAAATTACTACCGTACAATTAAATGTCTGTGAGAAGATATCATCACATACAGATGATTTTTAAAGTCTATTTTTTAAAGTCTAATGTTTCTGGTTTTTAAGAATGATTGCTGCAGATTTTCAATAAACACAGAAGTATTACAGAATATTAGTTTAACTAAACCTTCTAAGTCGACTGGAGAACAAACCACCATTTTACAGCCCTTACTGTGTGCTTTGCAGGTATTCTAGAAATCCGAACAGTGGCAGTTGGAATAGTGGCAATCAAAGGAGTGGAGAGTGAATACTTTCTGGCAATGAATAAGTCGGGAAGACTCTATGGAAAGGTATGGATGTAACTTCTCTTGTGTGTACAATCATCATGTACCATCTTATAGACACTTATTTTTAGATGGAGCATTTGCACAGTTTGTATAAAATAGATTCCTTAAAAACTATAACATAATCTGTACTTATCTCGTACATCCTATACTAGAGTTTTATGTCCATTTGATAAATTCAGTGATTAGAGCTTGCACACTTTCTGAAATTCTGGGAGACTAAGGGGGAATAGAAAAAGCTAAAATATTCAACACTCAGATTTCAAAAGTCCAATTTATTTATTAAAAATATTAATAATGTGTGGGGTTTATAATACACACTCTTCTCTCATCTCTCCTAATCTAGGTATTAAAAAAACCAGTTGTACTTATTTTACTTTATTTTACTATTTACTCTCAACAGAAAGTATGCAATGAGGACTGCAACTTCATAGAACTGATCGAAGAAAACCATTATAATACATATGCTTCTGCAAAATGGACGCACAAAGGAAAGGAGATGTTTGTTACATTAAATCACAAAGGGGTCCCCATGAAAGGTAAAAAAACAAAGAAAGAACATAGAGCATCCCACTTTCTTCCTCTGGCAATATCCTAATCACGAATGATCTATAAAGAACTAGTTCCAGCAGGAAGATTATTTTTAAGAAGACTATTTGACACGGTATCAAGAGAGGCTGGAATACTACTGAGAAACTGAACAAGCTGGACTTGCGCATTTATGTTTATTTTTAAGAGACTACATGAAAAAGATTTGAAAATATACACAAAACCAGATTTACTAACTAAAAGTTGTAAAAAATTCTAAAGAGTTGTACAATCATTATCTTAGTCATTATAACTGGGTAGTTTCTTAAATTAATTTACCCTGAAGAATAAGTCATGACTTGATTATCTGATAATATTTTATTTAAAAAAACCTATCTGCTTCTTAAATATGGCTGCTATAATAATAATAAGCAGATGATAATGTTGTGTAAAATATGTCAGACTTTAAGGCTGCTGGAATGAGTTGTCAGATTATCAAGTCACTAGTAAATGTGGAGGCTGAGCAGTATTTTAAATACTTTCCCCAAGAAACTGATATCCTATACATAAACTATATGATCAGAAAAAAATATATAATCTTGTAAATGTTTATTGTTGTATTCAGATTAAAGAGTTAGTTTGGAAAACTAAGTTTACTCTACTACAAAATGTTCCTATCTATTAATGAAACAAATACCTAATGCTGCTCTAAAAGATGTTTCAAATAGTGTATGTAAAATAAGAATAGGAATAAATAATGTACTTCATCTCACTTTTCACAAATTAACATTTTATATAACGATGAAGCAAAAATTCAGACATACTAAGGTTTTTTATGTAACATATCCTATCTTTTGTATAATTCCCGTTAGGGCATACAGCTTTCAGTATTGTTTTTCCATCCTTATACATGCTTTTTTCTGTTGTTACAGCATTAAACTTTATTTTAAGTTGTATTTGAACTTTATTGTTCTAAGTTATTTAAATGTTATTTATAAAAAAAAATACTTATTAAGCTACATCTGTTTCATATGCTTTTAATTCTAAAGGAATAACAAAATGGTCTGGCTGAGATGCATGAATTTTTTTCTGTGACCAGACACAAAGACTAGTACACAACCCTCTTGCCAACATACATTGGATGGCAGACAAAAATTACAGCCTGCAGCAAATCGCACAATGGACATCTCAAAAGAAACAATGCAAAAATGTATGAGATCTTTGCCACATACTCTTGCTAATTGAATTGAACAGCACGCTCAGAGCTACACCAGGTAAAAGAAGGTTACAGTTCCAGCAGGTACTGGAAATAATCCTCAGATGATAGAAGCTACACTCAGATACAGAAATACGCAAGAGCCTACATGACTAGTTTGAAACTTCAGCCAAAAGCAACGTGACCTGATGAAGACAAGACATCTTAGTTTTCTAGCTATTAAAGAGTTCAACTGAGTCCTACATGACTAATGCATTATATCATTTCATTCTGTTCAGCTTGCCTATGAGTTTTCTCAGTATTGTGATAATTGCTCTTAGATAAAGATCACAAAAAATTAACTAAAACAGCTGCTAGATGACTGGGATGGAGTCAAGCTAATTACTACAGGTCTTAAATCCTCTACTTTTCATTACAAGTGTCCAGAGTCATCCTTTTTTCCTACACTGAGAACTTCCTGAGACTTTCTTTATAACAGCAATCACAGAAAATGGCAAAAATTCTCTTTAACAAGTATTTTTTCTTAAAAAAGGTTGTTTAACTTATGCTATAATTTGGAGATCATTTATGGGTTTTGACTTGCATGCAGAAAGATATGTCAATAGAGCTATATCAGTAAATCTTCACTGTGCTTTTGCTAATTTATCTATTACTTGTTCACTGAACACAAAAGCCTGTACTATGAAAAACTTGTTTTGCTAATAACTGTCTGCACTAATTTCTGTGAATATATAAACACTAAAACAAAGTTCACACTCGTTATCAATAGTAACATACTAGCAAAAGTTTCTAGATCTAAACTGGGTTAGTTGAAGCTTACAAATAAATAAAAACAAAAGAACAAAATATCAATAAGATTGTTTGTGCTTAAAAGCTCTTCTGAAGTTTGAACATCCATATGAATATATGAACATATATGCCAAAGAAGTTTAAATTGAAATCCAGCTCTTCTAAAGATCTTTTGATTGTGTAGTTCAAGAATATAGGAATACAGTCAAAATATCCTGAACTGTATAGGCTATATGCTTTATTTAATGAGTCACTATGTTACCATCATTACCAGGTAAGCCAAGGCTACTTTATGTTTTACAGCTGTCATACCTGAAAAGCATCCTATGAGTGAATGGTTCACAAAAAGACACTTGGCTGCAAATGATAAAACCCTTCAGTAGCAGAGTCATATGGGCTTACATGTTGCAATACTTTCCTTATGTTGGCTTAGCAGAGGAGGGGCTGTATTTGAGAAAAATCAGTATTTACCTTTCTTTCTTGTATTGTGTTTAATTTCTTCTGCCATTTTAATAGTAAAACTGACTTAAAGATCAGAACATATCCTGGGTTGTCCTACTCTAGTACATAATGGAAAAGATGAACAGAAAAGCAAGACCAGATCAACCCAGCTGAGCAATTTTCAATGTAATTTTAACTTCAAAAATATCTTCTGAAATAAAATATATTACTTTTCAGCTGTCTCAAAAAAAATGTTTAGTGCTAAAACCAGAGAATAATGATCAGAAAATTTATGGTTTTGATCTGCAGTATCAAACTATTAAAGCATTAAAAAAAATCTATTAGATTTTAAGAGGTATTCTTCAAATAGATGTCAGAAATCCTCACAAAAGTCTTTTATATCAATTGCATCTCAAACTTGCCTTAACATCAATCATGCAATGTACCATGTGGGAGGAAAACAGGTTTATATGAAAAGAAACAAATAAACCTGTCTGGATATGGCTCATTACTAAACTTTATAATACTAAAGGTTCAAGCAAATACAAATAAAGTGGGCTTTTAAAAGCCACTCTCAATTGTAATTTTTTTTGTTTTCCTTCAGATGCATTGGCTTTCATCTAGCTTTTTTCGTTTACCACAGATACTACAAAGTGTAAATAGACTGTGGCTTAGAACTGAAACATAAGCTCCTGTGGTTTAAATACCCATTCTATTTTGACACCTTCAATAACCATTTACATTTCCCAGAAACAGTTCCATTATGTAGGCCCTTCAAATTTAATTAACAAGGTTCTACTTACTTACTTATCTTTTGTATTGGTGATGATAAATACTCTGTGACACAGAGATGAGCTAATCTCATCTGGGGAATCTCGTAGAAGACTGCAGAGTCTCCATTCTCAGAGGATTTCAAGACCTGACTGGAAAAAGCCCTAAGCAAATTAGTCTAAAATCAGCGTGGGCCCTATTTTGCGCAGGAGATTGGACAAGAGCCCTGGAGCACCCTGGATTCAAGTCTATGAATCCAGATGAAAGTTATTTTTCTTAAAACATCCATTTAGAGTGCAGTTCAACCTCTTTGTCCAACTCCACAAAACTCATTTTCCATTTTAGGGGGATAATTACACATTTGTCTCATAGTTTATCTATAATAACTTGTATACCACTAAAGGCATACACTAAAGGTATGCAAAATAGTGTAAGTACACTCCGTAACACAATAAAAAATAACAATTGGACAATTTCCATGACCTTTAATAGACATGATACGATACAATATGGTCTCACTTTTAGTTCTGTTGCAAGGACATTAAAACAGTACTGCACATATTATCCATAATAATCAGGTTACTAAACAATTAATCAATTGAGTAATTATTCAAATACGGTTGTCTGTTTTACATTACTTTTTTAAAGAAAAGATGTACATTCTTTTTGAATGAGCTGAAGCCAAATGTAAGTTGACATTAAATCAATAAATTAATAAGAGAACAACAGTAATTCACTGCGTTCAATGACCAGTATCTGAGTAAGCTAAACATGTCATAAGCCTCTGCAATCTTATTCCTCAATACTAACATACAAAACATAATAGTTTCATAACATTTGACATGTAGAAAATTATAGTGACTAGTTAGATGATTTTCCTCAAATTAGGGAAATAGTCATCATCAGAGATCCACACTTAGAACTAGTATTACACATTTTTTTAACTAGTATATAATATAAAAAAATAAAAATTAAACTGTTTACATCACTGGCTGAATTTTAAAAGATAACAGTTTGAATCACATGTTGACTTAAAACAGGGCAGAAGGTAAATTTATTAGCAGAAAAAAGTGAAGATAACTCCTCTGTGCTGTTACTAGAATAATTTTGAAAATTAGAACTGTCCTTAAAGAAGAAACTCAGATGGGAAAATATTCAAGAAGTTGTATGAGGTTTTCAACATGACATTTATATTAATTTTAATGAATATTCATTTTAATTCATATTAACAGAGCAAAATTTCTAAAAAAGCTTTTACTCACCATACATTTAAATTAATATTCTTATATACAATACAACTGCAGAATTTAATTATAAAAATTTAAAAATATTAATGAAATCATATAGTATTAAAACTACCAAGTGTTAAAACTTGAGCTCTGTATATAGCTTTTTTATAGAATAAACCAGAAAAGCAGAGGAATGCAAATGAAGATGCACAAACTTGACACATAAAAGTTTTCAGACTGAAGTCCAATATCAAGTAAGAATTCTTACTTCTAAGATCATTCCTAAAATAGTGTTTTATCAAAGATGGATAAAGATCTTTAATGAAGTACAGATCTTAAAGGTACCAGATACCTAAAAGGTATTGGTACCTAATTAGTACCTAATTGATACCTAGTGAGAACTTGAAGGTGTCAGGTTAAGTAGGCTGCCAAAGTTCAAAAGATTTCAATAGAAGTAGATATCTAGTGTGCTCAGCTACATTAGGAAAATAGGTATCTATCTGCTTTACCTAGAACCCAGATAGCTTGGTGAAACTCACTACAAGTTCACTCACTACAACTCACAACATGAGTTGATGCTCATTGCCTCTTGTCCTGTCCTGTCCTGTCCTGTCTAGTAGGCATCACTAAAAAGAGCTTCAATCCTCTTTGCACTCTTCCTTCAGGTATTTATGTACATTGATAAGATTCCCCTCAGCCCTCTTTTCTCCAGGCTAAAGAGTCCCAACTCTCTCAGCCTTTCCTCACAGGAGAGTTCTTTGTGACATTCATTGCACTCTCTCCAGTATGACCATTTCTCTTTTGTACTAAGGAGTCCAGCACTGAACACAGGACTTCAGGTGTGGCATTACCAGTGCTGGATAGGGGGTAAGAATCACCTCACTATTCTTTCAATTAATTTAGTAGTATTTTTATTACTGCTAGAAGTGTTCTAATAATAATAATAATGTGTGGTACAATTTTAGTCAGAATTCAGGACTGACTCCCTTTACAATTACAACTGGCTGTCTAAGCATAAACACAATTTCCTATTACCTTGGACAGCACCAGTTTGGATGGACAAGAACCAAGTTATGGACTAGTGACTGCTGAATTTTCATGGTTCCTCTACTGGCTCTGCTACAGATTTCTTATATAATCTTAACAAGCCATATTCAATGTTCTATTTGGTAAGCAAGAAAAAGAAGTTCCAATTTGGTACATGCTGCTAAACATCAAACATAAGCCCACACTAGCTTTAAATGACCAGACCAATCACAAGAGGGCACAAGTCAGCAGAAGAGATGTAGCTGTTGCTACCCACACTCATAGTGACTTCTGTTTTTACACAAGACACACACTGGCAGAGTTAGATCGTTATCTGTTCAAGCTAGCTAATGAGGTTAGCTTGTTAATGTCTATATGATACTATTACACAGCACAGGAACACTGGATGAGACCTTTAGAGGAATGGGAACATTTGGAAGCCATGGACATTCAGTTCTTCTGTAAGACATGACATCAATACAACAGCTAACTTGCCTGTACACTGTATTCTACTATTTCCAATGAAAAATAGGCACTTCTCAGTGATCACAAAAACTTCTCAGTGATCATAAAAGAAAACAAGTGATTATTGAACAAAACTGTGAGCATCCTGCAAGGCTAAAGCAATACAGTAGATCACGAAATAGGATATTGACAGGAAGAGCTAAAATAGTAAGGCTTCTCCCTTTTATTTTATTGTCATAGGAAAAAACAAGTCATTATATCTTGGAGAGAAACATCAAGATAACAATAGCTTCTGTGACATCAGAAATTACTGTCATTGAAACAAACTCAAACAAACTCAGTTAGTTCAAAAGATCTATTGTAATCACAGCTGAGGTGATTTACTGAACTAGTTTTACAAATAATCACTTTCTACTTGGTTTCATATTCTTGTTTTTATATACAACTAAAGTAAAGTACTACAATGACCAATATCCAAAAGAAAATAAGATTCTACCAGAACAAAACCACTGGAATTTATAAAAATCACGCAAATGTTTCCACTGGTTTTAGTTTTTGTAAAAGCATATTATTTTTTAAACCCAAATATTCCCCTGTTCAAAATATAGTCACATTTCTGTTTGTAAAACCTTACTGCAAACTGAGCAACACACAAAAACCCCTCTGTATTCCGTAAACAAGAATTTCCTTCCACAACTGTAATTTGATGAGAGTAACACTGACTTTCAACTTTAAAGAAACCACATTTCTTTTTTTAATTTGTACTTGAAAAGGAATACTAGGGTAAAAAAGGAAAATTATTCAGGAAAGCTAACAGGCAATACATAATGACAGTAAGATAGTTCATTTTTGTTAAGCCACAGATGTGCATAGTCAATCCATACAAAGATTCTACAAAGTTGTATTCATTTGTAGAGACCAAATCCTTCAGCAAGGTCTCAAGAGCAACTGTCCTCTTTGCTTAGATAACCTGTTCCACTGGGAGAAACCCACGCAATTCTCTTACATCCAGACTACAAGAGAAAGCTTTGTGGGAAACATGGCACATGCCAGAACACTTTCCTGCCTCTGACATGTCTGCAGTACTTCACTAATTCAGGATTTCCTGAGTACAGCATGTTCCAAACCTTCTCTTTTTAACATTAACAGATACAAGAGACAACACTCCTAAGCATTTAACATAACTGCAGAGAAAGCTTGTCAGAGTGATACAATTGAAAATGGTAGGGGATGGGGCATGGGAAGGCTGTTTTCAACACAGCAAGGTGGGTAGCCTTGAAAATTTGCACAGAGATATCTTTTCACATTCGGGTAGATTCCATCACTTAAGAATTTCTAAAATCATTCTTCAGCTTATCTTTAAGACTAGCAATGAATATCCTTATTTTATATATCAAATTATACTCTAGAAAATGGAAAAATCAAAGAATTACAGACTTCACTGCCTTAAATGACACCTATGATCCAAATTTATTAATTTTCTCCCTGATATTTTCTCTGAATTACCTTGCAACAAAAATAATGCTTTCCGACCTTGGTGACTGGAGAACCATCTAAATCCAGAAAAAGTATATGAGCCCATGAAAAAAAAGAGGCGGGGGGAAAAAAAGGCAGGGTTGGAAAAAGTTGTTTGATTATGGTTAGGACAGAAAGAAGATAAAAATGAGCAAGAGAAGATTGGTAGCATAAAATTATTACTGTATTTGTTAGAAAGAGAACAATGATTTCAGAAAGACAGAAGAAGCTGGGCAGCTTGAAGAAACAAAACATTGGATAACATTCTAGCAAGGTAGAAGCAACATCAGCACAAAAAGCTTGAGAAAAAAATGTTAAAGTAACAGCAATGAGAAAGAACAACAGGCTTGTATGGAATTGTATGGAATAAAAGTCAAAAATCTAATCCATCGGGACACAGAAGATAAGGTGGGTAGAAGTTAGATGCTAGAATGCAAGACATACCAAAAATGGGAGCCAGTTGCCAGAGAAAGGAGTAGAAAAAGGTATAGCTCATATTAGAGGAACTGACAAATTGAAACCATCAGATTTTGTTATATGGAACATCAGCAGCTTCTTCAAATACCTTGTAATAATGTTTACCAGTTAATCAGGTGGAATTATTGGTGTATTGGGAGGATATAAGTTTGGATAAGATCAAAATTCCCAATTTATTTTTAATTACTACAACACTTTGATTTTGTGAAATACAAGCTGAAAACATTGCTAATAATTTATATTGACAACTACATTTGCAATGTACTATAAGTTTAATTTCAAAATGCATAAAGTGCATAAACAAAATTATGTGTTTAAAAATATTTACAAGACTTACTGACTGCTGTAGACCGGCAGATGCACTAGTTTGTATGTTAGCAGTAGCATCTTTACTTGCTTGATTTACTGTGGCAACCTTCCAGCTTTCAAGATTCCATTTTTTCCATATAAATTTCCTTGGTCTCAGATCTGAAAATAAAAAAATTAATTTAGAAAAATGTTTATTTTAATTTTGAAAATCACCCTGTGAATCTTACCAAATTAAACTAAAATTGCATTCTTTCATGTCTCTAAAGTGCAAATTTTTATGACCGTAGTCAACTTCAGGCTTGGGATCCAAGCCTCTAAAGTGAAATAATTTTATTTGTACACTGAAAGTCAATTGGAACAGGTTTTTCTATCTCTTTTCTGCTTGGTTTTGCACATGGGTGAATATCCCTACTTTGTGGTTGTTCCAATTCTGGTAATTTAAGACATTTGCAAATGTTTTGTTGAGGTTGTGAATTATTCTGGCAGCAATACATAATTTACTTTCTTCAGTGGTTTTCAGTATTCATTCCAGTACAATTTTGTGCAGCTCCCACACCATAAGCTTCATGCAGATACAGAATATATGGCATAGCAGTGATCTCCTAGTTTCTTGGGATTTTTTTCTGGTCTGACTACATTTCAGTTAATTCAATCCATTATCTATTTATAGGGGTTACACATTACAGAATATACTGTGGGTTTACCCAGCTCTTCCAAGTTAAATGCCTATTTGGAGTGTGGTGCACATATAACTTTGAAGTATGCAAACCTTCCCTAAATTAAATCTTTCAGGGTTATCTTTTTCTACATATAATGTTCTCTGTAACTAAAAATAAAATTCTGCCCAACAAACAGTGACTCACACAGAGAAAGGTTTTGAGAAAACATTTCTGTATTTCATATCTACTTCTAAAACATATTTCTGCTTTTGTCAATCAGCTTCAACATCCAAGATAATGAAATCCACATTGTCATGAAATCTAAATAAATGAGCACTAAAGATAGAAATCTGCTCTAAATCTGAGATTTTGAATGGATATTAAATGACATATACAATCTAAAAATCATAAACTGTTACTGTTAATACATGCAAATACCTAATGCTATAATACTACTTCCAATAGAAACCTTTAGGACAGGCACAGTCTGAATCCTATAAGAATATTTATACAAATTGACCATTTTTTATAGAGAGAGAAATTTGAGGCCACCTACAAATAGTTACTGGGAAAGATTTCCTACTCTTCTGTTTTAACAACAAAAAAAATAATCCTCAGTATGTTCAGTAGCTTTTCCAGGAATTAGTACAGCTTTGCTTAGGGCTTGAATTTTAAGGCTTCCTTCCTGGATTGCATTTATGTGCTTTCATAGATTCTTCCATAGTATTTCTCCTATACAGTACCACAAAGAAAGCAGTGAAATTAGATCTGCATTCATCAGTTCAATTATAAGTTACGTTTCTGGGTATGATTATATCCTTGCTGGCTAATTCTGCAACAGTTAAGTACTTTTACAGCTAAAAGAGCTACTCCAGAACAAAGTCACTGCAGTAAGGCAATCATTGGACTGGATTAGAGCCTATATATAACCTTTATAATACAACACTTTTTTTCAGTATCATCCTTATACCAACTCTAAAGAGATGATCAGTTCCCATTAATTCAAACTCGTGAGGCATATATGCTTTTAAACACCAAGTGCCATCAGAGCTTCATTTAGTGGGGTAAAGTATTTAATTAAATCCAACTAAAAAATGCCAATTTAGCTTCCTCATCAGTCATCTTACACAAGAGCAGGTCCAAAACTGGATCTAACATATATCATGATAGAAAGATAGAAACACAAGCTGGTTGTCAGAAATGTCTATTTTATCACGATTGAACACTGGGAGGACCAGTCCAGCTAACGTTGCTACATTAACAATAATTAGAATGCTGTTGGCTTCCACTGTGTCAGCTGTGGGATACTAAACACGTTTGTCAGGAGAGATTTATACAGCATGGTTTAACAATTAAAGCAGGTTACATACATTTTTTTTACTTGCTTTTGCCAAAAACATTTTGATATGTCAGATCCGGTTTCTTAAAGAGAAGTAATGCCATGGATAGTCAGCTCAGATTCCTTTTCTACTTTCCATGCTAGTGTTTTAAACTATTTATCTATATTTATATACCAACGATCAGAGTTAAGATATCATCATCACCATCATCATTATTATTATTACACTCGAACAATGAAAGCCAGTTTTGAAAACAGTACTCCTAGTACTGAACTTTGTTTGTATGTAGTTATATGTATATAATTACTAGGGGGGAAAGCAATAGATTCTCACTGAAATGCAGAGCTTATGGTCTAGATAAAATTTGCCTCAGGGAGAAGGAAAAAACCTACTAGTACCCAACGTCCAGTGAAAAATTAAGTATACTAATCCATCTTTAAAATCTTTATCAAAACACTTAATGGATTCAGGAAAAGCTTCATAGAAAGGGACACAGATGACTCAGTGATAACTGTTCACATAGCTATTGGGAATCTGTTCCTCTTGTTTATAAGTATTTCTGTGCCAATGCAATCCTACTGATCCTACAGGATAAAGGAAGTCATTTTGGATAGCTACTCATCAAGTTTTTTAAATGTTTCTATAGTGAGAATTCAAACTTTGCTTTATATAATTTATTTACATAATTACGTAATAATTTACGTTGCTTACATTATGTAAATATTTACATTATTTACATAATTTAGATAAATTACTTCTTTATAGTCTAATTTATAATCTAAGTATGTATACTTTCTATTCTGTATATTATTACATCAAGCATTTATATTTTAAAAGAAAATTTAAGGAAATTTTACACACATTTCAAGTGGAAGTTATAAAAAAAATCTAATGAAATAAGTAAAAAATCAAACCAGAAAGGTTAGGGTTGCAATAATACTTTAGATTGTCATTCACAATGTTTGTGGCTAATTCAGCCAAGGGGCAGGGGCAAAATCTTTATCTTTGCATATAATCAATACCCCACATCAGTCATGTAAAAGATGGCTGTGTGCACACTGGGGAAATTAGCATATAATCAAATAAATCTTGCCTTGGCTGAGAAAAAAAAGAGCTGTTAACTAGCATCAATTAGCAGTGCACATAGAAGCAGCTGGACACTGTAAGAATTTCATTTTGTTGTTGCTGGTCCTATGAAAGAAATAAGGAATGCCTTCACTTTTTATGCCCTCGGGCAGGAGCCATGTGTACATACTGCTGCTGACACTGCTGCTACAAGATCAGTCTCACAACCTTAGATCAGTTTCACAACCTTGAGGTTCATGACCACCAGCTGTGGAGTAAAAGTGAGTGATATTGCACAGAAGTTAATTTGAAATTCATTAGCATAATAGCATTCAAGTGTTTTACATACTTGCTGCAAATTCCTGCTTTATTGATCCTCTAATGCCTGCAGCAAATCAGATGGAGGTGTTACAATCATCTCACTGCATGATCTTAAATCATTCCCTGAGCATTATCAGATTTGTGTACTCAAACGATACATTAAAAAAAAAAAAATCATGTAATTTTAGATGATGCATAACATATATACCAAAGGGGACTACAATAAAATTACAAATTCTACATCCTAATTCTGGGTCTACCTTATTTTGAGGATTTTTCAAGTTTAATACTAGTTTAAGATTATTTTTTTTCAGTATTTTAATTATTGGTCAATTTGGGGGCACAAGGACAGGGTAGGAAAAAGAATCTTTCAACAATAATGACTCCTTACAATAAATGACTACTAGAAGACTATTCAATTTTGTGGCTTCATGAAGTGCTAAAAGTGATACTAAAAGGAGAATGAAAATGGAATGCAAAGATAAATGTGTCAAAATATTTGCAATACCAGCAGCTCCTGTTTAGGATACTGGAAGAAAGAGTACGTACATGAAAACATTGAGCTTGAAGGAAGAGTCGTTTTGTGATTTATCCACAAAAGAATAAGGCTCATTGAGAGAGATACAACTTTACCCCTCCTTCTTCAATCAGTACATGGTGAAAATAGTTATTTCTGAAAATGACATAGATGCATAGATTAAATTAGATAATCTGTGTTTTTTATTTTGCATAGAGAACTATAATACCCATATAAATGCATTTTACAAATACCTTGTAAGAATCTCTAATTTTGGCAACATTGTTGTTAATGTAGACTGCGATTTCTTCCTCTCACATGTACTGCATTCAGAGATGATTACATCATCTCAAAGAGAAGAAAACCAGAAATAGGCCAAGAAGGTCCATTATAGCATACACAGAGTAATTAAAAAGACTATAACTTTTTAGTTAGAAAAGAAGATAACACAAGAAAAGAAGGGTTATTATGTTTCTAAAGAGGCAAATAAAATCATGTGCAATTTAAGTTCTCGGAAAGGACAGTAATGCCTTCCATCTGTTGAGGACAGCCTCAGAAACTCTGTTCCTTGGTCTAGCAAAGAATTTAAACTAGCAGCTTAAACACTCGAGCAAATTGTTGAGACCAATGGTAGTCATTTGCAGTTAATTATCAAATTGATCACTTTCCTGAAATAACTTAGTAAGTGTTAATTCAGAGTAATTAATGTGTTCTTAAACCCTCTAGTATAGCTGAAAGACAATGACATGTTCTGTCTTAATAGTAGGATAGCAAGATAAATTATTTCTTTTTAAAAACAATCAAATTAAATGCAAACTATTAATACACATATTAATTTTAAGGTAAAAGGGGAAGAGGTGAGTAAAACCAATTAGAAAATTAAAACATATTAATATTTTGTTTTGGTATTATCCCAAATTAAAACGATTCCATTTTTAGGTCAGATTGCTCTTCCTAAAAATAGACCTTTGAAAAAATAAAATTTTATAACAAAATGTTCCACTCATCGAAATACTTTTAAACATTTTTGGTTTCTCTGTTCCTGTGAGAGAAAAACTGATTCAAAGAGGTGGATTCAGAACTGGCTGCGTGACAGGACCCAAAGGGTAATGATTAATGGAGCAGGTTCAAGGTGGAGGCCTGTAACCAGTGGTGTCCCCCAGAAGTCAATACTTGGTTCAGTCCTGTTCAACATATTCATCAGTGACATGGACGAGAGGACAGTGTGTATCCACAGCAAGTTTGGTGATGATACCAAACTGGGAGGGGTGGCTGACACCCCTTTCAGGGCCCGGTCGGCAGTCAGTCAGTCAGTCAGTCAGTGTCAGTCAGTCGCGTGCGCCTGTCACTAAGGGCCCCTAACAACCGTTCCCCGCCGAAAGCTACTCTCCCGCCCACGCTCTTCCGGTCCCCTCCTCCCCGTGGCGGCCGAGCCCGACACTTTTCGTTCCGGGGCCTGTGAGGGCCGGGAAAGAGCCGGGGCGACTCTCTACGGCGAGCGCCGAGGGGCTGGAGCCGAGGGAGCGGGTGAGACGAGTGAGAAGCGGTGCGGAGCTCCCCGCTCCACCGCGAGGGCCGGGAGAAGGAGCGCGGCGCGGAGGCAGCGCGGGCTCTGGTCGCCCCTCCGCGTAGGCCCGGTCCGGGCCTACGCGGAGGGGCGACCAGAGCCCGCGCTGCCTCCGCGCCGCGGTCCCGCCTCTCTGCGGGTGTCGCGGCCGTGCTTAGGGCTCCCTGCGCGGTTTGGGGCGGCCATCTCCCCACTGCTAGAAATTGAGGGTATCCAGTGCCTCCTCAGCAGCTGTTGCCGCCGCCAGCTGAGGCCTGATATGGCTCAGCAGCCAGGAGCGACCGGACGGCACTCCACTGGTGAGGCCACACCTGGAGTATCGTGCCCAGTTTTGGGCACCTCAAGACAAGAGAGATATCGAGGTGCTGGAGCAGGTGCAGAGGAAGGCAGCAAAGCTGGCGAAGGGCCTGGAGAACAAATTGTACCAAGAACAGTTGAAGGAGCTGGGGCTGTTTAGTTTGAGGAAGAGGAGGCTGAGGGGAGACCTCATCACTCTCTACAACTACTTGAAAGGACACTGTAGAGAGATTGGTGCTGGTCTCTTCTTGCAGGTAATTAGTGACAGAACAAGAGGGAATGGCTTCAAGCTACACAGGATAGGTTTAGACTGAACATTAGGAAAGAGTTTTTCACAGAATGAGTAGTCAGGCATTGGAATAGGCTGCCCATGGAGGTGGTTGAGTCACCATCCTTGGATGTGTTTAAGAGTTGTTTAGATGTGATGTAGGGGAGAACTTTGTAGAGTAGGGTAGATGGTTGGACTTAATGATTCCAAGGGTCTTTTCCAACCTAAATGATTCTATGAACCAGCCCTGACTCTGTCCTGACTGAGATTTAAGTTGTCATAGAATTGTGGTGGAAATGTGGAGGGGACCCTCCAACGCCAGTGATTTGTCTGTGTTTTGCAGATTAGGTGTAGATGGAGTTATTATTTACCATTTTCTGTCTTGAATTGGGATTTGGATCTTGCAAGTTGTGTGAACTCTGTCTTTTGTTGTGAAAAGTACACCCTACTTTGGCCGCTGTAACTTTGTCAACAGCTGTTATTTTGAGACCACAAAGGTTTTCCTGTGCCATCATGGGGGCAGCGTCTCTCTTACCAGTATCAATGATGGCAGTGCTTCAGGGTGTCACGATTGCACACCACATCCATTATATTGAGAAATGATACTGAGAGGAATCGGTTTCCAGGCTGGGAATGCAGGTCAATTTACAGGGTCTCTTGCACTCTGCACTTCTTGAAGAATCTTGGTAATCTGGGTCAGTCTGAGATGCTTTATCTCAAGAGATATTTAAAAGCCAATTGCGGTACAAAATTTTTGTGTACATATTAGATTTTGTGTTTATTAAAATGGACATCCCTGACCTTTCAAAAGTTAGAGCTTGTTGGTGGGGAGGCGAAGGTATCATAGCATGCATGAGTATTTAATTTTACCAGAAAATAACAGCTAAGTTTTCTGGGATTAATTTTAAATTCTTATTGGAAAGTTAGCCAAGAATTTGGTTTTGTTATTTTTCAATTAAATTACACTTGGTCTTATTTAAACACTTAATTTTGGATCGCATCCAGGAATTATTGTTTGTTTGTTTTTATTAAACATGACTGTTTTGCTACATCATTTCACAAGTGTGATCCCTGACATGTCAAAGTAAACCCAAATTAGCTGAAAGTAAATACCGAGAATGACTTTTTTAATTTTAAGTGATGCAGCACAGAGTGCAAAGGGCAGTTTATAACTGCTGGAGCCTGTGCAGGCTCCTGACTGTGGGCTGCTCTGAAGCCCAGAGAGGACTCAGAGTCAGAAGGGTTTTGCTAAAACTGTGACCGTGAAGCTGTGCACGCAGCAATACTAATCCTGTCTGGGTACACACAGTCATGTTTCTGATATATTACTCACAGTACGCAGAGAGAACTTCATGCCAGCTGCAGAGAGCGAGACAACATCTGTCCTGAAGAAAGCCTGGGGGGAAAAAAAAGTTAATATTGTTAAATAAATACAAACTTGCAGAATGAGCCTAGTCTGGGTTAGCACTTACTATATATTATATGGAGCACCAAAGCCATTCTTTAGCTCTTGAGACTAATTTTTCAGCCTCAGGTCTGGAAGATTTCTTTTATCTTACAAAGTTCTGTCAACAGTGATTTCATTCAGGTAGTTTGGTTTGCCCACACACAGTAAATTTCAGGATAGAGGTCTAAATTTGTACAATTCATTCTTCTCTTATGGATTTCTGTCATGTAGACGTTTAGTTCATTGTCAGTAGTCGTGCTGAAGACTAATGGGACTGCTCATCCACTTAAATAGTGTCTACCAGTGTTTTCACAAGCTTTTAGACACTGATCCTATCAAGAGAAAAAAAGATAATTCTGCATGAGTTAAGTAAATGGGATAGCTTACCTTAGTAAAATTATGAACATGTGTGTGAATTATGAAAATACATAAACATGTGTATTAAGAATACAGATCTCAAGTTCTTTCTAGCTGTTTGTATCATGGTCTCCTGAAATCTGTTTGGAGTTGTCAGTGCTGTAACAACTGAATCAGATGATTGTATTATTCTTTCTGTTACAGGAAATACCGTTTTTTTATGAGTATTTTTTGCTAAATAGGATCATACAGAATATTTTGCAATAAATTAGTTCATAGCATATTAGATTTTTATTGAACAGCTGTAATATGTTGTCTGTTTCAGCTCACCATGTCTATGAATTCTTCTACACTTTTAAATGAAGAAAAGTCTCAAGGACCAAAAAGAAATAGTGAATGTTTGGAAAGTCTAGAATTGCAGACTACATCATTGTTTCAAGATAACCCACTTCAACAATTGCAATTAGCATCACAGGAAGTACTTGAAAAGGCAAAAAAGAGTGGGAGATCAAAATGCCCCCGATGCAGCAGTTCAAGGATGTTTTATTGTTATACATGCTTTGTTCCTGTTGAAACTGTCCCAACCAAAGAAATTCCGACTGTGAAGGTTAGTCTTTCTTACGGATTTTTTTTATAATATTCTTGTGCCTTTCAGTTACTGAGGACAGAGAACAGACAGACTGCCTGTGACCATTTCTTTTCTGATTCGTTCTTTATGGGCATTCACCTTTAACACAGATATAACTATGAATAAACTACAGTTAGATAAAATTATTGTTCTTATTTAACAAATTGTCAGAAACACTGACAATGTTCCAGTCCTCACATAAGCATGTATTTACTAGATGAGAAGATAAGCTGGTCACTCAGCTTCTCATGCAAGTGACTACATTTTCACTGAGTCATAAAAGTTTCTTTACTTACTCTTAACTCCATTCTTCAGTCTCTAAGAACTCTGGCCAGAAAAAAAGTATATTGTGAATAAAAAATATGACTTGTCCATAAGCAAAAATGAATTTTACAAAAAAATTGAGCTAAAACGTCATGGTGGTATAACTCAGGTAACCACTCTTAAAATATAAATAAAGAATAAAAAGTGTAACACCCTTCAGCTAAAATACGTGGAGAAACCATCAAAGAGGACAGTTTGCAAAATCACTCAGGAACTAAAATGCATTTTGAGGACGCTTTATACTTAAAAAGCATTGTGAAAATACTTTAGAAGTACTTTGGAAATTTGACCTAGTGGATTTATGTGTATTTTCATTGAAATGGACATTTTTGCAGTAGGGTGAATATCTCATACAGATAAGTATTCATATTTAGGACCATTATATTGCTCAAATTAAGACCACATCTTTTATACTTTATGGATGCTATTTCTAGAGCTTTTACCACACTACTGTTGCAGCATTCCAAATTGCATTAATTGCATACTTGGGTATTTACATGAACTGAGTTAATGTACAGGTGATTCTTATCACTTTTCTCTAGATTAGTTCTAAACTTATTAAAAGAAAAATATTGTAAAAAATTGTCAAATGTGTCTTAAATACTTAAATACATGCTCATAGGGATTTCTTCTCAACTTTGCATAATTTTTGTACACATTTTTGTACCCGTATATATGATCATAAACACTGTTCTTTTTTTTTTTTTTTTTCTTTCTTAGTTACCTTTGAAGATTGACATTATTAAACACCCAAATGAAACAGATGGCAAAAGCACTGCTGTGCATGCTAAGCTCCTGGCACCTGATGATGTTACAATTTATAAATACCCTTGCATTCCAGAATACAAAGAAAAAAGACATGAAGTAAGAAATTCTAAATAGATATAGGGCTTTGTGCTGGGGAGACACAGAGGTATCTTCTGTACTTCTTCCTGCAGGGGTTCTGCACTCTGCTGGGAGGAAGCAAGAGGAAGGTGCTATGCTATTAATTCAGTCTACTCCATCCTCAGCTCTCTCAAAGCTTGGCTCTACAGCAGGACAGTGGTTATGATGTGTCCTCCAAAGCTTGGAAAAACTGTAGCAATATCTAACCACCTTAGATAATGGATAATTTGATTCATTGTGTACCATACGTATTTTATGCAAATACATTAAAGTATTCAACTTTTTCAAGTTATTTCAACTTTCTCAAGTTAAACAGCAGTTAGATGTTGTGCTCATCATATTCATCAGCTGCAGTGCTTAAACTTACTTAAAATTTTTAGCATTCACTATTGCAGAGAAAACCTACTGACATGCAACCATTGTTGCATTTCAGCACAGAACCTGAAAAAAGTGAGCTATGAACTTGGATTTATATGCTCATCTAAATGGTCTGATCAATCAGAAATCTAGTGTTTACACATTTGATCACTTAACCACTTTGTAATTATTTGACTAAGTATATTTTCTTCTTCATGTATCTCAGAAATGTTATTTCCTTCAAGGAATGAGCCATCAAAGAAAGCATGAATGGCAGCGAAGCAGGAAGCTGAAAAAAAAAGCAGAAAGAGCAATAGGGAAGGCAGGGAGATACGGGAAGAGATTGCAGTGAATTTGTGGTGTTCAGGCTTTCCAAGTAACAGATTCTGAATTCTTCAGTAAGCTACTGAAAAAAAAAATACTAAGGCCATTGCTGGTTTTCCTAATGTAAAATAGTTTGGGACCTGCAATAGACACAAGGACAGAAAAGATTGTTTCTTCTGTTCTTAAATTCATGAATCAAATTAGAAACTATTCTTTATGGTCTTCCTGCCCCATATACTGCAATGAGATAAAATTCGACTTCCTCAGGGCTGACCCTGTTGCATGGCTGAAAAAAACCTTTTTATAAAAGTATTAGAATTGGTAGTAGAGGCATGGAGGCAGCATTTAATTAAAGATCTCTAGTAAGAATCTCTATTCATTAATTTAACATAGTCATTTATCATTTTAGACAATAGAATGCTTTTTAAGAGATACTCTTCTCTTAAAAGTTTAAATGATTTAAATGTTTTTGGGTGGGGACAGAAAATTTATGTTCTTTAATGAAATAGTTCCTTGTATTACATTTTGTTGACACTCACGTTTCTTTCTTTTCTTCATTTAGATAGCACTTGTATTTCCTGGCCCAGATTCAGTTTCAGTAAAAGATATTGCTTTTCATCTCCAAAAGTACAGTAAGAAAGGTATTTGTGATAAGGATGATGACTGTTCCAGAGAGCCATTTCTTAAGCAAGCAAAAATGGAACCTAAAGAAGAAGAAAAATATCTAAATGAATGCATCTTGAACAACAGGAATGAAGGCACTGGACTGAAGAAAATAATATTTATTGACAGTACCTGGAATCAAACTAATAAAATAATAACCGATGAACGACTTCAAGGTAAAAAAAAAAAAAAAAGTTGATACAGAGATGTTATTGCTACAGAAATGATTGAGGGAAATATATATCTGTCTAACAGCCATGAGCATGATATGTGTATACCTAACGCTATATCTGAGTGTGGACAATAGAAAAACAGGAGTTTGAATGACCTCTGAAGGAAGCCAGAAAGGTTTCCTTTGCAGGTGTCTCTCTGCTTTCTCAGGAGACCCAGGGGAGAGTTTTTGGACATGCTAATGGCAGACAGGCCACTAGAAGGTGAGAGAGGGGAGATACAGCACAAGTCATGGTTTGGTTTCTTTTTCTAGGAAAGTTGTTTGTTTTGTGGTCATTCTAACGACATCACCATTTCCCAGAGAAAAGGGGAATGCCTGCTGCCCTCCACACCCTCCCATCTCTGAAGGCAAAAAATTGTAATTCTGAAAAGTTTTTTTTTGCCTTAGGTTCATTACAGTAAGTTTACAGTGAAGTATTCTAAATAAAACCACAAAAGATAAAACATTTTAGCAATAGCATCCTATTTCCTTTGAGATAAATAAGAGTTTGAAAATACTTTCAGTTAGTGAACAAGGTGCCTTTAGCTTGGAGGCAGGCTATCATGTTTGTATGTAATACATATAACTATTAGTGCCTGCTTTGCAGTGGACCCTGCAAGGAATTTTACAGACTTCTTAACATGCAAGATGACTGTTGCCTTGCTGTCTAGTCAGTCCATTAAAGAATCCCACATGTTAGTATAATGTATTGGCTAATTAAAATCCTGTTACTAAGCATTTAGTTTAACACAAAACATACTCTATCAAATAAATTGAAGCCTTACTGTAAAGATTAGAGTAATTGTATGTTGCAAGTTACTGTAAAGCATTTGGAACTTATTTTAAAAGAATGAATTTTAGAAAAGTAATAGGGAGCCAGAGGAACTGAAGATTTCCATGGGCGCTTATGTAGTGCATCAGTCAAAAATTTGTGATTATTATTACTTTGGAGCTCTTAAAGACTGGTTTCCAGTTACTTCGTGTGAATGCTGATCTGGTGAACTCTTTCCTCCTTTCTACAACTTCATCTCTGTTACAGTTGTATTCCAGCTGTCTGCTTCCTTTCAGGATTGCTGTAAGGTGTGATTAGTGTCATGCATGTCTGTCTTTTATTCACAGCCAGAGGAGAATTTTGCCCTCCACGCAGCAGGTACAACAGTGAGCACAACCTATGCATTCATTGCTTTCCTTAGTGCCTGTTATAAAGGACAGAAGTTGTCTTAAAACTCCTTTTAGAGATTGCTGTTTTGCCTTCCAAGATGAATGGGGCAGAGTCTCCTTAGGCATAAACTGATGAAATTTTTCTTATACACTGGTGAAAAATAGAGAACCGTTGTCATTTTTCAGTTCAACTACAAATGAAGTCATCATCCAAAAAAATATTTCTTGTATATTAAAGGTAAAAAATGATAGTTCATAATTCCAAATGAAAAGTAATTGCTGTACTTTTTCAGAAGGATAGTTATGAGAAATACTGGATGGAAACATTAATGAAGCCAAGAAAATGTGAAGAAAAAAGCCATGTGTTTTGTAAGCCTGCATTTATAGAGAGTAAATCTAGCTAACTGTACTGCAAGAGAAAGCAAATGAGTACATCAATCTTAAAAAAAAAAAAGAGAGCTTAGAAAACTTGGACCAAAAAATACTTCTGTGATGCAATATAACTTTGGAGAGCAAAACAATCAGTTGCATTAAAGACAGGAAATATTTGAAAGTTGGTAATCTCTAGGATTGATTACTTCATTAAAAGTGATCACTAGATCAGAAAGGAAACAGTTGCATCTATTTTAATGGTTACTTTCTTATGAGTGAGGAAGCTTATTGGCAACATCAGCACGGTTGTTAAAGAAACAGATTGCTTTGTTATTTTATCCTGTAAGTTTGATCCACTTTGTATTAGCCTAATGTTTTATTTTAGTAGGTTATACATCCTCTTATACAAGGAGACACTTACTATGTTCTCATGAATCATACATCTGCTTGAGTTGTTTGAGCTTTTTAAGTTTCTGTGCTTGCTTTCATTTTTGCAAGAAAATGGGAGCCTTCACTGGGAGCAGTGCACAGATTGGACATTTGGCAGCAGTAAGTTCATGTTCTCTGAGGTGAACTCCCCTCATCCTCTTTGTCGGGCTAATCTCTTGTCCTCACATCTTCATCTTTCTTCTTCCCTCAAAATAACACTATGGGCTTTAAAGCAAAGAAAAAGTGAAAGTTCTGTCAGAAGTTTCCACATTGTCTAAAGTAACGTATGAAGTGGGCCATAGCAGAGGCAAGTGAGTCCAAGGTATGTAAACTTTGTAAATCTAAAAAATTAGGAAAGGAGCAGAATTCCTGCCTGAACTAGCATTTCCAAGCTGCTACCTCTTTAGGAAATTAACAGTATAATTAAAATAACAATAGGCCCACTAGTAAGCTTAGACTTTTTACTAGTTACCATAGGTACAAACCATAAGTAGTCATTACTTAATATTTTCAACAGTGGTATTTCTTGAATTCACTGTACAAACTAGAGGGACAAAGAGGTGATGGAAGGCTCAGAGTAAGCAACAGGCTTTAGCACGTGTGTAAACTTTATAACTTACATACATCTTGTTGATAAAAACTTAGTATCTTTCCTAGTTGTAACATCAGTGACCAAATATAATTAATATAAGATCCTATAGGGTTGAGCATTCAATTATTATAGTGGAGAGAGGATAGGGACTGTGCTGTGATAATAGGATCTAGCATATCAGGAAAAAAATAAAGGCTTAAGGAAAGGTGGGATATCTCTCTGAAAGATGCCATATAAAGGAAATTTGTTTACATCACTTAGGTAGATTAAAAGGTGGCTATACTTCTGTTTCACTTGATCTCAGATTCATAGAAACATATATTTCTAATGAGGTCAAGTATGTGGATGCTAAAAAAGCAAAACTTACAGATTCTGTGATTCTATGATGATTTCATTAGTATTGCAAACTTTCATATGAACAATCAGTATTTGTAATAAAACATTGCCTTTGGCTGTATCAATACAAACATAGTACAGATGATAGAAACATGCTTAGTACACTGTAACCCTACCCCTCTATTTTTTTTTTGTTACAAACCCCCTAATATTCTGCGTTTGAAAAGAACTGATCCTGCATTTGTGGTAAGCTCAATAGTGTCAGTGGTCTTGCCTTCATTGAACTTTTGTTTGTATTCAAGCCACAAACTAAGCAGGACTTTATATTGGAGGAATCGTCCCCTAAATTTAGTTCACTGCTGTTAAGAAGGGAATATCGCTGGATTTGATGGAAGTTTTCACCTTGGTTAGGCTGAGAGTTCAAGTATTGAAACACGTTGAGGGCAACAAGCTCATTCCCGTTTCCTGTTACTGTTTTGAATACACATGTATAGGATTATTAGAGGTAATAATTAGGCTACATTATTTTGAATTTTTAGTCACAAAATGCCAGCAATAACATTAAAATTCAGTGATGGAATACCCCTTCCAGCTTTTTTAAAAGCACTGAAGGAGAGATTTCTTCTACTATGAAAGATATTATAGATTACTAACTGAAATGCCAAAATCTATCTTGCAAATACACTGGAAATAATTAAATATAATTTGAAGGTTAAAAGTATAGAATTACAAGTGCTAGGCTATAGGCCAACTTTGCACTCCTGAATTCAGACCTTAGTGAAACTTCTCTGTCCATAGCTTCCAAGCAATTCTTAACCATATTGTTGTTTATACTATTACCTTTTTTACCTTTTAATTTTTTTTATTAATAACTATGCCATGACACACAGTTACTACCTGACTTTAACATTTAGAGAAAGATTATTTTACAACCTGATCCAGGGATTGACAGGTGTATGTGCTATTCTTCATAATCCAGCTTTCCATCCCGTTTACAAAGTGGTTACACATTAGGGTGTTTTTAATTTGGAGCAGTTTGTGCAGCTTAAGAAACATAAAAATGAAGATACATATTTAAAATCCATCTGAATAATAAAACAGTAGATAAAAGATTATCATATGCCATGCAGTGACCAAATTTCTTTCTTTCATCTCTACGTGGGAACGCTTTTAGTTCCTAGTAAAATTAATGACCAGATTCTGTCATGCTTATTCCTGAGTAATCCCAGTGAGATTTCAGTTACTTGACAAGCATAAATGAAACGTTTCTGGCTTTTAGCAAATATTCCTCAGTTCAGCAAAACTATGTCTGAGAGATTCTGTTTTACACTTGAAAGGCATTAGCTTTGCAGAAGTTTATTAATCACTTTATGAACACTGATGAGTTTATAGGTGTGGATTTTACTCTTCCCATCTGAATAAACCCTGCAGTTTATTGAGGACTGTGAGGCTGTGTGAATGCAAGGACATAATTATATAAATCCGTATATAAAGGATATGTTTTAATTGCAAATAGGAATATTGCAACCTAGAACTTACAGCACTTTCAAAGTGGTTCACAAAGGACAATAAGGTCACAAAGGACACCTCTACTTTACAGATGAAAAATGGAAGTACAGGAAGAGAAATTTGCTGCTAGCCTGCATGCAAAGAAGTCAGAAAACAAAACTAAAGACTTGTTTGGCATTCCATCCACCAATCCACAACGTCTAATCTGTCATCTCTTTTTCTTGACAGGGTTGCTGCAGATTGAGTTGAAGACAAGGAAAACTTGCTTTTGGCGTCATCAGAAGGGAAAGCCAGATACATACCTTTCTACAATAGAAGCAATTTATTATTTTCTTGTGGACTATCATCAGGAGATTTTGAAAGAGAACTACAAAGGACAATATGATAATCTGCTTTTTTTCTTTTCATTTATGTACACACTGATAAAAAATGCCAAGTGTTGTGCAGGAAAAGAATAAGATGTCTGTCTATAGGTAAGTAACTCTTTTATTTGGTTTCTTTTGTAATGATAAACTACACAAATGCAACTATTTTTATTTAACTGAAATGTGAAAATAGCTGGTACTTCTAATAACAGCTACAGTGTTTGTCCAAAAGCAAGCTGTAAACCTCCTCCTGCACACTTGAGGTTGTAGAACTACGCAGATGAGCAGTCTGATCAGAATGACTTACTTGGAAACAGATAAACATTGCTGCATTTGAACCTACAGACCTGATATGCTCACCACAGGCAGGGTATTTCCTGAGGTGGGATAGGAGGACTTGGCCCCTCTTGCTGTAAGGAGAAATCTCTCTAACTGTAAAAAGGAATTAGCATACTGGCTTTTTATTATTATTAATAGTTTGTTTCAGGTGTTTTCTTTGTGTTTAAAATACTGATTTTACTTTCATGACATCAGAAGCTTACTGAAATTATTAGGATGGTATTTAATTTGAGGAATTGGGAGAGGGGTGCCAATACAAAATGAAAGACCATATTAAGTGAATAGACTATAAGTTATGTACTTCCAAGATTAATTCTGGAAAATTGTCCTATTAATAGAAAGCAGCAATCTATTTAAACATTATTATGAAGTAGATGATTTCTGTAGTGCCATTCATATACTGTTATATTAAGATTATTCTCAACTTCTTGGATATTTTATCTAATATTCTTGGATAATTTTAGACTACTTCAAAGAAATGAGTTAAGTGTTTATTATATAGTTATAATTTTGGGGAACACTAACAAGTGTCACTATGGGATACCATAGACGGTAAAATTTTGTAGATGCCACATGCTTGTATTTTAAGCAGCAGAAAGGGCTCATTGCACTGTAGGGGTTCATTTACACTGAAAATGTAGATCTTTTTGCAAGACCTAAAAACAAAGTAATTGGCAGAGACACGGAGCAAGGAAGAAGGTGGTTCTGACCACAACATTTCCAACAAGACTTCCTTAAATTAGGCAGACTATGGATCTGCTGTGTTTTTTCTTCTACAGTAATAGAGCAAATTTGAACAGCATAAATAAGACTTGGTCTGTGCTGATGAAATTTTTGCTGGTATGTCTAGCAGTGCTGGCAGAGTCATCACATGTGAATGTAATTATACATGCATGTCTTTGCCAAGCTATACCAGCACAGCTAATGCTGCCAGAGGTAATAGACCAAAGCTATATATTTACAAGCAGAGCTATACTACTATATTTTTATCATACTAGGATGTACTGCCAGAAGAAATCATGTTGGTAAAAATTAAAGTCTTAAGGTAGAAAAAATGCTTCATTAGAGGTACTATATAAAATGGATAAATATTTCTGAATATTCTCAGAAGTGTGTTAATAAAAACCTAAATCTTGTCAAAGCAATAAAGATCTAAACATTATAGTAGATTTTTTTTAAAACAAATTCTGAAATTTTGTCTTGCATACTTTTCTTAACAAATCTGGCTAAATTATCACCTGTAGCCTACTCTCCAGGAGGATATCCTCACAACCTGGTGAACACAGAAACAGTGCCTTGAAAAATGCTTCAAGAAAATCTTTTTACACTTACACAGCAATCCATACAAATTAGCTGTACTATGATTTTTATGCTTCACAATACTGAAATCAAAGTTAATACTGCTTAAAACACAAATACTCTCTCTGTATAGGTCATACTTCTCTTCAGATTTGTATGCTTACCTGCACAAGTTAAGGCATTTAAAAAAGCATTTCACTGGACAACCAGAGAACATCATCTCCATTTGCAAAAAAAGACACTAGTTAAGGCACGAGTGTACATGACATGTGCATGGACTATAACAGTACCATGAGAAACCCAGGCTTGAAGCCAGAATGAGAAAGGTTGTTTTTAAAATATACATATACAATGGCACAGCTGTTCAGTATATTGTGAGTTCAACATGCCAGGCAATGGGAAAAATCAGCAGTCATGTCTCACTGCTATTGAAATAACACATTTCTTATTTGTTTGGTTCTTATTGCTATTGAGAGGTTATTTGAGTTATTTATAATGATTAATGCTATTTCCTTTGGTATGAATTCCGATAGTCTTTTGACATTTCCATCTGTTCTTGTATTTCTTAAGCAAAGATTGCTGTAATATTTTTTTTAAAAAAATCACACAAGTATAATAGCTTGAGAAGGAAACTTTCACCCACTTTAAACAAACAAAAATAAAATGAACCCACTGACCTAATGTTTTACAAGAACCAGAGAGAAAAGTTGGGGCGGGGGGAAGGGGGAGTTATTTCCAAGACACATTTCCCTGAAAACATGTTTTTTTATTTAAGAAGCAGAGGTCAGATAAAAGCTTATATAAGCTGTTCTTTGTTACTTTTGGAAGATAATTTTATACAGTTAAAAATGGCTTCCAAATTCGAGTTTTATGTACCTCACTTTATTTGAACAATGGGAATTAAGAATCTATTCCAAAAGTAAGTTACTTTTAATTCTCAGGTGAAATCTATGTACAGAAAAGATTTTAAATTTGGAATTGAGTTGAGATTCTTTTCTTCCAGTGCAACGTCAGTGTAATGCAAGAATCATTCTTATAGTAACTGACAGAGGCACATCTAATGTCCATAATTAATTATGGTCCGTTGATATTCCTGTGATAACCTTTTATGAGGGCAGGAAGGATGTTATTGTTACTTCTGCTGCAAATCTGTTCTGTCTGAACAGCAGATGTAGTTGCCCCTTCTCTTCCATCTCCTGCTCCCTTTGTAGAAATATTTAAATCCTGTGTTTAATTTCATTCCTGGTATAAGAAGCCAAACCAACCAAGTCATCCACCTCACACCGAAAATGTCTCAATACTGCTGATACATTTTCCTAGCTTTGAGACTAAAGAATAGTTTTGTTCCACCAAATGAAAGTGATCAAGTGGTTAATCCTTTCAAGTGCAATTAGCAACACTGACCTCCCCGTACTTTAAAATGAGGGTCATGGGGAGGTAAAGGCCAGTTCTGGGCCTTTTCTTTCATATCGGAATACCCCTTCACTGTCTCTTCTGTTTCCAAAAACATCAGAGAGCAAAGGCGAAAAACAGGCTTCCACTTCCATTAGTAGTAACTTAAACAGCCATAAGTTAAAGGGGGAGGAAAAGGAAAAGCATCTCTATCTATCTACTCTCACAACAGAAGACATCTGGCCTCCTGTGGGGAGGCCCCAGATAACAAAGAACCTGTCATTACAAACCTCCGCGATGTGTTCAGAGAGCGATTTTACCTGCAGTCTGGCTCATTCATTTCCTGCCACTGCAGCCATCTGCTTTTGCTTATTGTGGGTATTTTTGTTCTTTTCTTTGGCCAGGAGCGTGAAGTGGCTTCACTTTAGCATGCCTGTATGCTTGGCTCAGAGGGAAGATTTAATCCTTTTCTCAAAATGAATATGAGAGGTAGCTGCAAAAAACAATTCCTTTCCTGGAAGGTAGCACAAAAGTCATCCAAGCCTAGGTTGAATGAAGGGTCACGTCAGTCCACGGGGGAAAGACACACTGAGATTGAAAAGAGATGACAACTTAGAATCTACAGCAGAAATTTCCAGAGCACTTGTAATCTCACCCGATTTAAATCCTTTGCTACTGCTTCTTGCAATCTTTCTCAGTTTGACTCCATCTGGTTTTCCACACAGGCTTCTTGCGGCCCGACTGCAGAGTGATGCAGTGATCTGTTCTCGCTTTTCTCTTTCAGTATTTTGCGTGAATGCTTTCAAAATCAGTCTTAGCTTCATAAACCGTGGTCATAACATATTTATATAAAATGTGAAAATCTGTTTCACCTATCCCTACATTTGAAAATACCAAAATACAGAGAGGGGGAAACTTCCTGTTGGTTTTCCATTATTTATATAATGCAGTTAATACACTCCGAGGTACCATTAACTTGTGTTTCAAAGTATTCCAAAAAACTGTGCATCAGCTGAATTCATCAAATTTGTTTTGTGACACAAAACTTAAACAGTGACTACAGCAAGGTTAAACCAGGAAAGATTTGCCACTACGAGGAAAATACCATGTGGCAATAGGACACTGATCTGCCAACACCAGAATATAAGGTCGCCCATTATGGTACTGAAGAACTCAACATAATTCCTGAACTGTTATCCCTTGTCTTGAGAAACATTGTTTTAGTAAAATTCCCATCTTGTCATTAGTCACAATGTTGATTTTGACTAGTGAATTTAGGAATACGAACAATTCAAAGTAAGTATTTATATGAAAACTTTACAACGTCCTTCCTGCTCACTTGTTAGGAAAGATAATACATTGCTGCCATTTTATGAATTCTGAAGAGAAATCGGATGCTGTAGAATTTTGAAAATAGCATATCACATTAAACTTTAAAAACACTCGTAGTGGTGTGATTTCTTTATCGCTACCCACCAGAAAAAAAATAACCAAATAGTTCTTGGGTCCCACAGCATGAGGTAGGAACTGCTTCTCTAATGCAAAGCAGACTTTGTATTTTCACCTCACTGAAAATGGAAATTTTTGTCTAACTTTAGCAATACTGGTGCTGTTACCACATTCAACTAAGATTTTACTGCTGACTTTTCAGACCACTGGTGTTGCAATAGGATGTTAGAAACACACCAGAGAAGAGTCAACAGAAGAGAATGGTCCACACCAGTACACCCAAGACTGAGCCCTACTCAACCTATGATCCTGTGTGCTTCACTTCCCTTTACCTGTAGTTAATTTCTGCCTCTGAATAACGTTTCTCTACATACGAAGCTGGGCCTGTAAGCTAGTAGAACTCAGCATAAAATCTAACATCGGAATATTACTACTTCAAATGTTCTGATTGTAAAATTTCTGCTTTCCAACAACAGGGATAGAAGAGCTACACAGAAGTATGTGTATATGTGTAAATATGAATAAATATATACCTCCCTCCTAGTGATAAACACATTAGGACACAAGCCAAAGATTTTCTCCTATGCTCTTTCTATCTTAGGGAACAAAGAAAATCAAAGTGTGGTATCAGAGTTTACAAAATTAAAGAATAAAATCCTATATGTACAGAGCAAATGTATACTTTATCTAGATGCAAACATAGAGCTGAGCCTGTAAATGTACACAGATGAGTAGTTTCACTAAGAATTCATTTGTTGTGTTTGGATGTATGATCCAGCACAATACAGCACAATCCTGTATTATCCCTCCAAACAATATACTGGAAAAACAAATAATATTTCATACCTTTTCACCATTCAGAATATCACTGCTAATGAGTCTAGTGTAGTTCCCTACTTTTGTCTCAAAGTATCACAGTCTTTGTATCTCAGCATCACTGAAGTATTACATTTGTTAAAAAAAAAAAAGTTAAGCACAAAGGGGTAAATAGGTTATTCCAAAACAATTAAAAGAGTAAAACTGCAAAGAAAAAATTAGAGAATGTTGAACTACACAGAAATTCTGACTCTCCTGCACAAAGAACGTGCCATGGATCATGTTCTGCCATTTGTTTAGGAGAGAAGAGAAAGGAGCAAGAGAGCACCCCCCCGGAACTGAGGGAAATGCCTTTGCCACAAGTGAGTGTGTGCGTGAACACCTGCAGTGAACATGCACATATATGACCGTTGATGGAAAATTCATATTAGATATAATGCAACGTGATGTTTTCATGTCTTGATTACTTACTGGAGAATAAAATGATCAAGCCAGAGTTAGTGTTTCTCTGATTATTTTTTTTTTATTAATAATATGCAATCAGTTTATAAATTCCTTGGTTTACATTAGTTTTTACTCTATATCAAGGTAATTTTATAACAAACAACAGCATGTAAACCTATTAATGTAACTGTAAATTTTATAATATAACTTCTGTCCTACAAAACTGAGGTAAGATCTGGCCTCTATGAGAATAGTCTTTTGTTCATATTATCTGCAATAACACATAACTTTAATAAAACATGTTGTCTGTGAGATAAATAACATGAACTCTTCATTTTTTGCAACATTTTGTGTCTCGGTATCATCTTCAACAGACATGCTATCAATAATGATTTGCTATGATCTGGAGTTACATTAATAGCTATATCTGTTGATGTCTATAAATCCTGGTTTTAAACATACTTTAAATCATAAATATCATAACGACTTAAATCATAAATATATCATAATGGCTTTCATCATAATGACTTTGGTTTGCTTCCATATGGAAAAGCTTACTTCTACTTAATTAAAATCTGAATTATAAAAAACATTCCCAGGACACACTCCATTTTGAAGTGTCTTGTACAGTCTTCTTTTAAAACCATACTCGAATGCCACCCTCACAGCTTAAGTACTTTAGTACAGCTTCTGAAACTACTTCAGAGACAGATGCTAATGAATTGAACAAAATCAGACTCTTTCTTTGTCTGAAAAAAAGCATCCTTAGTGTCTTTTTCTACAGAAGAAAAATACTTTGGGTTCCAGCAAAAAAGTTTGCGCAAGCGAAAACTACAGATTTAACATATGCTAAATATATTAATGCTAATGCTAAATAAAACCTCTATATTTCAGGACCATAAACATTTTATTTCTTTCAAAAATTGTTTTTGGAGCTTCAGTTCCATGACTAAATCATTTGCCAAATGCAACATGAATTCCAGCTGAACTGAACCTGATTTTTCTAGTGATTAGTATACTGAAAAATTCTATCTAGCTTTCTCTCCTCACAGGCTTCATTTGGGCTGAACCAGTGCTGCAGCATCAAGTTTGGGGTTGGTTTTTTTTCAGATTTACAGCAGACAAGGAAGCAACTTGATACAGCTTCAGTTTTCAGAAACATTGTGTAAAGCACCTCGGTCTACTGGAAGCAGTTGGATCAAGCTACTTCCTCATATAACCTCACACATGTCTAAGTGTGTGTTTAGAACACTGGCTTCGATCTGCATACCTTTGTCAGTTAAGAGTTTAAAAATGCTTGCATTCTTTTCTATCATGACTGTGTTGGCAAAAAATCTAACACAGAAACCTTTACATTGCCAAATGCTTCCTCTCTTCCTTGAACATGGGTTGCTTTATCTGGAGAACTGTTTTAAAATCAATGCCTGAGACAGCTGCCAGGGAATTTGCCAACAAAACTACACTGCCAAACTTCTAAATGCAGTATATTCTCTAACCTAGGCATAGCCTATCTGATTTTGCTCATTTTAAAAGGAAAAAAATATAATGGGGTAAGAAACAAGAAATCTTGAATCTTTTAAAGTCCACGAAAACTAACACATTAGATTCAAGCAAGCAAGGTAACATGCAACAGTTGCTGTTCCAACATATGGATGGTCCTAGGTAAATGGCCAGGAATTGCTTTTCTAGGCCCCTGCAAAGGTCTACCCTCTCTGTATAGGCAGTGGCCATTGTCACTTAAACACGTGCCTGTGTATATTCATCTTGTGAGGCATCAATTTAGAAAAGACATTTCTTGTTTATCTCTTTCTTTGTTGGAGCTTTTCTTGTGAGAAATTAATATACCATAACTAACACTGAACTGAACTCTGTCATTGATCTTTAGTAACTTTTTTCTGCTTTCCAGAGTTTTGGTATTGGATGCCATTGATAATACAATCGGGATCTTCCTGTGCTGCTGAGTTTACTCTGCCATTTGCACCACTGACCAGAGCCAAGTCTGTATCTGAGACAAAAAGGAAATATATTACAAAATGTGTTACTATGAAAGGAAAAGCCACTACTTCAAGTTATCAAGACAACACAAAAGCACGTTAATCAAGCATACAATAAACGATGACAGTTTGTTGTTTCATCTAAATGAAAACATTAGGTCCATCTGTTGGTGTTCAAACCTAGAATCGAATCTTGGCAGTTACATGTGCTAATGAAAACTATTACAAAATTTTGTGCATTCTCTGCGTAAGTTATCATGAAAATAAATACTCCTAAGATTTCAGAGGCAGTCTTATGCAAGGCCCTTGTGAGGTCACTAAATGGAGTGCATATGTGCAATCTGAGGATGAAATCCATTATGTTGGACTACGTAGTTCATTTCAGTTGAGCTCACCTACAATCCAAACCTCAAGTCTCAATTCCCTTCAGTTCGTCAGTTCTATAGCTCTCCATGCAAGAACAACTCCTTTTACACACAATCCATTGCAGGTCCAGGAATTATCATTTTAGTCATCTAAGAGATTCCAAAGCTTGGGTTAAGATGGTAGAACACAGCTTTAAAAATTGCTATAATTTCTAAAACTTCCAGCCACAGTGCTCATGAATGGTGTATTTCTAGCGTAACAGCACTGATACAGAAATGGGTGTTATTTTAGAGCTGTAGCACCAGTAGTATCAACTACATCGCCCTTAACTTCAAGCTCATAGCATCTTCAAGGAACTCTTAAAAGTTTTGTGAAAAATGACATCTGCAAAAGCAGCAGTGATTTCTCTCCCAAACATACTTACCCATGTGCCTACCCATTCTTTTCTTTTTTTAAAGCTGTTCACAGTTTGCCCAATAAAGTCAAGCTTCATGGTCTTTACAGCTGTTCACTCTCCTAGAGTCCTTGAAGTCAGCATCACATTCCAGCTTCCATTCCTCTTAATGTTTTTAAGCACAGGACTGGCTATGCCTTCCAGGAGCCTGGCAACCAGAGAAGGATGTTCTAGCTGTTACCACTTTTGTATCTGCTGCAATAGCCCTCTGAGTGACTGAGGTGCATGTGCCAAAGGAATTTAGTGTTCTGTACATGAAGGATAGCCTCCAGGTGTAAGACAACCATAGGTCTACTTTGAGCAAAGAGTGGAATAAAACCAGTCAGATACAGAAATGTCTCTTCCCTGCTGTTTTTAAGTTCCTCATATGCATGCAAATATGTCGACAAACTTAAAACATCAGATACAACAATGCTATCAGATTAGCCTCATTTATAGCAATGAAGCTACTCCTACTTCAGGCATTTATGAACAGTCGATACATCATCTTGCCTTTCCAGACTGAGCTTATAGGACAGACAGTGAGTCAGAAACAGTTTAAGATTATCAGCTGAAAAGATTTGATACAGAGTCTTCTTAGAGGCACTAAATTCAAGATCCCTATGTACTAAATTTAGCTCATAAACCTCCCGTTATTAACTATCACCTGCATATTTGCTTGGAACAAAATCATATAGTTTGACTCTCATCCATTAAGCTGGGTCCAGTGATGCAAAGTATCTCTAAAACATAAATCAGTGAAGAATTCTTATGTGAATGAAATATGGCCAGTGCAAGGTGATACACGTATCTGAAAATATGCTGTTGAAATTACCAGATTCCCACCTGTCACTGGCCTACATAGACTCTGGTTTAATATTTGGCAACCTGAGGAGGAGAGGGAACGCCTACAGGCAGTACAGAGTCATTTTTTGCCTTTCTTCCTGATCCTACAGATCATACGCATCTCCAGAGAAATTATCACAGCTGTTACGGCTTTCCTTCTGCAGTGTGGAAAATCACAGAATCACCTAGGTTGGAAGGGACCTTTTAAGATCATCTAGTCCAACCAATGAAAAAAAAAAAAAGAAAAACAAAACATCAAAGAAAATACAAACAACCCACACAAACCCCACACCACACCCAAAACATCACCAATCCACTACTAATCCATATCCCCAAGCACCACATCAACTCGTCTCTTGAATACCTCCAGGGATGGTGCCTCAACCACCTCCCTGGGCAGCCCATTCCAATGCCTGACAACCCTTTCAGTAAAGAAATATTTCCTAATATCTAACCTGAACCTCCCCTGGCACAACTTGAAGCCATTACCACTTGTCCTATTCATCTGTGACCTAGGAGAAGTCTCTCTACAACCTCCTTTCAGGCAGTTGTAGAGAGCGAGAAGGCCTCCCCTCAGCCTCCTCTTCCCCAGACTGAACAACCCCAGCTCCCTCAGCCTCTCCTCGCAAGACTTGTCCCCCAGACCCCTCACCAGCTTCGTTGCCCTTCTCTGGACCTGCTCCAGCACCTCAATGTCTTTCTTGTGGTAGGGGGCCCAAAACTATACACAGTACTTGAAGTGGGGTCTCACCAGTGCCGAATACAGGGGGACAATCACCTCTCGAGTCCTACTCACCACACTGTTCCTGATACAGGCCAGGATACTGTTGGCCTTCTTGGCTGCTGGCTCATGTTCAGCCGACAGTCGACCAACACCCCCAGGTCCTTTTCTGCCAGGCAGCTCCAGCCATTCTTCCCTCAGCCTGTAGCGCTGCCTGGGGTTGTTGTGACCCAAGTGCAGGACCCGGCACTTGGCCTTATTGAAAGATTTGCCACCCTCACAAACTTAGGACTTATACAGAAATAAAATCCATAAGAGACAATTAGGTGAGTGAAAATTAAACCCACAAATCATTAACACCCTGAAGATGAATTTTAGTGTGTACACACGTGTTTTTTTAACATTGGAGTGTTCTATTTGGAACTCACTATTTTATTGCAAATAAAGCCTCTGACCCTTTTAAAAACAATTTCTTTAATCTTGAGAGGAAGAGTATACAAACATCTTAACTAATAACAAATTTCTAGGTCTTTGAGTGTTTTCTATTGGGTTTTTTAGTGTGACTATACAAAACCAACAGCACTTAATATTATCCTCTACAGCATCCTGCTTTGCTGGGGGAGGCACTTTGGCAGTTCTCTTGCTTTTTTTCCATATCCCTCTCCTTCCAGAGGCCCCTCATCATGATGACCCATCCATTTGGCTAAGGGCTACACACAGCTGCATCTGAAAGAAGCCAACTGTATTCTTGGGTCAGATGGAGAAGTCTGCTTGATTACAGCTGTAGGCACACACAGCGCTTCTAATGCCCATAACTTAAGACTTGAGAGAAGACCTAGGTCTCACCTCAGGTTTCAGAGGTGCAAAACAAATCAGCTGGCTACACAGCAAATGCTCAGTAGCTTCAGGCAATCCAGTGCATAAAAACTGTTTTATTTCAGGATTTTATTCTACATGTTTGGAACCATAGTCTTTTGTTCATGTACATTCATGAAATACTATAACTTTTTGCCATTTGTTATAATGAGAAGAATGATTAGCTGGCACATTTCAAACTCAGTGACTATGCTGTCCTGTAGATGTGATACCTGAAAACTGAATGTTTCCTGACCTCCGTTAATATTTTCCATGTATAGTTATCTTACAGAAATTAAACTCTCCTAAAATATCATGACACAAACTTTTTTGTTATTGTTGCAAATTGAAAATGAATGTTGGCCAAAGCTTGCCACTCTTAGAGAAATCTCAGACTGAATAGCTGATTATCCCAAATAAATCTTGTCAGTGACAAGCTACCCATTTTTAGGAAAAGCAAGAGATTTTTTTATTTTATGAGAATTAACACAAAGAGGGAGGCCCAATGAACTTCAGTAACTTCATCTCATACTTCTTTGCTATAAACCACTACCATTTGCAGGGTAAAAAAAAAAAAAATCCATTAAAGGTTTGTGACCAAATTCTTTGCATTTCCACTATCCTCAGCTCTGTGCTAGAGGCCGCCTTTTTTTTTTTTTTTTTAGGATGATAAAAACTCCTAGCAGAATTCACAGATATAAAGTGAGCCATTGTTTATTAAGATCTAATCATAAAGAGCAGGTCTGACATATATGATAGTGGAATAGAAATCAATAGTAAAATCTTAAAATTCCAGGATAGGACAAAATGGCATAAAGCAGATGAAATTAAAATTAGTGTAGTCGTAGGTCTAGGGCCTTGATGAACCCTTTTGCCTTATGCTGTATCATTACAAAAGGAAGAGGATGTAGCACTGCAAAGATGTATGCTGTATTACCAAGTGTGATACTTGTAGTTGACCAATGTTTTTCATTAGAATTAAAACATTAATTATGGTTGTAACTCACTGCATCAGGAAGCATTCAGCTTTCACTAATGTCACATACATCCTGGACACTATTAAATGGGTTTAGTGGTGACAAGTAGGCACCAGGTCCCCAAAATTTTGTACTTCTTGAACACATCTGAACAAAAAGTTTCACTGGAAACATAGGAAAGAAGAAATACAGCCTTGTTGTTTGTGACCAAACATTTGTTATAACTCCATTCTTAGCTTATATTGTATTTTGATGCCTATAATGCAAATTTTCAAGTCTCTTGCATATTTGTACATCACTAAAATAACAGTTAATACTTATCACTAGACTGCAACAGACAAGAAAGCAAACTCGGTGCCCTGAAGCACTTAAAATCAAGGATAAAAGCATCAAAGAGAGGAGACTTGTCAAGATGAAGCCGGCAATGCCTTAATATTGTGCACTCAAGTAGTCTGCAAGTAAATGACTCTGCAGGTTTAAGTTTTCAAAACTGATTTCAAGGTAAAGAAAAATAGCACTCTGTTGTAAAGCTTAGGAAACTCCAGCTTCTGAGAAAGCATAGCATATCTATAGGAACAGAGATGATTAGGCATGAAGTTGACTAATGATTGTAGAGGCCTGTATTTTACAGGCAAAGTCCAGGCAGGAATGACTGCTAACTTCACATGAGACAAAGGTGGCATATAAGGAGAGAAGAAGTATTTAACAATTTTAATATTTGGATAACAAGCGCAAATTGTATAGATTCAAAGGAAGTTGAAACAAGTGGTTTACATTATTAAAGTGACAGTGAAAACTGAAATACCCAGGATGCTATGCAAGATCTGAGGTAGCTTGAAAAGCCTACTATTGAGTAATTGGACAAATATCTGAACTTTCCTCCAGGGTAATCATAGAATTAGACTCCTTTATCATTTCAATAGATTGGTCTAATCCAACTTCAGTGCAAGTTCCAACAATTTCCATAGGTTTCCTTCCTGCTCTAGATGCTGTGCCATATCCACCCAAAAATGACATTTGTCAAAGCCCTGATCATGGCCTACATGTGAAAGTATTAAATGACCATATTGGTCAAAACAACAGTTCCAAGCCCATTGAAAGAAACCCAAAATAAATAGTTCATTTGCTGTAAATTCCCATGTAGATTTTTGGTAAGGCAGACTGCATTATTCTTCAGCTCATTAAAGTTTATTTTAACAAGCTGTGAAGCTGATAGAGCAATGGTTCAACAGTTCAGTATTGCATTGTTGGGTTTTTTTATAAGAAAAACTTCAGCATCCCACTTGGCATAAAAATCACACATTTCAAACAGATTTTCACATACACCTTTGAGAAAACCTTGGTTTTCAGCCATTTTAAAGCAATTTTTCTTCTCCCTAAACTACCTTAACATTTTTCTGCAGCAAAACAAAGGTGTTCTTCGTTTAAATAACATCACCCCTCTTGCTTGTTATGAAACAGTACATTTCCCATTTCCTCAAGTCAGTTGCTGTGTGAGAGCTTTCAGTGAAGACCATTTAGCATTTTAAAAAAAAATTACCTGACATGTTTGGTTTTATGAGTAAATCACATTGCTGTTACTGCTTTCCTAGTAGTTTTTAAAGTTCAATTGCCAGATTTAGTGTATCAGGAACTGTTTAATACAGAATGGCAAAGCTATGCAAGTTCTCTTATAGTATAAGATCACCACACCGATCTGAAGGAATTTGCTCTCTCAAAGCCAGCAGTTTAATCTCCATACCGACGTGCCAGTCAATGCCCAGTCCATCATACCTGTGACCAGCAGGAACTGGTAGCGTGCTTGCACTGTTCAGTGAAATGCCAGGTGGAAGTGCTTGTGCTATCGGTGAAGGAGCTATTAAAATGCAGGGTAAAAATAAGGAAGGGCTCTCCTAGCATGTGTATACCACTGGCAATCCTTGAGTTGGCTGGATATGTCTATGCAGCTCCACATCATGCAACCTAGACATATTCTGATTTCTTTGCTGTCCTTTGCATTTCTCTGGCAAAAAGTTCATTTGCCAAATCTTAATCCTAGAAAACCCACCAGACACCTATCCAGTTGTTGTAACTTTTCATTAGTTAGTATTGTTACGAGGAAAATCCTGTCAGGCAGCCAGTCCAGTCATCCAATTGCCTGTAACATCCTATTTCTAAAATTTTCCAAAGTTAATGCCCTAGTCTTATTTCACACAGAAAATGGGACAAACTACCGGTGTTTGCTTACCACGCACACAATGCATGACAGGATAGCTCCATACAGAGGAACCCATCAATGCACTAGAATTGCCAGAATGTTTTAAAGAAATCCTTCTGCACACAAGGCTCAGAGTAACTGGTATTTTAGTAACAGGGATATCTGCTCCACCTACAGCTATCAGTCCCTGCAATTCCGTAAGCACCACAGAAGGCAAAGAAAAAATAAATTCACATTTGAATAAATTATATAATTCCTAAAATATTAAATAAGCGAAACAAAGGCAAATAAAAGTTTATTCAAGCACCCAGTTAGCAGAAGATTGTTACCTATCATCATTATTGGTTTTGGTCATGTAAACAGATGCACCTTTAGAATTTCTGCTGAAAGATTATACAGGAATAATAGGAGCTGAAGTAATTTATTTTGCAGAACAAGATCCTTACTCTCTTATTTCCTTCATAAACTAGCCCACAGTTTCGGCAATGGGTAGGATTACATATACATCTGACTAGATAAACATCCACAGCTCATTTTACAGCACTGCTGATGGCTAAAAAGTTTTGGACCACTGCAGTGTGGTTTGTGGAATCCTGCAGGGTCTTGTAGACTTGCTATGGAATTTCTATAGGGCTAGATAAACATTCTGTAGAGTGCTTTGTTGATTCCGCATAATTCATGCCAAATTTTTCATCTAACATGCAAGACTGCATCGTGGCTAGCATTCAGCAAGTCCTAGATGTGCGTGCAAAAACCTTACATTTGTAATGAAGAGGTTCAAGAATTGCTCTCTTGATACTATTACCATAGTTGAGGGGAATCCTGTAATACCAAGACTGCACGCTAATCCAGGGTAGTAGCTTGCATCCAATGTAAAAATTATCCCACTAGCCATGGATGCTGTCAGCAAGCCAGCATTCAGCAAGTGGTGCCCAAGTAGGAATGGTGCCGAGTTTGTGAAACCTGAAAGTGAGCTCTAACTGTATTGACTTCAGCACTAAAATATTTTTATTGCTAAAGTACTAGAAATTAAGACAGGCTATAGATGCAGAAGAAAAATACCAAAGATATTGGTCTCCTTGGAAATTGGTTTATCTGGAATTGCAGATACAACACAAAAAATTAAGAATTCTACGGGAAGGAATTCTCAGAAATGGAAGTGCTCCAGCTCCTGTCATACTCAGTGAGTCATTCTATTTCAGCCTTGTCAAATACGGGAAAACAAAAGCAGTTTTGATATACCATTACTCTGTAGTCAGAAATAGGACTATTCAGAACACTGAAGCTTCAATAGCTGTAGGAAATAATTGATACATAAGGACCTAAAAGATACCTTACGGATATTCCTCCGGCCACTAGTTGTTCACATCAGGCTCTTAGGAGTAAGACTCTAAGGAAACTAAGTCAAACTTGTAGTCAAAAAAACACTCTCTAACAAATGTAGCAAAAGAAATCCTTGAGACCAACATCAGCATCTCAACTAATCAACACAAAAGCCAGAGTCATTAACTTCTTGCTTGTGCTCCAGTCCTACCAAATTTGTTAAGCTAAGTAGTATAAGGCTACTTCCCTCCCTTTGCAAAGGATCTAATAGAATGAGCCCACAACATCCCCCAGGATTCAACTGTATTTAGAGGAAAACAGAAGAGGGCCTCTAGTGAGCTTCATCCTAAACTTCATATGACAGCCTCAAATAAAGAGCACCCAGCAGTTTTCCATAAGCCACTGAAGAAGCACTGAAAGCTACACCCCAATGTAGTGCCCCAATGATCTGCTGCAATTCTGAGAACCTTGGCAGAGAGATGAACACCAAGGTGTGGCTATTCAGTCACGTACTTGGCAATATGTATGAGAACTGCCAAACCAACCAGACTGTGAAATGCAGCTACAAGCTGAGGAAGGTCAGAGGTTTCAGTTCCTTTTGCAATGGTAAGACTTGTAAAATTAAATTATTTATGTCCAAAATAAAATATTACACTGTGTTTCATACTCAAAGCATAAACAGACCCCATTGAGCAAGAAAGGACTGTTTACTTTCTAGTGTTGTTTTCCTTTTTGTACAATGAAATAGAAATACAATAGTTATAGGAAATTTTAACCTAATTTAAGTCTTTTCCAAAAATACATTGCTAGAACAAACATTTTGGGATGACAGTTTGTAAGAAACAGAGCCAGGACAGTTCTTTTGAAGCCACTGTTTCTTGTGTATGGGAGAGAGTTGTGTGAATGCACCAACCAGAGTTTCCAAACACATTTTGCCTGCAGAGAATCAAGGCAGGCCAATTGCCTTGGACCCATTAGAAGACTGCCACAATCTAAGTGACAAAGAAGTAGTACCTTCACCTCTTCTCTCTTGCCAAGTTTCAACCTCAACTTTTGTGAATTTCTATTGGTCTCCACAGTATCAGATGCAATATCATCAGAGAATCAGCATTAAAAATAGATTAATGTTTTCAAATATTTATTTTCCCACAAATTAATAAATTGTATTTCAGATCAACTCAGTCACTAGATTCATAACAAGAAAATTGTTTCAGTTGAGAAAAATGAACAGGAAGTTCCAATGACATCTTATGATTTCAGTACTTTTTGAAACATCTTTTTTTTCAGAATAACATTCTACTTCTACAAAACTTAAGCATTTTATTAGCAATTCAGATCTTTCACCCCAGTTTATACACTTCCTTAGTTAAGACTACCACCTTTAAGAATTCAAAACGCCTTCATAATATATTTTTCTATCGTCTCAAAGAACAGTAAATTAATTAATAACACTTAACGAGATGTTGTGAATCAAGCACACATACTGTATAAGAAGTGTACATACCCATTGTGCCACCCAGAGCAATAGCTATAGACAGTCGTATAAGCACTTGTGGTGAGGATTTAGGTGCTCCTACCGGTGATGCTCCTAAATCTCTGACGCCCCAGTCACACCAAGGGCATTCCCAAATCCACAAGGGGTCTGACCAGACAACCCTACCAGCATTTCTGCACAGCACACAACTGAGCCAAAATACATAATCTGAAAAAAAAAAAAGAAAAAAGAAAAAATATTAACATCTAGTATTGCTGTACTTCAAGTTTTATTTTTTGTAAAGGAATACAGAAGGACTGAAAGGGTTTTAAAATTTCCAAGAAGGACTGAGAACCAATTGTTTATCTTTAAAGATGAGAAAGATTTCTTCTTTGTTTGTTAATGCAAATGATTATCCATTTCTGATTATGAGACTTCTACACATTCCTCCCTTCACATTTTCTGCTTTCTGTATTTATTTATGACACCAATCCATCAAGGAACCATGAAACTAATTAACATCCCAGCAACTCAGTTCCAGGATCCATTGACATATATTAGAATACATGTTTTCAATTATCATCAACACTGACATATTGTTTTCTAATACTAGCCTACAATGCCTCAATTACTGCTTTATTCTTTATTGTTTACAGGCTTATTTCTTAATACTCTCACAAGAGAAAAACAATTATCGCATTACTTCAAGCTGAAAGATACTACACCTTTGCTAGATTTGCCCTGCACTGAACAAACTTAAAACTGTTTTAGCCATCATATTCTTTATGGGCAAAAGCAGTGTATTTTATCAAGCTAAATATGGAGCTCTGATTCTCTTGTATTTTGATTTTAGATGTTTTGTTATAAGTGCTCTGAATGCTACATGACCAGACTCAGTAAAAGTGATCTTCCTTCTGATATTTAAAGAGCAAATGGTGACTTAATTTCAAATATTACATCTTTTAACTTGCATTACTGAATGCGTTGAAAGTATGATCCATAATACTCTAGTCAGAAAAACTGATGATGCTTAAATCATAATTAACAAATATCCAACAACATTCTTAGAACATTCAGAAAGGCCAAAGACTATGCGTTGGCTGGTATCTTCAAGAATTGTTTATGTCCTTTTCAGAAGTCTAAGTCTAGAGACTTAAATCTGACAAAAGGGAAACTGTCATATAAGGATATTAACAATGCTGAGATGGAGCTAGTTTATAGGTGCTGTATCCTGAGGAGATTTGGGGTTAAACAGGATGGCTGTATGATGGTATTGATGTTGCTTGTAGTATAGGCTGTGGAAAAGATGCAACATAAGATCTCCCAGAACACATCTCAAGTACTCAAGCATGCATTGTAAGATAACTGGGAAAAAAATATTAGCTGCAGTGATTTTACACCTTACCTTTAAGAAGCAATAACACAGCATATAATTTTGATCTAATGTTTATCTAATTATTAACCTGGTCCTCACAATGAATCAGGTCAAAATCCAAGTGTAAGAATTAGTCTCCTTATACTGCAGAGTATAAACCAAACATATCTGCTACTGCTTCCAGTTCAGTCTAAGCTTTCAAGATTTTATTGATCCATTCCTTCATGTATTATAGCACAGAGGGAAATGTTTTACGTTATTCTGTTATACAGGTATGAGCTATTCTAGTATAGTAAGACCATATAATTTCAAAGAGTGGGGTTCCAATGTAAAACTAACTGTGAAACAACCATTTAGAAAATAAGCTTTGTTACTATGTCTATTAACTGTCATGTGACTTTCTGATAAATTCCAGGACATCCATCAGATTTCTCCCCAGAGACGGTATTGTTTTAAAAAACAAAAAACAACCAACCACCATTCAGGAAAACCTTTAAAGAATTAAAGAAATCTGACACCTCGTTTCTTCCAGATTTAGCACTAAGCACTTCCTATGATGTAGGAAGCCTTAAGGGCAGGTAAGAGAACCAGTTCAGGTCTGATTACTATCAGATTGTTTTCTTCCCAAAATACTTCTTTTCTCTGTATATTGTAAAGATAATTGCCAAATAGATTCTACCTCTAATAAGAAATAGTTCAGTTATAACAATAATTTTGAATACCACATGCATCTGGGGATTAAAAAATAGCAAACAAAAGTAAATCTGGTCCCTCTCCTGATGCACTTACTCTCTAAAATAGATACAGATTGGTGCTTCTACAAATGAATTAAGTTCTTTGATGAATGTATTGCTGCTTTCTAACTATTATAGACCTGGAAATGCAAAGCTCTTTTCTCTTGAATGAAGCATAGCACAGTCAAAGGAATATGCTCAAATAAGGGCAGCAGAGACTAGAAAGGCTATAAAATTTCTTCTGTGGCCCTAGGGATAACAGATTCCATGATCTAATGGAGAAGGATGGCAAATATTTGCCCATATAAGTGAATAGTCTTCTTGGAGGGCCTGATTCTGTACATACCCCTCGTTCCTTGCTGCTTGTAGCAATTAATATTTCAGGCAGAATCAGGCTCTCTGCTCGCTTTGTTGACCAGCTTTGTTATCCAAGACCACCCTTCTAGTTTGGGATTACTTCACTATTGAACAGAAGAAAACATAACGTTGAATAGCCTGTTCAATGTTGTGTCCAATGGCACAGAGTTACCATATCCTCCTATAAACACTGCTTTAGAGAGGAGGCAGAGATAATCACTTTCTGGAGAAGGTCATTTGAACATATCCAGCATTTTGCATAATTAAGAAACTACCCATCAGAAATACAAATTTTATCTGTAAGCATAAGCAAGTAAGAGCTCCCATCTGTGCACTTTCTTTCTCTGCACCTCCTTTTATGTTAAAACTGTTATAACTGTCATCTTGTATTCTGCAGCTTATTCTAGTTGCAAATTCAGTTCTTATATGGTGTCAGACTTTACCTTGTTTTCCTTTTAACAGGAGCATTTTCATATCTTTTTTAATGGAATCCTTATTCTCTTGCAAAGTCAAGCCTTCCTTACCCGTCTTATTTCCTAAACTTCTAGCACGGCTATAGTACTATATATGGTACGTTTGCATATTTTTTTCATTTCAACTTAGAAGAAAGTTTTTGTTGATTGTTTATGCTATTCTTTAAAAATAATTTTATTAAAATCTACCTTTCTTTTTCCTTTGGAGTTACAGAACATGGTTCTACATTATGTTATCTAATTTATCTGCTTCTCCAGTCTTTAATTTTAAAAACTACCCTATAATCTTTTTAATAACCTTTCATCTTCCATTATGTAGAGCCATCCTTCTGTTCTAAATGATTTAGTCCATACATTTCCTAGTTCCTAGAAAAATTCTAAACATCTTTCTTTCCAATTCATGTAGACTTTGACTCTATACATGTTTTGGGGGAGCATTTTACTCTGAAGGTGGCGAAACACTGGAAAAAGTTGCCTAGAGAGGCGGTAGATGCTCCATCCCTGGAAACATTCAAGATCAGGTTGGATGGGGCTCTGAGCAACCTGATCTAGTTGAAGATGTTCCTGCTTATTGCAGGGGGATTGGAATAGACGGCCTTTAAAGGTCCCTTCTAAACCAAACCATTCTATGATTGTTAAAGAACTTTCCATCCAGAAATCCTATCTGTGGAGGGCTATGAAAGTATGTTTTGATTGTGGACATTTACAATGAGCCCTTTGAATCAATTACTTAATCTATTCCTCTCCACAGAGCGCAACTGTGCAAACATTTGTTGCAGGTTTGCTTCTAGACATTAAGTTGCTTCTAGACATTGAGTTGCAATCTAAAGTTTTCCGCACCTGAGTATTCGATCTCATGGACCAAAAGCCCGTAATTATTTCTCACCTCTTTCACAGAGCTGGTGAGCATGAAGAGATTTCAGGGGCTGTCCTAGCAGGACCTGAGAAAAAATCAGGCTATTGATTTTGACATTGTATTAGTAACATAGAAACCTAACATTAGAGGTACCAAACATCAGAGATAGGTATGCTATATGGAAAAAAATTAATCAATCATCCTAGGAAATGCTTCTTCAGAGCTGAGGTTTTGAACAGCGACAACTGACTTCTGCCACCAAAACAATTAGACTACTCACAAAATTGTACATAAGCAGTTGGATTAGAAAAGTAGGTTCTTCTATCTAAAGTCCTATAAAAAATTAAATGGGAATTAAAGTTCTTCTAAAGCTAAACTGAGGTCCACTTACATTAAGCTTTGCTTAGAATAGAATCCAACTTTTAAATACTTTTTCCATCATAAACAGAAATGTAAAGCTGAAAACATCAGAAAGTCTGCTCTGCAAAATGCTGTATGCTGAGAAATTGACAATTGATTGGGTAAGGATGCTGCTCAGATTGTAAATTCCCACATGCAGCTTTGTACTACTATATCATGGCAAAAGCATGTAGTATCTTAATTAGGCAAAGTAACCTAGCTACTTGTGTATCAATGATCTTTGAAAAATTTAACCTAGGAGTTACATCCACTGAAGAAATATTATTCTTTTTTTGTAGACATCTTCCTTTTTGGACAAGACCATGCAGAAAGAAGCTGGTACTATGCAGATGAAAAAGCAAAGGATATAGACATATATAGCTGAGGTGACAAAGTTTTTTCTTCACATCTTCTCACTATTCCCATTCATTCCGTTAACAACTTTATTCTCTAGTCATCACTCACAGAAATATGTATGTTTACTGGAGGGATAATAGGTATAAACAAAGCCAAGGCAATATTGGCATTCCTATATTTACAAGCAAGAATTATTATACAGTCCTTTGGTTGATAGTAAAAATGTCTGTGCATTAATATGCATCATGGATCTAAGAAAAGATGAAAACAGCTTTGTTTAGTGCCTGGAGTAAAAGTTTTGAGACAGGAACTCATAAATTCTAATCTCATTTGTAATTCATTTTGGGTAAGTCATTAACCTTGTTTTGGCTTCCTGTGGGTCCCTCCTAATGAAATTGAACTCAAATCTGTCATAACAAAGCATACAAGAGAAAAAAGCAGCAGACAGTACACTTAGCAATAATAAATACAATTTCTGGTATGAGAGGCAAATGGAGGCCAGGTGTGACTCCCTGGGTAGTGTGATAACCACTATTCCAAGCAAGAACAAATCTGGTCACCATTTGAGTAAAAGAAGAATTAGGAGAAACAAGCATCAAGTCCTACAATACCTGCCAAACCTATAAAGAAAAAAGCATGCACTCAGAAGAATAGAAAAAGCACTTTTCTTTATTAACCATAAAATAAAACCAGACATAGAACCCAAATCCTACTTCCACTGAAGTTATGTCACTGACACCCATGGCAGCAGAAGGTATTTCCTGCACGTGCATAACTTGTTTACATTGGTTTTGCCAGAAAACTAATTTTAGAATAATAGAATATTTGTCAACCTGAGGATGAAGTGAACCCCAGGATCCATCAGATGCATATAGGACTGCCAAACTAAATTTCTTAAATAAAAAATATTCCACTTGGGCAAATAAGGAGAAATACTTCACCAAAAAACAAAATTAAATATGTCATAAATTCCCCAGTGACTTCTCACAACCTTTACTGCTTTAGTAGGACTACAGACCACAGTGTAGCATCTGAACACTGTTAAAAAGATGCAGACCACACATAGAGCTCAACAATACTTCCTTGGGAGAAAATATTATTGCTCCCAGTACTAGTCTTTGACCATATGTGTTAGTGGTTTAAGGAAATGTTTTTCCCTCTTTAGGAAAAGACTAGATCATTTCATTAATCCAAGATAATATGATATTTCACTTGGAGACACATTTTGTCATCACTTGCACAATGTTTTGTTAAAAATACCCAAGGAAGCTCTGAGCAAATCAATGTACAGTATGAACTTCTGCTATCAGGACAAAGCCCAATGTAGAAAGATATCACAATCTCACTCTTGGAGATCACAGGAGTTTAAATTTTCAGCTAGAATATCATTTTAGGAAGTTTTTAATAAAAACCTTGAAACTTGCAGACGAATTGCTCAACACTAATCACTAAAAATAGATCTTCAAACAAGAATGAATCTTTGGACAAAACATTTTAAGTCAGTGACCCCGGGAGGAAGGAGTAAGGAAGGTCTTTCAGATGCTGTACAAAGCTTGGTTATGGAACAGTTCACTAAGTGACCCAGACTTGCTTGTCTTTGTTCTTCCTTTAAAACCAACTTTCTCTACCACCAAAAATTGCTTTCCATGAACTAGTAGATATTTCTACTGTTATTTATTCACCTTGAACAGGAGCTTTGAAGACAGTGAACCCTTTAAAAGGTGTGCTATACATATCCTTTTCTGTTATCATTTGTATTATTTTTTTTTCATTCTATTATTATTTTTAAAGGCAGTTAATGGAAAGAGCATAACAATCTTGTTTATAAGGAAAATATTATTCAACATAATCAAAACCTTGCTATATGATCCGTTTTCTACTTCATACATATATTTCACCACAGATAATGACATCTGGAGCTATGAAGTATATACAGGCCCTGATCCAAAAGCTTTTGAGAACAGCCTATGTTAATTTCAATTGGCCCTGCATTGGGTCCCTAACCTATACCACATTGGCTCTTTATATTTCATACATAATTAATATCAGAACAAGTTTCTTGGTAACAAAAGGTATACAATGATTCACCAAGGATCCTGAAAAGCTGAATTTTTAGCCTTTCATTCAATTGGAAAGCAACACGATATGTTAGCAACCCTGATTTACCACTGCATTTCAATGTTAATTCATGTTACCTTTCAGGGCCTCATTTTACTTTTACATAATTATTCCTAGCATGTCTCACCATTTAAATGTCAAACTGGCAACAAGAAATACACATAAATTAATCTCCTTGTACCTTTCATATAAACCCCAGCTGTGGTCATGATTTTCCTAGCTTGTAAGAGGATAGCTCTTCCTGTTGTGTTTTTGGTTTTGTTTTGCTGGGTTTTTTTTAAAGAGAAATGGTGCTGCTGTTCGTGGGAAAAGTTATTGAAATAACACTTCACACCTTCCTATTGCAGAACAGAACAATCACTATTATGGATTCATAGAATCCTAGAATGGTTTGAGTTGGAAGGGACCTTTAAAGGCCATCTAGTCCAACGTCCCTACAATAAGGGACATCTTCAAGTAGACCAGGTTGCTCAGAGCTCCATCCAACCTGACCTTGTATGCTTCCAGGGATGGGGCATCAACCACCTCTCTAGGCAACTTATTCCAGTGTTTCACCATCTTTATTGTAAAAAATGTTGATTCCTATTATATCTTGTATTTCATTATATTATGGACTGAGCCTTCAAAGTTCTTTATGGTTACTCATTTGTCTTTCTGACATTAGTGGGATTACTCACACGAGTCAATAGAATGGGATTTAGCCTTTACCTTACACTGGTTATGATAACACTTGCTCTGTAACATAGCACCAACCATTGAATTCAGTCAGTTGTAAAAGTGACCTTTGTGTTTCTTCTGCACCAAATTTGGCCCAATGTATTTCAGATGTAATATACTCGACAATGGAGGAGAAAAAACAACACACAAAAAGCTCAAAACACAACACAAAAAATCCCAGAAAACAAACACCGAATCTACCTAAATCTTAGACTACATTCCTTAAAAGCTGAGCGTGAATATGCTTCTCTTTGCAAGCACTTTCTTAGCCAAACAGTAATTTCAGTCTGCCAATATTTAAATGTTTAGCATGATTACACTTGGGTTTAAAGCTACCTACAGGCAAATATGGATTCCTGTCAATCTTCAACTCACCATGACAAGAGAAATTAAGCTTTCGTCTTTACTACATCCAAAATACACTTAACTGAAAGAGAACCAGTCTATCTCCAAAAACATCTTGAATATAAAAAATTGCAGCCAACATACAAGTAAAATGAGTTTTCAGATCTTAAGACTGCTTCCTGATTTAACTGTATATCTAGTTCCCTTTTTCCTCCAAATATAAGGGGCCAAAGGATTTAGGAAGGAACGAGGGCTACTGCTATTGCAATAGAGACTATGCAGGGTATAGCCTAATGATGTCGTATCAGGTATGAAACAAGTTTCATATTCTGAGGCTAAATCCCTGCTTGTTTCAATAGAAAACTACTGTGTCTTTATAAGCAACAATGTTCTACCTCTCCTGACCCTAGCAAAAGACATAGTAAGTGTCATCAAAGCATTTGGCCTTTGAAGCACTTGCACTTCTTGAAGTCCTTTTGAGTATCACACACAGCTCACCTATTCCTACTTGTCAGCACCTTTATTCTGTACATACTGATTTGAGTCCATGAACTATCTAGCATTTGAAGGCATATTGCTTAAGGCACAGTTTGGTAGCTTAGGAGATGGGCTGATTCTTTAAAAGTTTAAAGTACAACAGGAATTTTACAGTATCAACATTTTTATAAATGTCTTTTTACCCCATGTTTTAGTGCTTGAAACTTGCAAGAAATTCCCTTCACCACATTATCATGTAGATGTTGAAAGATAATGTTTCCTTGGAATCACTAAGCTCACAAACAAAATCACTGCTTTCATACAACACACTTTACATGTTTTTATTTAAAAAAAAAAAAAGTTTAAGTAGTGTTGAAACTCACCTTCATTACCAAAATACCTCTAATGACATGATCAATAGCCCCATAACCTAAATCATCCTCTTGTTCAAAGTGAAAAAAAAAATTAAAAAAAAAAAAAAAAATTCTTTCTCAGGAGAAACAACTTTAATAATTTCAAGATGCTATTGGAATAAAGGCTACTGGCTTGAGTAGCCATTCTATTTGGCAAGCCCTCATAACCAGTACTCACCACACCCTGATGAGAAAGAATAATAAACAATTGTCAAAGCTTTCATGTACTGGAAACTTTTCACGTGTTCTCCACAGATCTGATGCCTGTTTTATACATGCTAGTAAATCAAATTTGCATATTACTGCAGACATGAGTTACTAAAGCTTTCTTTTACAAGTTAAGGACTCAGTTTCAAATTAATAGCTTACTCTGATGCATGACCAAAGAAAGTCAGCAATTTTGTCAGGAAGCCAAAGACTAAATGAGCTGGGAGGCCAGTCAGGGAGCTGGTTACAAAACCATATGGTGCTTATTTTGGGGAATAAGAAATAACTACTTTTTCAAATTCGAAAACACCTCATGATTGTCTGATAAGAATCACATTGCACAATGTGTTTCGCAGATTAATTGCGCTCCAGTCAATCCCAAGGAAGAAGATAGAGATACCTTCAAAATTTAAATTCTTTGCAAGTACATCTGGATTAAGATCATGTTTCTTTAACATCCCTTCACGTTATTACGGATGCAGAACATCAAAAACCCAAAAAAGAATTCTAATGCCATGCCCTGAAAACAACTTATATTGAATTCTGATCTTGAACACTATACCCTAAATTATTGTCTCTTTCTTTCATTGCATCATTCCAGGATAGCCATCTGGACATTGCAGTTGCCAGTTCATCCCATATGCAGCCACACATGTTAGCTTCAATACACATGCTGGAGTAAGTCATGACAAAGTAGTCAAGTATGGCAATCACAGAAGTCTATATAAGGTAAAACTGAAATACTTTTAGCTGGACTGTTCTTTTCACCTAGCTTTCCAGAACATGCCAATGCATGTATCTAATACCTGGAGAACAGTGAAGGCTGCAAGCATTCTGCTACTGCTTTATATTCCACTTTGTAAGCTGGTTCCTGATGAGAGACTTCTCCTTCTCTAAGTATTTCAATTCAAATTTTCAACAGAAAACTAGCAGAAATATTTCTTCCTGCAGAGAAAATGGTCTAAGTAGACTTTTCCCATTAAGAGAAGATGATGATAGTAAATTTCCTCTCAGCTCTGCTAAAGATAGAGTTGAAATTATGCAAACTTGACTATCTTACAATACTACAGATTTAAAATAGCTTTGATAACCCATTTCACACAAAGCTGTGAATGCTGGATCCTCCTAGAAGAACATCAGTGTAGGCAAGCAAGTCTATGAATACTTGATATCATCAGTTTTACGACGCTTGTCTTATGATTCTTAAAATTTTAACTGCTAGAACCAGATCATTACAGAAAAATAATCATCCATTCAAAAAGAAAAATAGCCTTATAACTAAAGAAATAAGTTGGAAATATGACCCCTGAAGAGATAATGAAAGAAAAAGTTTAAGATTTAATTAAATATTAAATCTTCACATATTTTGAAAATGGTCTTCCATCTTCTTAAGTATATCATGACATTGGACTGCACTGTTCTGGAAAAAAAAGCCTAACAGGTAAAACTTGAACTGTCTAGACAATATTGTAATATATGCTCCGGCAGTTGACAAATAGTTGCACCTTTATATGATCTTACCATTACAAAATGTATGACTTTTCCAGATCACACCTGACCTTACTCTTCATCTAAAAAACATAATCCTCAGAATGGTAATCTGTTAAAGTTTACCATTTGCATTGTAAAACACACAACTTTTTTTTTCCATACTGAAATTTAAACAAATCTCTAAATTGATTTTTCTCTTTTTCTATATTTGGAATAAGGCATTCAAAATTCCTTTTAATAAAGCTCTAGGGATTAATTAATAAGGGCCTTTATGGATATCATTGTTAAAAATGATGTTACCATGCTTATAAAAGTCATAACACATAAAACATTCAAAGATGGAATGGTGTCTGGATAACATTCCAATTTGTGGTTTCATTATTTATGAAAGACTCTGCTTTGTTACCCTAGAACACATTAGCAGGGATTCCATGAAAGACTTCAGCAGTAGCTTTAAAGACAGACAGTCTTTATTACTATAACATCTATTACTTTTTCATTTGTTAGAGCAATGGATATTATTTGGATTTTCTTTACAGATCAATTATTTGTAATTGCTGATGTATAATCAACACACCTTACAAATGTGAAGTTCTACAGGATAAGTAATTTCTAATTTACCTCCAGACTTAGCTCCATAATTACTGGATTATTCTTTCATTGACTCCATCATACTGTTAGTGATTAGACTTGGTGATTAGAATTGGAGCTTTCATCTCCAATTTCATGTTTAATAAAGCAGAACAACCATGTTGAATAACTCTTAGTAGAAATAAAGAAGATAAATAGGGAGATACATAATACACAGGGGTGCTTTCAGACATAAATATAAAATATTAATCACATTGAGTCTGAATTGAAAATTACTATGTAACGATGAGCAAAGAAAGAGAAGGAAATACTGTATAAGAATATATACATTGTATAAGAATGAAATACAACTAATTTTGAAGCCTTTAGTCATTTATAGATTTAACTACTAATTCTGAAGCCTTTAGTCATTTATAGTTTTAACTATGTATCTAGATACACGCGTATTTCCGCTAAGAATGTTATACTAGTAGGGACGTAGGTTTGGGCTCTGCAGTAGTCATAAGCAGTATCTTACCTGGAATAAGAGCTGTACTAATATCAATATCAGCTTCTTTACACTGTTTGGCAAATATTGCCAAATTTGCTTCAATATATTCTTGGTACATTTCTTTTGCACAGCCTCCAATACCCTTTCCTGTTTCAGCAGTGCTCTCTTTCTAGAGATTCCACTCCAAGGAATTTAAGCCGTTAACAGTCTTGAAGGCTCAAGCAAAAATAATGGAGATGACAGATACAGGATTATATTTCTTTTCCCAGTTTTGTGAAAACAATCATTGCTGTATTAATAGAGGCAAGACAACAGCAGTTAGATTCATAACTAGATCTGTTAAATGAAAAGGGACAAGAATCAGCTTTTAATAAGCAATAGGCAAATCAGGCTATGCCAACTTATTTATCAGCTTTACCTCAACAGCTTCTGAATTTTTTTTCATTTCAAACAAAAATTTCAAAAATATGCTAATCACTAAAATTAGTTTCATACAAGCAAAAATACTTACCTGTGTGTTTATTACACAAAAGAAAAAATGAAGTGAGTTTGCCTAAACTAATAAAAGGTTGCTTTTTGCTAAGCAGTCACTGCTCAAAGAGCCTGTGTCTAGCACATGCTTAAGCATATTATTTCATAACTTCATTGGAAAAACCTACCTGTCTTCTTAAGTAATGAGAGTTGCTCTTCCCTTGGACAAAGCACTTATAAGTTTTGCAGCAATTCAATGGCATATTTTCTCTGCTGTAAGTTACAGTATATTATAACCTATATGGATTGCTAAAGAGTTTTTGTAGTGCTTTCATTTTTGCTGTAGATACTGCAGTATTTAGTCCATAATAATTCTATTATATTAATTAACAACATATGTTTAGAACTGAAGTACTAATCATCACTGCTACAATACCAAGGTCCCAACTCCATCTCATACATGCAGAGGAACAGCTGTTCCTGTGCAGATTCTCATTTTATTTTGATGAGGGTCAGGTGAACAGTCTCCAGACTTCAATACAGCATTGGAGCCCAATCACATCTACATTACTGTCTGTGAGGAAAAGCATTTCCTGATTACAAGTAAATAGATTCCCAAAGGGTGTGAGAGGAACCACGGAAGTTCAGTTGCTTGGGACACAAATTTTATTGAAATAAAAAGGGTCTGTAGTTAATGGATTACACCGGCAGAGGAATGGACTGAACGACAAAACAGGGTTTTCTATCCTAAATTATCATGATTTGTTTTTCAGTTTTTGAACGTTTGAATATGAAGCAATTTGAGTGGTAGGAATACAGGATCTATAGCAGAATGCCAGCTAGAAGCCTTGTACCAGTACCATGTACCAGTACAAGCTTGGGACACCAATGACTGGAAAGCAGCTTTGTAGAAAAAGACCTGGGGTCTTCATCCAGACCACATTGACCACAAACAAACAACGTGCCCTTGTGGCAAAAGCAACCTCCAACACCCTGGACATAAATTGCAGTGTTAACACATGAGCACACAATTCATTTACCCATGAGCACCCAATTATTACATGCATGAGTGCCTAATCAGTTCATGTGTGAGCACTGTAATTAGCAAAAATTGCAAGGCTTGGTGGCAGGGGCTGCAGAGGTGACCTGAGCAGGAGAAAGCCATGTATTTCCCTATTCCAACTGGCTGCACCTGTGGCACCCCTGCTCACACAGGAGCTGATAGGGTGGGAGATGTGAAGAGACACATAAATAGACACAGAGTGCACCCATGTGCAAGACACTCTTGGACTCAGGCATTCCATACCCAAGGGAATGCCATACGTTGGGCCTGGGAAGCAAGGAAGAAGAGTATTTAAGTGGGCTTTTTTTAAACGTCTCTTTTTCTGAATATTCAAATCAGTAATTTGAAGTTTGTGTTAATTAGCAATAAATTAAGTAAAAATTCTGCAAGACTCTTTTGCCTGTGACACAGAGAAATGTGGCAGATTGTTTTCTGTGAACATCCTTCAGTGCAAAGGAGAAAAGAAATTTGACCAGAATATTTTATAAAGTGTTAAGCAGTGTTCTAGATTCCAAGCCATATTTTCTTACTTTATCTGGTATCAAATCCCCTGACAGTAACTCCCATTGCTTTGGCAGCTCCTGCTGCAGCGAGCCCAGCAACGCCACCACCAATTATCAGCGTCTAGAGAGATCAAACAGATAGTAAAGTGCATTCTATGTTCACTTATTCCATCACATGCTGTGTCTGCAATATGCAATATGCCTTATCTTCAAAAGCACTTGAACTTTAAAGAGCATCAGAGGCTAAAAACTAAGTACTTCAGGGAAGTTAAAAAAAATAATCTTATCTCAACAATGCAACATAGTTAAACAGCTGGTTTAGGCTGTAAGAGCAGGTGGTCATCTGTACAAAAGGTGTTCTAAGTAGGAAATAAGATAGAGAGAAGTTTCAAAAACATTAAGTTAAACAAAACATGACCAGGGCCACCTTTTCTGTTCCATGAGATATACACCTTAAATCAAACTTTGATAACAAAGGATTTAACTCTATTTGTCCAGCTCCGGAAATGTTTTCCTTTACTATGGCTCTTCTCAGACATAAATTCTGACAGGCATGCTGAAATGGGTATCAGAAGATGGAGTTCAGTCTCAGAATGATAAAATACACTGTTTTAAGATCCTTTAAAAAAAAAAAACACAACATGCTTCTGAGCTATGATGTGATTGAAGGTATTTTTTACACTTAAAATAATTGCAATGGATTGAGCATTTACCAAAAATAAACTCGTACTAAAACATACAATCACCTACAAGCTTCAGTTGCCCTTAATGACAGTGCATTAAGGTAGGTAAGAACAGAGACAAGTCCTTCATGTTAATGTCCTGCCAAGAAGAAGCAGATTTCGTACAGCAACCTTGTTCACGGGATGATTCCAAAAATCTGGCCCTGATCCCTTGAGGAAGTCTTAAAAGGTTCTGATTAAGAAAATTCTGCATTCAGAAGTGCTCAAATGCAGTTAATTTAACTTTTACACGACGGTTCAAATGTCTAAAGCCAGTATCATCCAGCAAACCCAAATAATATCACAAGAAATCAAACACTATTAGTTATCTTTTAGAAGGGTCATGTGGGAGAGCTGAACTGCCTTGTTTCACTAATAACTAGCTTTCCAGTACAAAATTTTACTCTGTAAATATCAGTTGTAGCAACTGTTCCCTCACAGGAAAAACTTGTCCTGCTGCTATTATCTGACCAGTAAAATCCCTACCAAAAAGATTAGATGCCAACATTACTGCTTTGTGCATATAACATGTAAACAGATAGCATTACAGATAGGCAGCAATAAGAAAACTTTCAAGTATCCACACCAAAAATATGCCATGAAATATTGCAGTCCCTTAGAGTTCAGATGTCAGTATACAAATTACAGCAGCAGAGCCAAAACTGAGACAAATACACAAATCAAATCTATTAAATAATTAATAGAAGCCTCATAACTACAATAGCATAATAGACATCTTAAAGCAATAAATTTTGAAACAGTATATTCAAATGTCATTCCAATTTATACCAGTGGCTTGAAATGTTTGATGGAGGACAAATGGTGGGAACAGAATGCATACCAAAGGTGGTAACTCATAGAATAAAGTACTTCTTGCAACTGCAATATTTCAGTTATTTATTTTTATTTCTGTGTATCAGCCAACATGCCTATACTTGACTGTCATTCCACTTGCACAGAATGTGGATAGTGCACAGGGCTACTCATGGGTATTCCAGGAATTTACAGCAGATTCCCTTGCTAAAGTAACAAGTTGCTGAATATATAAACTTCACACGAACTGGAAAATAGAGCAAACCTTTCAGTTACTTTCATTAGCTGCATTCATAGTTATATGCTGCTTAAGCATTCCTATACAACTTACCTTTCCCATTAAAGCTATTGCTCAAAAATCTTCAATTTATTGTTCTTTGTTCAGAGAAGAAGAGGTGGCCCAGAAAATGTTTACTAAAATACTAACATTTTGTAGCTATACGGACCACACTAGAATAAAGTAATAATAATAAAGTAAATATCTTTGTTGCAGCAGGCCTTCTTGTTCGCAATGTTTAAAACGCATGGAAGTTTTGGTGGGTGAGGTTTGGGGTTGCTTTTTGGGTGGGTGGTTGTTAGTTTTTACTTATTGGGGAATTAAGGAGAGAATCATTGATTTCTTCAAAGGTGCTACAAGTATCCTGTAATTTGAGGGGGAGTCACTTTTGGTTTAGGCTTGTTTTGTTCAAGGATTTTTCAGGTAAGTTAACCACAATTTTCTTAGTGTTTTATACTATTTGGCCAACAGGCCATGGAACTTCAAGATTTTGCTCAGAAAAACCAAACATTTGGAGAACTCTTTCATCTTTATAGCTTTTTTACTTAAAACCTTTTTCTCCTTCTTTCAATGTTTAAAATAAAACTAAGCTGCACACAGGGTAAAATCCTTATTATCCTAAAAGGTAACAGATCTAAAACCACTTTAACATCAGCGATCTAAATGCTGAAGCAGGGTACATGTGGTTCAACTCTCCTGATTCTTTGGATAAAGATGGCAGAGAAGTTGGTCCGTTGTTAGTAACACAGGGTAAGACAGGCAGTCATTTTGGAAATTTCTATACAGCTCTAAAAAATCAGTATTTTGTAGCTGACAGTGAGTGATAATTTTTCCTACTGAACTTTGTGGCAAGATTTCTACTGGCTTCACTGAAGTGAAATGAAAGACTGGCAGAGATGAGAATTGCTAATACTCAAGTTGAGCCAGGGCTAGACAGTCATTGTATACACATGCTTTCTACATTAGTCAAAAACCTGGTTTTCTTTTGTGGGTATCATCTGCTTCATTGTCGTTGCCATACAATCCTGAGGTAATAATTTATTTTGGTCTACAAGCAAAGAAAAGGATAAATATTAAAACCAAATATTTTAAGAGAAGTTGTTATAAATATTAAAAAAAAAATCAACATTTAGAGCCCTGTGTTAAAACAATAGAGAGAAATCAGAAAGTTTGACACTAGGTTAATTAGATTTAAATAGCTTCAGAAAGAGAGAATGTGCAACACGAAAATACCATTTGCCTTTGTAGCCAGATTGCTTAAGTTTACCAGAGCTGTCATCGAGACCTTTTAGAGACTAATTTCATGATTTTGTTTATGGTTCTGTAAAGGGAAACAATATTGACTGCTGACATTATCGTGGCTTGTAATTTTTCCCCCCTTAACTTCACTGGGGCTGACTACATGAAAAGTTATTTGTTTACCTTCATCTCCTACAACAAAAGAGAAAAATATCCCTTTTAATAAGATAAGAAGATGCAATTTAAGGGCCCAAGCTAAGTCATGAAGTCCAGCCTCCTTCAATTGCAAACACCACACAATCCCTATCATAAACATCATTTGTTTTTGGAAATAAGTAAGTAGGAAATGCTTCCTATTAAAGGTATTTTAAAGTGTGACATGATAATTTTCTTACAGAGATACAAATGAAGGAGCAAATCCACTGAAACAAACTATTATGCTGTGGGTGAAAGCCTGTCTTTGTATCTGATCCAATTCAAGCCGTACTGAAGTCAGATGAAAAACTGTAAGGAATTGTAAGGAAAAGTATATTTATTTTTTCCACGTGTACAGGACAAAATCTCATTTTGTGTCCCTAGAAACGTGGGAATGTTATATATATATTCATGACAAAAAAGCTTGTAATTTATGCTATTATTCTACCAGGTCAATCTTATTTCAAGAGGGAAAAAATACTGGCAGACTATTTCCTGGAAGCATGGAGGGCCAATCCAGGTAGGATACATAATAAAGCAATCTCTTTCTATCCACCTACAATTCGATACCTGTCACAGAAAACAACTGTTTTGCATCATTGTGCCTGACAACCAGAGTCAGGGCTGGTACTTGCACAGAAGCATCACTGTTATCTCTATTTAGAGCTAGTTCCATCAGAACCAGAGTAAGGTTTCCCATTGGGATGATGTGAGAAACCTTGACAACAGAAAACTTAAACCACAAGATATTAACCCTGTCTCTTAGATGCAGCATTCTTAAACCAGCATCCTAATATAGTTCAAGCTCCCTCAGTGTAGGATGCGAGGCTGAGGATTGAGAAAAATACTGGCAACTGAACTTCATTGGAAACCAGCAGTGACAGCACTGTGACAGAAAAGCGGGAAATAAGAAAATATGGTGAAGTGGATTGAATTGTTCTTTTCTCCTTGGCAAGTCTAAGCCTGCATATACATGACACAGAGCATAAACATGCACAGGATAGCACAGAGTTATAGTGGAATCGAGACAAGGGGAAAGCTGATGTGATCTCAAGCACTTACAGAGCACTCCAAGGAGTAACGGCATGAGAATACAGGTATCCAAGAAAGTGAACCAGTTCTCTGGAAAATGCCTTATTCAAAGAAGCACTTATGTGTTTGATATCTTTACCAAATTGATTCTGCTTGAGATGAACTGGTTCAAGTTTTAAACTATTTCAATATGTAGCCTATGTACATAAATAATTGGTTCAGTATTTAAACTAGTTATTTGTGGTTTAGGTTTTTGGTTGGGTTTTTGTTTGTTTGTTTTGTTTTGATTTTTTTTTTTTAACAAGTTCCTTATAGAAATCTAAATGGCTTTGGAATCAGTTCCAAATCTGAATTGTTTCAAAATGTGTCTTGTACTGAATGATAACTGGTCTTGACTGTTTGGTCAGTAATGAAATGTGATAGCATGTGGGAAGCTGGAGTTCAAAACCAGCAGGGAGTATTTTGCACTTTTAGTTGTCAGATGCTGCAAGTTTAGGAAGGATAAGAGATTCTTTTAACCAGTTCATACTGGGTCCAGGGCCAGGCCTCAAAATAAGCACAGCAACTTCAAAGGCAGTACTATAGGTTCTACTCCAAGATGAAGACAATCCTGTTTCCATGTTGTGATCAGTTCCTTTGCAAACAATTTTATATTGCACTCCTACTTATGTGAGAGAATATCATGGAGGAATAATAAAAAGTGATATGTTAAAGCTATGGCAAATATAAGACTCATTTATCATGCTGTCGATGGAATTTATTACCATATGTCTCAGTGGATTTACTAAAGTGAGTTTAGCTTTATATCTATAATAGCTATCATTCTTAGAAAGGATATGCATAGTGTATTTTACAAAAAGAAAGAGTGATGCTTAAGCAGCAGAGAAAAGAAAACATGATACATGAGCCCCTGGAAAAAGTTATCCTTTTTGGTAAAGCAGTCAAAAACATTTCTTTAGGACTGCTTGTGTAAAGCAGAAGCCAGGAAATCAGGGAGTGTTCCTAAAGCTCAAATTGCTCTAGTTTCTAAATTGACAATCACATTTAGCTGACACAGACTAGGTTAATTCAGCTCCTTTTTCACTCCCTCCTTTAGGCTGCACTGGGTGCCCCAACTGGTGAGGAAAACTATCCTTTGCTAGCTCTGTTTTTACTTCATGTAGACAACATTTCTGCTGGCTCTTCTTCTCACAGTCACCAACTGGAAAGCAGGCTCTAGAAACTGCCAGCATTGCTCTAGTCTCCCTTCTGAGAAACTTCCACCTGTGTGGTAAAACCCACAGCAGGACAAACAGCCCAGTACAACCTGGCACTCAAGGGTAACAGTGGTGCACTAATGTTACTGCCTGGTAGTAGTCTGCAGATATTACCCATCATGCTAAGGGCATCATATTCTTCGGCAACTTAGTCTATTGCTAGAACTGTAGCTTTTTAAGTCTGTCAGGAGGATTAGGTTCTGATACTCATGTCTACAGCACTGGCATACACAATATCCATTCTCTTATTACACAAGTATGATGGTAAAATTATGAAAAGAAACTTTGGGTCTTCAGAATAAATATGGTTACATTATTCACATCAAATGACAAACTTGCATTTAAAAAAATATCTGAACCAAATACAGTTTTCATAAAATTAATTACTGCTCCAGCTACTTTGTACTGCTCAGTAGAGAGCTTGCTTCTTTGTCAGCTTTATGTTCCACTTACTTTCATTCCGTGTACCACGGACTGGACACCAGTAGCATAGTCTGCACCCCACTTCTCACCTTTACATTTCTTTGGTAACTCCTACAACCAGGTCCTTATAGTGAATGCTATAACATAAAAGATACAACTAAATGCAAAGACTTTCTCCCCTAGTTCATATCAACTTAGTTTTTATTTAATTCCATAGGCACAAATTCCATTTGAACATTCAACGGATGTCAGCGGACCTGGTTTATCCAATTCCCTTAAGAAGTTCAAAAATTACGTCATATATCAAATCCAGTAAATTTTTATGCTCGTAAGTCATCCTTAAAGAAGTATAATCACTGCCTGACCTTTGAGGGATGGTTAGCGTGAGAGAAGGTGGCAGGATTGGTCCCCAAGTTTTCATAAATAACACAGAACATCTCCAGATGAACATTCCACTGTTCGTTTTTATAGTGCGCCTTCCACAGCCAGCCCACATGGTCTCACACACACATTGATTGATGCCAAAACAATAACAAATTAAAGTTCAGTTTATAAAAGAGCCTTGGCTCTTGCTGCTTATACAAGTTTGCATGCTGTTTACTCTGAAAAAGGTGTGGAACTGACCACAATGAGGTGACAACCTCAATTCCACTCACACATGAGGTGGGAAAACCAATAACAAAACTGCAGGATTAGGAAAGTACACTTTGTTTTTCCTGGCTTGTGTGTGAATAAACCGTGTTTTGTTAATAAAGAAATGAAGTCATTTTGTGAATCAGACTAAGGAACATCTCTCTTCCCCCTTAGCACATATACATATGTAAACATTTTATATATATATAAAAGAAATATATGTCATATATATCCATGATTGTACAGCATATCCATGCTAAACTTGATAATCCACAGAAGGATGAAGTTCTAGATTATTATTCTCCTAGCTCACTATCCCTTGCAAGCAGTGGAAGATTTTAATTTGCTTTGGGGAAGCTGTGTTTCCAGGCACTACACCCCCACGTGCTAAGCCCTGGTTCAAGGACTACATATTGCCCAAATCCTGCCTGTGCTTTCAAAGCAGAGTTCAAGTGATAGAGGGACTACATGCTTCTTTCCTGAACTATCTAGATTTACCTTTATGGCTTGATCCTCTGGAATATCATCAAAACCTAATGCTGTCTGTTAAACTAAAAAGCACAGAAAACCAGGGACATGCCTAGAAAGATGAATCAGTTTCATTTAAGTACTTTTCCTATCCAATACAACACAAATGTTCTCACAAACATCGGGCAGACCTGATATTTAGCCCCAAAATAGACCATTTAAAAAGGGGGATCAAATGTTTCACCACACCAATACATACATAGTTTCACAAAAGATTTTTTTCTGCAAATAATGTTTTTCTTAAATACTATTTCCTATCAATGTATGCCAAATGTATGCCTGATAGCATACATTTCATTAAAGCTTGGTTGTCCCCATAATTAACAGAGGATACCCCAAGCTATGCATTAATTACTAGCACAGATGCAGAAACTAGAGCATGCTTGCTTAAACATGCACTGTCAGTTCAATGCCAGAAAACATTCTATAAGAGATTACACAGACCGAGCAGATACATGTGGCAGGGACATTTCTATTAGAAACATGTTAAACAAAGCCATTTAGTACACAGCACATTTTGCCTAAAAGCTATACACATGGTGTTAGACCAAAGCTGGGAACAACTATGAGAATGCTAAGTGACACTAAGGAAGTAACTACCAGTATTTATAATTCTACTAAGAAAAATATTGTAACAAGTTCACTGGGAAAAACTGAATTCCATCCTGCTTGTTTGTGCATGCTATTTTCAGGCCATTAAGATAAAACTAAAAGAAAATAGTTTTTCCTTTTTTTTAGTTAAAAAAGAAAACCTTTACCTATAAAGTGCTACAGAAAAAAATAACCTTTTTTGTTATAGTCCTGGGAAGGTACATAACCAACTGTTAAAGAAAGAAAACATGCTTCAGATACACTCCTCAAATTAATAGCTCTTCCCTGTCCTTTGGAGGAAGGTACTAATTCATCACTATTAACAATTACTATACTGCAAGTGCATTGTGTATCTCAGTTGCTTGGTTAATGAGTAGCAGGTAAAGTAAAGCAAAACCTCCCTCAAATCCTTACCCATTTACTCCAGAATGGAATGAAATAAACACAGAATACCTCTGATGCAAGATCTAAGTAATTCAAAGGACAAGCAAAAATCATTCCAGAGGTGCTTAGCCTATATCCTGTTCTACCCCATATGGCTGATGGAATTAGACAAATATAAAAAACAAAGATTTAACTCACAGTAATTTTTGTATTCTATATTTTTTTTAGGTCAAACAGAAAAATACTGTTCTCATTTTAATTTATTTACTTATTATCCATATGAACATTCTTAATACTTTGTAAACCGATTGCACAATATAGGAGGAATTGGTTTTCAGCGCTGTAGTCAATTCCATAGGCTATCTATATCAACTTCATTCTTTGATGTTATGACAGCACTACAGACCAGCACCTGGTCTTCAAGATTCAGCTTTGAGTTTTACATTGGAAACAGTATTTTCCTTTACATACCAAATTTGAAAAGGATGAGTCCTCAAATCCCTTGCATGACCTATCACTGCTTCAGTCATACAAGCAACTATGTTTATTACCTTAAAGTGAAATATTATTCTAAAAGTTCCTACAATATAGACCACATTTATAAAAAGCATTCTACACCTGTTATTTTTGTCAATATAGCCACTTCTGTCAATAAACACTCATCTTTTTATTACCTATGTATCTATATATGCAAAACACTAAAAGTCCTGGCAGCCCTCAAATCATCAGAAGTCAAATCTCTGTAAGATTTTATGGAGTAGAGCAAGCTTGTGAAGCAGATACTTTCAGGTTCATACTTCTCCCCTCTGGTAAACTGGTCATTGAAACAGCTGTATTCTCAACCTAACCTTTACACATTTCAAAGATCACTACTGTAACTGTTCCCCAAATGGGGAAAAAAAAAAAAAGTTTCTTCTGCACTATGTGTCCTGCACAACATCCTTGTCTCTAAATTGGAGAGACCACTCAGTGGATAGTCAATTGGCTGGATGGTCACACTCAAATAGTTGTGGTCAACAGCTCAATGTCCAAGTGGCAACCAGTAACGAGTGGCATTCCTCAGGAGTCAGTACTAGAACCAGTGCTGTTTAACATCTTTGTCAGCAACATCAACAGTGGGATTGAGCACACCCCTCAGGAATTTTGCCAACCACACCAAGCTTGTGGAGCGGTCGACATGTGAAGGGAAGGGATGCCACCCAGAGGAAACTGGAAAGGCTTGAGAGGTGGGCCCATGAAAGTCTTATTAAATTCAAGAAGTCCAAGAGCAAGGTCCTGCACCTGGATCACAGCAATTCCAAACACAAATACAGGGTGGGAGAAGAATGGACTGAGAGCAGCCCAGCCAATAAGGTGAGAAGGACTTGGAGTGTTGGTGGATGAGAAGCTCAACATGAGTCAGCTATATGTGCTCACAGCCCAGAAGGCCAACCACACCCTGGGCTGTATCAAAAGCAGCATGGCCAAGGGAGGCGATTCAACCCTTCTACTCCACTCTGGTGAGACCCCACCTGGAGTACTGAGCACTCAGCTTAGTAGGAAGGACATGCACCTATTGGAAGAGGTCCAGAGGAGGGCCATGAAGATGATCAGAGGGCTGGAGCACCTCTGTTATGAAGACGGGCTGAGAGAGCTGGGGCTGTTCAGCCTGGAGAAAGGAAGGCTCTAGGGGAACTTTATAGAAACCTTCCAGTACTTAAAGAAGGCCTAACGGAAAGACAGGGAGGGATTCTTTATCAGGGAGTGTAGTGACAGGACAAGAGATGACAGTGTTAAACTGAATGGGGGTAGAATTAAGATTAGATTTTAGGAAGACATTCTTTATTGTGAGGGTGGTGAGACACCGACAGAGGTTTCCCAGAGAAGCTGTGGGTGGATGCCTCATCCCTGGACACGTTCAAGGCCAGGCTGGATGGGGCTTTGAGCAACCTGGTCTAGTGGGAGGTGTCCCTGCTCATGGCGGGGGGGTTGGAACCTCGTGATCTTTAAGGTCCCTTCCAACTCTAACCATGCTGCTTCACAGAATCACAGAAATTTAAAAAGCCCCAAAACAACATTGTTCTAATCCTAGAAACACACTTCAATCACGCCACTACAGTGGGATCTGTGGCTGAATGCTGTCCTTTTCCTTTATACACCGCTTCAATTCATTTGCCAAGCTAGTGATTCATTTCAAATTTGTGCTAAACAAGTGCAGCACTATCATAAGTCTGGAGCTCCCATGAATCATTTCCTCCTTGCAAATCATACCCCATATCTTTTTCAGGGCAGACTCTCCTTTGAGTACATTTTACCAAACAATCCTATACATTGTGTATTACTATGCACAATACAATAGACTACAGATAGGAAATCAGTGAATGATCTCATAGAAAACAACACACTCAAACATTGAATGCTTGCCTAAGAATCATTAACATTAGCATAGGGAAGTCCTCTACTTGTACAGCAGAAAGAATAATTACAGGAAACTTTACCACTGGATTTGAAGAATTCAGATAATTGCCTTTATTTTTTTTTAACTAGGATGCATATGAAGTATGTTAATTAATTACATTTTTTAGGTGCCATGAGCAAAACCACAGGAATATTTCTGAATTTCATGCTCCTGGGACCTTCTAGTAATATAAATAGTTTGAATAATCATGCATCATGCCCTAAAGCAAATCTACAACCTCATTAAGACTATGAGCCAGTGAACATGTGCAAGATTAGTTACAATCATGCTCCTTTCTGCAGGTCAGTAAATTCATTAGTTATGTATCTTTGCTGTACACACACGTCTTATGTCCTTCCATTAGGAAATAAAAGACAGATAATTGTAAATTAATGAAAATAATTTGTACAATTATTTTAAATCTGTCTCGAATGTAGTAAGCCTCCCATATAGTTCAACATACTGGTGAACTTGGACATTTGTTTTTAGTAGATTTTGCTTTTTACATTTACATTTTTGCTCCTAGTAATAAGATCACTAGTTTTATTATTTCATTCCACATAGATCTCAGATCATGAACTCATTCTAATCACTTAGAGTTCTTCCATTCTGACATAATTCATCTATCAGACACTTAAAGGTTTAAAATCCCTTTGCAACAAGCATTTGATGCATCCAAGTCAAACCTCCTCCAGAAAATTAAAATTTTCCACAGCTCTTCTCAGTCTGGATATAGTTGGCAGGAACCTAAACCACATCCTTATGTCATCTTACATTTTAAAAGTGCTCCAACAGATTAGTTTAGAGGAAAAAATTATAATTTATATAATACACACATAGACCTCTCCAGGCCGAAGCTCATTGGGTAAAGCAATATTTTTTGCAATATGCCCTAAGATATATTAAAAAATAGCGGCTATTCATTCAATATTTATATTTTAGCTGACCAGTGACATCCAACAACTTGCTTTCAGTGGGAAGGCAAATATATTGAATTTACATAGAGTGAGGCACAAAATATTTATAATTAATTTATATACAGGTAGAGTATCCAGCAAGAGAAAGCACCATATTTTCAACCATGACTTAATCTATGAAGTCCATTCTAAACACAGAAACATTAGTAGTATGAAATGCTTTTTCCAGTCTGCTTTAGGGAAGGGTTAGCATATCTCTTGTTGTTGGGTTTTTTTCAAGTTGCGGGGAAACTGTCATTATTTCTATAAGAGGTTTAAGGGCCTCAGTTAAGAACAGAAAGTAACACAATAGATACTATGGAAAATATTTTAAAATCTAATTTCAGCTACTCACATCCCTATCTTTAAAGAAGCTAGTTCAAGATCAGCTAGTACCATCTACCTGTATCAGTGAGCCTTATTGCAGCCATATTGTTTGTATATTTACTCTGCCCTTCAAGTCTACCACTGATTATACTAAAAAAAAAAAAATGCTGTTACACTGTTTGCAGTACATTTGCTAGGTTAATCTAGTTTAATTATCTCTACAGAAAACTGAATAAAAAAGTTGCACACATAGATACATATGTGTATACTAAAGCACACACCCTTAATACCACAATTTTGAAAAGGTCTAGCGCATTTGATTTTAGAAACAGGAACTGCACTTGAGCAATATCCCTCACATGACTCATTAAACTTTTGCTTTAAAGGCTTCCTGCCATGGGAAATCTTTTAGGTTTTACATTTTATTTAATTTTTTTAACATTCTCTAAGCATTTTGAATTAAATATACTGTTCAAATACTCCTTTATGTCAATATGATTCCCATATTTTATTGATTTCTCTTCACATTTTCTCAACTTTTTCATTGAAATGTTTCAAGAATGTCCCTAAAGAAACAATGGCATATTAATTATTGTTTAGTTTGTTCTTACAAGAACAGTAGTTTAGATTATTTCATTATGTTCCAAACAATGATTGCCTAACCAGATAATGTAAGCAAAGTAAAGTAAACTGGAAACAGAGTTTAATTACAAAAAACATTGCTTGTAACTTCGTAGTGATGCATTTGTAGTTGAGAAATACCCAATAATTCAGTTCACAGTGCAGAGGAGATTATCACAATATCACAATGACAACTAAGTAATGCAGAAAAAAGTTTTAGCCAAGAAGTAAATCAAATTGCAAAAAACAGGATGTAAAAAGGTGGTGTAATACCACTACAGAGAACTCCTAATCTTGGTCTTATTATGCACAAGTTTCCCCAGATATAACTATTACAGTGGCCAAATGGCTGTTTTAACTCACACCAGCTACATTGCTCCTCAGGAGGTAGTGTGGCATTTGGGAAACAGCCATCCATGCTCTCATCCTCTCTTTATTGGCATCACAGTGATAAAATGGTATCAAAATCATTATGTCAGCTCAACATACTTTAAGATGATCTTCTAGAACCACATACACAAGTCTTAATGGCAGCCTGAATCACTATTAGTGTACAAAGTAGGCTCTAGTCACTTTAGAGTTCAGACTCCTATCTTCATAGTATTAGATACAGATAAAGTCTCAGACGAGTCAAAAAAAACCTGCAGCCCAGGAGCTATGTTGTTCAGCGTCACATGAAGTAAACCCTTGCTATCACAGGTAGATTTGGGGGAGAGATTGTGGGTTTTTTGTTTCCTTAAAAAATGTCAAGAACAGTGCATCTATTAACATTCCTATTTATAGACACTGAAAGACCTCACATGAAACCAAAAAGGAAGGCAAGAAAATGGGAATGGTAAAGACAGGCTGAGAAGGGATATCCTCTAGAATTTTTGTTTTATACACAACTGCATGAATGACCATGCATCTCAACTCACTCAGTTGACAGTTTCAGTACATAAACAAGTCTATAAGACCTGATGAGATGCCTCCCAGGGTCTTGAGGGAATTGGCTGATGTAATTGCCACACCATTCTCCATCATACTTGGTAAGTCATGACAGTCAGGCAAAGACCTCAGTGATTGAAATCCCATTTCTAAATACTATAATGGGGATTCTGAGAACTACCAGCCAGTCAACCTCACCTCAGTGCCCAGTAAGACCATGGAACAGATCCTCCTGGAAGTTATATCAAAGCATATGGAATACAGCAAGACAATTAGAGACAGCCAACATGGCTTCACCAAGGACCAGTCATGCCTGTCTGATCTAGTGCCCTTCTACGATACAATGACTACATCAGTGGATAAGGGAAGAGCAACTGATGTCATCTCCCTGGATTTCTTGGACAGTCCCCCACAACATTCTTGCCTTTAAGTTGCAGATATGGACTTGATGGATGGATTATTAGATAAGGAGTTGGCTCAATGGCCAAAAAGTCCAAAGAGTTATATGCAACAGGTCAATGTCCAAATGGAAGCCACTAATGAGTGGTGTTCATCAAGGTTCCATATTGGCACCAATGCTATTTAATATCTTCATCAATCACAGACAATAGGATTGAGTGCACCCTCAGCAAGTTTGTTCATGACACAAAGTTGAATGGTGTAGTTTGATATCTTGAAAGGAGGGATGCTATCCAGAGCAACCTTGATAGGCTTCAGGAGCGGGCCTGTGTGAACCTCATGAAATTCAACAAGGCCAAGCATAAGGTCCTGCACCAGGTTGGTGCTAACTGCAATATCATTACAGACTGGGGGAGGGATTGAGGACACTCCTGTGGAAGAGGACCTGGGGAAACTGGTGGATGAAAAACTGGATATGAGCTGGAGATGTGTAAATGCAGCCTGGAATTCTATCCTGGGCTGCATCAAAAGAAGCATGGCCAGCAGGTTCAAGGACATGATTCTACCCCCTCTACTCTGGTCTCATGAGATCCCACCCGGAGTACTATATCCAGGTCTGGGGCCATCAGCACAGGAAAGACATAGACCCGTTAGAATACATCCAGAGGGCCACAAAAATTATCAGGGATAAAACACCTTTCCTATGAAGACAGACAGAGTTAGGGTTTAGCTTGGAGACAAGAAAGCTTGGAGACCTTTCAATACTTAAAGGGTCTTCTAAGAAAGATGGAAAGAGACTTCACCAGGATCTGTAGTGACAGGACACGGGGCAACAGTTTTAAACTGAAACCGGGTAGATTTAGATTGGATATAAGGAAGAAATATTTTTTCAATGAAGAAATTGAGCAAAATATCCCATACCCATTATTTTTTCCTTTGATGTCAGTTTTGCAATTTATTTTGTAAGTTCCATTGCACACCATGCCATCTGAATGAGCTTCAGGGCTGACAGCCTACAGAAACCATAAGAGCAGTCTCTGTCAAAAAAATAGTTAATTATTTTCTTTCTTTCGGACTGAGCTTCTTAATACTAAAAGCCTTGAACTCATTCTCTGAATATACAGTTTTATTATATTTTAAAATAACCCTTTTTTTCTGAAAACTGTGATCGTGTTATCAATCAAGTTCTCTCCTAACTGGTCAAGTGAAACAAGCAGCAGCTTTCACCTAAACCCTATCCACATTTTCCCTCTGAAGAGATGCACAAAAAGCCTTGGATCTTTCAGCACTCATGAATTTGCTTTGTAGCACGGCCAAACACTACCATATTTGTATACAGGCAGCATCCTTCAAATAGAGCTAAAGAGCAAAGGCCTTTACAGACTGATTACAAAAAGTATAATACTAGTTTCCTCCTTCAGTGTAAAGCATTCATGTTTTAGGCAACAAATAAGAAAACTTAGGCAAAGAAACTTCAGCCACTGTCACAAGACTTGGTTGGGTCCTCATACTGGAATAATTATTTTTACACTAATATCCTAAGTTACATAATGTTATAGACAAAGTTAAGCAAAGAAAATAAACTTTTCTGCATTGCTGGTACAATTTCTAATATTGCTGCTATCCTTGCCCTTTCACACACACTCCATGTCCTATTTCTGGGTACGAGTGTCCTGTCAGATTGTTACTACTAGTGCTATGGCTCTTGGGCCTGTTCGTAAACCTGCACGATTAATAAGGATGCAAATTATCTCCCAATGTTTTTAATATTAAATTATTTAAAGACTGAAAATAATTACCTTCTCACAGCGTACAAGTTTCTAATTTTCTAGGTGCCCAGCTTGGTGTATGCATGAGTGGAATTCATTTTGACTAATTATAGATACCTACATTTTAGATATGTAGCCTGAACTAGCTCAATTACTTCCTTCATTCAGAGTCAGAAGGTCTTACAGTTGCCCCGTCTCAGACTTTTCTTTAGGAAGAGGTCAATTATCATCTGGAGGGACCCCATGAGAAAGAAAGTCTGCAGAAAAGGGAACCACACTCTAAATAGGAGAAAACCCAGCATCGTTCATTTTAAAGAACAATTAATATGTAGATACAATACTGTTATAATAACAATGTCAAGACATTAAAGATGTCATATCATAATGTTTTGAAATGTTAACATGCCATCCTTAATGCACCCTTGGTTCCTCTCCAAAAAATAAATCATTTATGAGCATATCAACAGTATTGTGAAAGCAACTTTTTTATAGACCAATATTTATTCATAAGGACTACCAAAACCCACATTACAGAATGATTTTGAGGAGAAATTCTTAAGCATTGACCCTTACAGAACATTACTCAGCCACTTAAAAAGGAACTCTACTGAAATCAATCTGCTTCGAAGCAAAAAATGAAACTCTTAACCTATGACGTAAAGGAAAGGATTATGTTTTGGAGTTTTAAATTATTGCACTGACTAAGATTTAGTCTCAGACTTTCCCCAGACAAATGAATAATACCTTATTACAACATCAACACATCCTGTATTTTAGATTGTACAATCTCACTTCTGAGTTGTCATTGATGTATTTCATGAAAATTAACTCTAGAAAGTTAATGTTTTGTTTATTAATCAAATAATTTAGCCTTTAAAAAAATTCTAAGTGCACAGATTACGTGTACAAATTAAGTACACAGTTGTCATAGCAAATGGCAGTATCACCTTTCCTGTTAGTATCGGGATGAAACAGCTATGCTAAACCTGAAAATATTAACTTGCTTTCTTACTCATTACTAATTCAATGGAGAATTTTAATATAAATCAAAATGACACAATAGTGCATGGGATTAATTATCTAATGATTTGACCCACTGTGTAAGTGACACAAATTACATAATTTTTTTTTTTGAGTAATTTATTCTTATTAACAGCTTTTGGCTAAAGCCGTTATCTCAACACCTAGAAGCAGTTTGAGATACAGCAATATTACAGGATAATGGATGGTAGCACATCAAGAAGCTCTACCTCCTCTCCATATTTCTATAAGTAACATAATTTTTCCTCATTTTCAATTTTTGCAGTACTTCCATCTTTTGATGTAAGTATTTTACTTTCTGTAAGTAATGAACAGCAGGAGAGTTCAACCTTTATTTCACTTTAGTAGGCACACCAGATCTTATCCAGGTGTAAACCAATACATCATACAACTCGGTGTGTCTAGCACTCCAATTTAAATGTACCTTCACTGACCTGGTGAACTAAGCTGCTTATAAGTCATCATCACTATAGGTGTCTCTTGCCCCAAGATATGTAAGACTCAAACATTTACATATGAAACAGCCTTTCTAACAAAATCACACTTAATATTGAAACCAAATGTTAACCAATACTGTAAGTACATAAAACTATTTTCATGGAATCTTAGGACCACCTTCTGCCTCAAAACGGTATGAAGTCTACCTAAGAACTTGCGGGATGGATGGATCTTGTGGGTCAAGAATGATGGATATTCCACCATCTCAGAAAATATATTGTTCCTCACTATCTTAATTTACCAAGTATCTAATTTCATTTCACTGCATTTATATATCTTACTCACAAAAGACAAATCAATTTTGGTTTTGCAACAGCCTTTACCTATCCAAGACCTGATACAAAAGCTTGCCTTTCTAACTGAAGAAAGCCCCATTTCACTTCTCTTTCATTGGAAGTCCTGTTTCCCAAACACTTAATCATTCTTATTCTTTATCTTAGTATTCTCTTCAACTGGTCCACATCTTCCTTGAAATGTGGGAACCAAAAATAATCATACTAAAATTGAGGCCATACCAAACCTAAATAGACCAGACTGACTGACTACTTCACAGGTCATGCAAGCTGTTATCGTCATTACACATCCTGTAAGATAGTTCCCTTTCTTACAACATTGTAAGCAGTCAACTCACATGGAATCTTGGCACACTATAACACCAAAATCTTTTTCTACAAAACTGTCACCTACACATTTGTTGCCATCATGGTATTTAAGTAGTAGATGCTCCTAAATTCTAAGTGTGGGAGCTTGCTGTCATCCCTGTTACTTGTATCCTACATTTTTCCCTCCTCAGAGTGCCCCCCAGCTTGCAAAGGTAAATTTCAGTTTAAATTCTGTCCCAGCATAAAGCCTCAGTGCCCTCCAGCTTCATCTCAAATGCAAATTCAGTAAGTCTTCTATTCCATCATTGCAGATCATTAATGAAGAGATTAAGTAGCATCTGACCCAAGGCTGATTCCTGCCAAATCCCATTCAGTATTTAACTTCCATTTTGTGAGAAAGGTGTTGGACACCTAACACCAAATAATTCCACAAAGCAGATCAGTAGGTGTATAAAGACTAAAATTTCATTAGCCTCCTGCAAATGCAACAAGAACCTCAAATACACGATATATGTCAACTGCTTTTCCTTTAGCCACAAGGCTGCTAACCCTCTGGCAGACAGAAATTATTGCCGATTGTTAATCATCTCATTTTGTAGCTTTTTACAAATACTTTGGTCATTTGTGATAACATTTCTTTTTAAGGGAACTTACCCAAAGTTGACTTGTCTATGGTATCATAGCTGCTTTCTCTCCCTTCTCAAACACAGGCACTGATTTTTCTTTCCTCCTTTCTTTCATGTTTAACTAGCTTTCAAAAAAAATTCCAACGGATATTTTGGGAATCCCAAATAATTCATTAACAGGCAGTATCATAAAACTTCAATACAGATACATCAGGTGTGTTACTTTGCTGTCAAATGGATTGCTTGCATTTCTCTTGGATTTAGTTCTGGTTTACCTCAAACCAGGACAGGCAGCCTAGAGTAAGAAAATTGACTGTCAATGAGCCAAATTTTCAGAAAAAGGTAGTCAGCATATAATGCAGATAAAGATCAACTATTGCTATTGCAATCAATTGTAAATAGTCCCTATTCATCATAATGATACATTAATATTAATGAAGATAGCTGTAATTTGAAAAAGGAAGTCCCTGATAAAACACTACATTATTCAAGTCATTGAGTTTCTTTCTCCACCTAAACGGTCAGAACTGTTCCAATCACTTACAAAAGATTTCTGTTGTAAAAAGAGAGCTCATTGACATTTGAGGTTGAGCCTTACTCATCTATCCTTTTCCTGGAGCCTGAAACATTGACATGACATTAATCCTGAGCAGCTGCTTTACACAAAAAAAAGGAATTTGTTGTGGAGAACTGTTTTAAAAGTGCAAGTAGCCAATTAGTAAGCAAACTTATAATTTAACAAAAACTTTACCAAATACTTGAATTCTTTCCTGACATAGTCACATTAATTTTGATGAAAACTTTAAACTGCAGAAAGAGCCAAATGATTTATCTGACTTAATTTCTCATGAAACACAGACAACTAAAGCCGTACAGCATGAAGGCTAACAAGGCTTCAAAAAGTGCAGGAGTCGTCTAAATTGCAAGATATACAAGGTAAGGCTATTAATGCATAATTATGGCAGCTACAGAGAATAACTGTATCCTCTGTATAACCCTATTTATGAATTATTGGCTATTGTTTCACCTTAGAAAGTTAAATTGTAATTCAAAAAATATGCTAAATAAGGAAGTAGGACTCCCAAATTTCCTTAGGGAAAAAATATAGGCAATAAAAGGCAGCTGCTAGACGAAGCAATATATCTTGTTTAGCACAGAGCGATGGATTAATACATTGGGTGTATTAATATTTATCATGAAAGAAAATGCAATATTATATTTTACAAATAATCTTCTCAAACTGACCTTTAAAGCTTAAAGTTGTGGATTTAGAAACATCCAAATAGCATCTCAGCAGAAAAGGCTACAGAGATGTTGTTTATGTAAGTGTCATGTTGCAAAGATTAATGGTATCACACTACAGTAAATCAAAAAACAGATTAATAGGTCCAACAGATTAATACAGATTAATAAATCACTTAATTGAATAAAATAATGTATCAGATACATGACTGTCTCTCTTAAAGGCCACTATTTAAGGCAGCGCATTAGAAAACAAACTCGTGTTAATGAAGCAAACATAAAACAATCTTTTTGACTGTTGAAAAAGCAAACTGCCAAGTCACAATGGCCCTCACCTGTGGAACACGAGAGGAAGATTTTTCAGAGGCACAATTAAAAGGTGTTTCTTAAATGAAAATTTCTCTTTTAATAATCAAGAAACAAAATTCTTTTAAATTAAAATAATAAATGTCATAAGAGGATGTTGATAAGTGTTCTTTGGTGGAAAAAAAATTGACACTCAGATGTTTGGTTCAGAAACACCTCAAGATAAAATTGCAAGAGGCCCTGCAAAAGTACCGGCACATACTTACATGTGCAGATTGGGTTGTTTCTTTCTCTCCAATACACTTCAGCCTTGGAAAAATATTTTAAAAGTCTAAACAAGAATTGATGTATGAGAGCTCAACTTCATAAGAATATTATGTTGTTATTCATGCCTATTTAACACAGAAAAGCACTTTAGATGAGCCATTCATAATGGATGATACTGAATTATATGCAGAGATTATCTGATATAGAATGGTGAGAGAAAAAAAAACATTTCAGAATGCAAACTCAAACTCTGAGAAAGTATTTGTATACCCCAAAATTCACTTTGCAGCCACACTAATTTAACAAAAGATATCACCAGTACCTATAAATTTTGTCTGTAAAAAGGCAGTAGCTTTTGAAAACGGTTGATCCAAAGACTTCAATGTATTTCAGAATTTTAAATCCACGTATGTATTTTCTAGTAATGCAAATTAATAATGGCTCTATTAAATGTAAGTATATGCAGAATTTAATAAAGATCTTAGGTTATATATCTAGTACAAATATGTGAATAGTCCATTCATCTTTTAATATGGGAAATTACCATTCAATGATTGACCTCTTTAATTAGCAATGTATGCTAAGGTAAATTATTTTCAGAGAAATAAAATATGGAATACTGTATCCAGTTCTGGGCTCCTCAGCTCAAGAGAGACAGGGAACTACTGGAGTCCAAGGTAGGGCAACTAAGATGACTGAAGGACTGGAGCATCTCCCTTATGAGGAAAGCTGGGGCTCCTTAGCCTGGAGAAGAGAAGACTGAGGGGAGACCTTATTAATGCTTATAAGTATCTAAAGGGTAGGTTGAGGGAGGATGGAGCCAGACTCTTTTCAGTGGTTCCAAGACAGGATGAGGGGCAACAGGCACAAGCTAGAACATGGGAATTTCCGTTCAAATATGACAAAAAACTTCTTTATAGTAAGGATGACAGAGCACTGGAAGAGGCTGCCCAAGGAGGTCATGGAGTCCCCTCCTCAGGAGGTTTTCAAGACCTGCCTCAATGCAGTCCTGAGTGATGTGCTCTGGGCAATCCTGCTTAGCAGGGGAGTTGGACTAGATGATCTCTAGAGGTCCCTTCCAACTCTGACAATTCTGTGATTCCATGAAAATAAATAAAAAGGAATAGCCTCTGGAATAACCATGTTTACAGTACTACTGAACACGCCCCAAAAATTCAGATAGTTACTCAGATAGTTACTCCCATTCTTTTGGAAGAAGTAATGCTGGGCTCAGCGCTGTCAAAATAGTATGAAGATACAGCAATAACTTTAAAACATAAATAGTGAAAACTTAGGGAAAATAAAGTTTTTCCTATTATACTCAAAGTTTCAGATTTCTGACACCACTGAAACTACTCACTGTCTCTGTCGTCCCCTTAAGTAAATTATTAATCTACTCATGTTATTATGCATGGTCCTCATTAACCCTGATGTACATATTCCTTCTAGATTATTTTTCCCATACCCCTTTTGATAAGAAAGAGCATAAATAGATCTTACTGAGCTTGATGTTACTGATCTGTCCCTAAAAGGGAACAATATAATTAACTACTATGTCTTCTTTGCACTTGTGTTTAGCACTAGCAGATGAGATGGTCTTTCACCCTCTACATCTCATATGCGTTGTTCTGTCAAAAAAATCTCCAATAATTTCTGTACTATATCCACTGATCACATCCTCAGGTTAGGAGGAATCAGGGCAAGATAAGTAACACTACTAGCACTATTAGCCTCACCATCAGCATTTAGTATCACAAAACCACACAAGAGAAGAGCTTACAGATGAAAATATCATCAGAAGATTAGATTCCAGAAATCTCTTTTTTAAATGTTATCTGGTGTACGCAGACAATCTACCAAGAAATTTTGGCTGGGCCAGAATAAAGTACATAAGAGACCAACAGTAATCAAAATCCACTGTGCCAACAACATGAAGTAGTGCAAAGTAACTACCTGAGCATGACATATACCTGCCAGCCTCCTGACTACAGAAGCTTAAATTCTAGATTTTTTAAACAAAACTGAAGGAATTTTAGTATGCTATCACTTGGTTATATGCTAATAATTTTCTTTATGTCACAGACTTACATTTTCTAAATGACCATGTAAGAAAATAACCATAGCATTTCTAAAGCCTACATCTAAATCTGTATCTTTAGCCTACAATTAAAGCCTTTTCGTTTCTCAACAAACATTGTGGGGGGGGGTATATTGCACTAAACGCAGCTCATTGATAAGAATATGAAAGATTAATAAAAATTTCTTTAAGTTTGAATCAAACCAAAACTGTGGAAAAGAGGTCCTAAAAACAAATCATATAGATGCAAAATGTAAATGTGATGGTTGGGTTTTTTAACTCTTCTGAGAAAAAAACAAAAAAAACCCCCATGAACAATAAAATCTTATGTACTACATTTACTAAGGTAAGCCAAAACAGGAAAAATACTCACGTGAAACAAACTGGCTGTTCTAATGTCCACTGAAAGCTTTGCAATACTGCATAATTCTAGGAATTTTAATCAAATGTTCAATTGCTGCAATTATTGAAAAACATCCCCTTCTATAGACATAGAAAGGTTATTCCCCAAGGCTCAGAACACTAACATATTTTCACAATTATTCATGCTTTCACACAATCCTTGATTCTCTCTTGTCTGGAACCATGCCAGTAGCATTAGGAGTGGTTTCCTCTTCTAAAGTTACCTCTGTATAACTTTTGGAACATGCATTGCAGCTCCAGTTCAGAATTTTTCCCCAGTTCCTCTGTCTGGTTTCACGAATTACACATAGAACAGAAAAACTCTCCTGTGGTTTAAGGTACTCAAGAAAGACATTTATTTTCTCATTCTCTCTGGCTGCTAGATCAACTCACCTTAATAGCCAAATCTGACTACTCACAAGAAGATATTCCAATCACCATTTGATTTACTAGACACCAAATTAAAAAGAACACTTTTCAACTGAAAAAGAGGTGAGTATAGAGGAACAAAGTCTATAAAATTACAGTGAATTCAGTGTTAAGGACTAAGAGGCATTAAATGAAATTATTAGGCAGCAGGTGCAACAGGAAAATTATTCTTAAGTTGTAGAACTTAGCTGCTGTACATTGTAAGTGTTTGAAGACAAAGTCTTCCACACTTAAACCACCATCTTCAAAAAGTCCATCAGCTGCACATTGTCAGAAGCTAGCAAAGTAACATGAGAAAATATCATTATAGTTCAGCCCAGTTTTTATACTCTAATTTTGTAATAGTTGTTTGCTATTGGACACTTGAAAAGAGGCTTCTGACAAGACAACATCATTGGTCTGGCTAGTTTGGCCATTTTTAAGGTCTAATAAAAGCTCCTAAACAGAAGCTGGAAGATTCTGAACAGCAAAGAATTTACAAGAGACAGATCAAAACCCCCGTTTGCTGTGAGTCTATGGAATTTTGCATACAAAATTTTTTAAATTCTTTTTTCTTAACCTGTTAAATATTCACTTTAAAAGATTTTTTTTGACGTATTACATCAATAAGTGAAGAAATTTCAAAACAGGGAGGTTAAATCTTTTCTCGTAAAGTGTTTGAAGTGCTCAGGAGACAAAATTTAGGACTGATTAAACATCTCCAAATATAGTCTACCACAAAACTGTGTCAGTCCAGCACACTATTAATTTTTAAAGCATGTTTAGATTGCAAGGACTGCACCCTAGGTCTTCTTCAGTATTTCTTAAATCACCAACTTAACATACACCCTCTACAAGAGTCTTAGGGGAGAGAGAGGAAGAGACAGAGAAAGGGAGGAACTGTATGACTATAAAAACACAGGTGCAAGCTGATAGAATGAGGTTAAAGGAGCAAGTCTTGCCAGCCATCATGATCTAATTCAACATGTGCATGCTGTGCACTGCGCTGTGGTTTCAACCATACCACTATGGTGTTCCCTTATCCAGATGGCAGTTGTACCCTGGCCACACACACACAAACATACAGCCCCCTCTTAAGCTTACAGAATTAAGTATGGAAACTCAAGGTTTTAGCATCTAATGAATTGTAAAAAACATCAGATGCTTATGATTCCAGCTTTGCTTTCATATAAAACATCTTGGCCTTCTGGAAAAGATTAACAGAAAGCCAAGAAAGCTCTATTACAGAGAGGAAAACAATAGTTATGTTTGTAACCCTTATTAAATATATGTTCTGATGGTTTAGCAATGTCATAGACATGTTTTAAAAATCATGGAATGGTTTATATTAAGCATGGACATTTACAGAGAACATTCTTAAAGAAAAAAATTTTTTATTCAGTTTTCCTTTAAGTTCACATTAGGGGAGACCCCTGAAAACAAGCAAAGAGAGCATAATTTTAAATAACATGAAAAGGGATAATTTATATTCACATTCACATGCACTGATTTCAAGCTAGTAATTCTGAGATATAGATTACTTGCAAAATGTAAATACTTTAAGTGTTTTAAATATTAGCATAAAACCTCAGAACCCATATTATTAAGGTATATTCAGTTCTCTAATCAGCTCTGGGAACAAATATACTCAGAACCTTTGGCTAACTTTGTGGCAAGAAAACATTTTAGTCCCAATTAAAGAGTCCTCCTACATTTAAGTATATGTTTACAATAAGAAGAATATTCAAACCATGGAAATTTAAATCTCTAATTCAAGTTGAATATGTTGACTACATGTTGACTGAACTAATATCTCAAATGGAAGCACTTACATGAAGGCAGTTGGATGCCAAAGACATTAATGCTCCAGTGGATGGATGAAGCTATTCAAATACAATGGTATCTGTGCCTTTATAATAAAGCTTTGTTTGATCATCTGCATGTCTAACTGAAAAAAAAAAAAGACAAGAATTAAAACCAAAAAGTGTTACCATTTTTGTTGGGAGTTTGTGTGGGGTTTTTTTTTTAAGGGTCATTTGTATCTCCCAAGTCAAATTATAGTTTTATTGTACATACCAATTAAAAAGTAGCATACTTCACCTCCAAATCTGGCAAGGTAACTCAGACCCTCTTAGTTTCTCTACAAACCTTGCTTTCAAAATTCTTGTTTATTTCCTTTTTTGGGTATTTTCACACTACTTTTCCTATATTCCTCTTTCTGTTCTCCTCTCTCCTGCTGACAGAGATGAGAAAGTTCTTCTTGAATCAGTCATTTGTTTCTTTGGAATAGTCTTTTTTTTTCTGAAGCTCAAAATCAGAGGGAGAAAACAAGAGAGCAAAAGCTCTAGAAAGACAGACTGAAGTGACAAGTGAAAAAAAACCTTTATATGTTAATGAGTACATATTAAATAGGTATTGTTCTTATACTAATTTCTCCATATTAGATTAATAAAATGGAAAGAATCTTTTTTAATATATCTAATTAGAATTTACTTAAATAGCTCACCCAGAAAACATGTTCACAGAAAAAAATGCTCCATTTGCTATTATAGAGTAATTATTTAGTTTTATTATGTTATTTTGAAAGCTCAGGAGAATAAGTTATTAGACAACTTCTATTTATTAAGGACTATCCTTTAATACAACTTTGTAACTTCTAAATACCATTTTATACCTCATTATTTTTTATTTTCCAGGCAAGGTTATCAAATTTCAGCTACAAAACAAAAGTTATCAAAAATATAAGAGATCTCCATTGTTTATTACATATTTCTTTGGGTAATTTTTCACCATTAAATAGACAAATAGAACACAAGTAAAATTAAACATCACAATTAAAAATACAACCCTATTTGTGGAACAGCTGGTAAATCAGCAACACTGATTAACTCTCCAAGTATTTTCACATTAATGGAGCACTTGTGGGATCACATTTTGAGTTAACATTTTTTATTTGTGTGAGAAAAATATATCCAAATGTGCCTCAACTCTTCATTGAGTGTCCTACCGAGAACTTCAGCAGGTATGCCTCTTTCTGTAGTAATATATTTGACATTCCCAATTTATGAAGCAGCTGTGACAAAGACAAATAATTGCAACACTGCATATAACACACAAAAATATTCTTCCAAAACCTTAAATATCAAGTCCATAACAGAAATGTATTTGTGCTAAAAGCTTAGAATTATAGGTGAAAGTACATCAAGAGCATAAATTTTAATCCATAGGAATACCATTCATTTAAGTATAATAAACTGCTTTTATCAATATCTTTGAAGCAAACTGAGGTGATATAATCCAATGCAAAAAAAAAGCAGATTCCGAAATGCCAATTATTTCAAGTACTGTGTCCAGAAGGGTAATACAGCTTTCTGGACTTTACTACTTCATTGGATATTCATAGTATTCTACCCACTGATTTAACTATCTATGTAGAAGGCTGATTTATCAGCAGATCTAGCATCAAGAATTCATGCATGTGTGCTGAATCAGGTACCTGGACTGCTCCTCCCACCTATCCACTGGTCAGAGGCAAGAACTGCTGATACAGCTGCTCTAAGAAAATACAAAATGTGTATATGTAAGGAGTTGGAAGACCGGTAAGAAACTGAAGTTGGTTTTGGTGAAGTTTGGGTATTTTGAGGGTGGGGGAGGCAAGGGTGTGGTTCCCCTCAACAAAATTTAAAAGAGAGGGAGAGAGAATTATTAGAAGTAACATCCAAAGAGGATGTGTTTTGCATATGGATTTTTTGGTTTGTGCTTGGTTTGTTGATATTTTGGTTTTGGTGGTGGTGGTTTGTTTTTGTTTGGTTTTTTTTGGGGGGGGGGGGGTTGGGTTTGGTTTTTTTTTGTTTTTTTTTTTTAAACAGAGTGTAGCACTCTGAAATAACATTTATCCCCCATAGCAGAATACAAGCAACCCTTTCATATCATAAGAATGAAGTTCAACTAAACATTTCTAGTGTGTGTGGACTGAAATGAATACCTCCTAGACTCCTTGCATTGGTTGGCTCAGAGAAGTAACACACCCTTATGCCCTACAAATACAAAACTCTAATTAAATCCACAGATAATAAAAAAGACTAATAAACAGAAAACTGTCCAAAAAGATCCATATCTTTGCTTTTAAGTAAAGATTACACATAGGAAATAACATGACTCACTACTCCTTAGAGCTCAGGTTCCAGATTCACCTGATAATTGTTTTTCCCTATAGAGAAACACCTCTGTTAAGCTATCACAATAAAACAAACCTGCTCTTGGGACCAAATGATAGTGTTGATGACCTTACCAGTCCTTTGAAACATCCACCTATCAAGTATTTCCCTAAAACGTGTTCACAGCGAAAACCCAGATTTTCAAGAAAATAGGAAAGGAGTGAAAAAATTCACATTTCTAATACTCTGCTTGTGACTGAGCTCCTAACTCTCTTGTGTTATAAGCTCGGGCTGCATTTTCAGTGGCATGATAGAACACTGTATTTCTCTAAATGTTTTGGCAAGAAATAGAAATGATTCCCTGGCTAAATACTGTATACCGCAGACTGAGGCTCAAGACAAGTATAGTACATGTTTAACCATGGAACACAGCTTGTGTTTATTTAAAGAGTGTATTGGAATGCCAGTGATTCTTTTCAGCTGTCCCATTACTTTTCCCCCCTCAACTTTTGTTTAATTTTTTCCATAGTCCTAATTAGGCAATGCTCAAATTTGGAAAAACCAGCAAACATATAGTACTGTGCAGCAGATGGCAAGATATTCTAAAGAGATTCCATTAACAGTATCTTGGACGTCATGTGATGCAAGACAAAAGCAAACACTTGTAACAGCCAACTGGAATTAATTCTTCTACTGTGACAACAGAGATGGCAACCTATAGCTTGCAGGAACAGAAAGCTGAGAGTGAAATCACAGGCCACCCACACATACAGAGGTGATATAAATATCTGTTTCCAAACTCACAGAGCATTTGTCCTTAATTCACATACCCTGAAGGTTAAGAGTGAAATGCAATATAAAATGTCAAAACTGAACTACAGCGGTTAACATAGGATTGCTAAACTGTGTGGCTCAATGCTATGTGCAATAATTGCCTGTTACACAATCTAAAGCATATTTGGTTTCACCCCCAAAAAGTATGCATTTTGTTTTGATAGAAGATCTTTCATATTAAAATTGTTACTAGAGATGTCATCTAAAATCTCCCAGACTGCAATATATCACACAAAATTTTCTTTTCTTGGCAGATGGTTTTCACTTAGACAAAAATCCTCTATCATGAGCTATGTATTTTGTGTTCTATGTATGCCAGTTGTTACTTATTTTCTGCATTATTTTCAAAGTTTTAAAGCTGATCATAAAAATTTTCCTCAAGGCTGAGGAAAAATCTCATACTTAGATTAATATATGTAAGTCACATGAAATAATTATTTAATAAGTAAATACTTCAGAAAAATTAGTAGGAACTTCTAGCAGGATGATCTGATTTTTTAAATTTGATTCATTATTTAGTCTATTTGATTGCTACAGTCTATGTGTCCCACACTTATCTCAGTCAAATCTGAATATAAAGCACAAGCTTTAGAGCTTTACTTTTAGGCTCTATGCCACACCATTCACTTCTAGACATCTGCATTGGCTGGCTAAACTGGCCTGTAATGTCCCTATCTTTAAAATCTCCGTCTCTTCATACTTGAAGAAATTCATCTGCAGAACTACATTCAGAAATGGTTCTAAACCTGCGTGCACTAAACTGCCCTTTTGAAGGATCTCCTTTGATTTTTTTGACCGTAAAAGTAATCTATGGAGACAAATAGGAATAGAGTAAAATGAACATGCTATATACTAATTTGATCTACTTGCTTTGACTATCATTTACCTATTGGCCTATTACTCATTTACCCTAGTCAACCTGTTAACATATCACTATATTTCCTTCACATATTTCAGTTTACAGTAGAAAGAAAATCAGATGTCTAAAGATTTCATGGAACTGTTGTTGAAGAAGAGCAAGCAGCTGACTCCTCAGCAACAATAATTTTAGTAGTCTATTTTGTCACAGTAAAAAAAGGTAACCCTTAATTGGTATACAGGAATAAGACTCAGTAGTTCTTTTTACACCAGTGTTATATGAAAACAAAGGATTTTAAACATATCAACTTTACAAGATTCTATATTGTAGGAGAATAAGTGTAATGGGGTCCATTCACAGCAATCTCAAGGCTGACTACAGTCTAGAATTGCTGAATTTCATCTCCATTCCTCTTAAGTGTTGTTATATAACTGGCTTACCTTACCTGTTTTCACTCTAGATTATTCGTTTCTAAAACAGTTGAATTGATTTATAGCCTAAAAGACAATGCACATAAGAGGTGAAGTCTTTTACCACAGGAAAGCAAAGAATTAACAATGAACTCTTGCACGTTAAGGAATGTGATGTTAACACAAAGTATAGTTTGTCAGTTATAAGAGCACAAAACACCACAGTGACTGATGATAATTGGGCAGGGATAATCATAGGATGGTAGGATTTATGAGTAATTCCTGCTAAATCCACACTTGAGTTTGACTACCCTAAGGTTTCTTTTTTAGAAATAAAGTTTTGTGTCTGAAGTCTTTGATTTCAGTTCTTCATTTTGAGAACTAATTGAAATTAAGATAAAAAATACACTTTGTCCTTTATGCTACGAGAAGTACTAAAACCAGATATTTTTCTCTTTTTCCATTACACAATAAGTTGCCAAAGTGACCACATGGTATTGGATATTTCCTTATAAAGGACTCCTAAACCTTTTGCTAGTATAGAATTTAGTATTAACAATCATGAAAATATGTAAACTTGCCATAAGTTACATAAAACAGATGACAACAGCAGTCAAAAATCAGACTGCTAGGCAAGGCTGTATTAAATGCAAAATGGCATATACTGTACTTCCATCCAGAAGTAAGACCAAAATATGTAGTGCTTCTGATGTTTTTAGATTACCCTTACTTGGAAAATTATAATGCCTATAAAATTGTAATAAGAAACTAAAGAAATGAACCCCAGCTTGGTATATTTGTTACAGCATTAGAAGTATTTGCATGAGTTTAACAATTGCATAAATTATTTAGGCAAATTAGCTTTTTCTGTTTGTAGACTAAAGAATGAGATTTACTCAAGATATCAAGCTCATATTTTCATTGTTACTAGAAGCTTGTAAATATAATATTACAAAAAGACCCTTTGTACTGTCCAGCATAGCCTCTGTGCTTAAATCCTGGAAACAAAGCTTAAGGTTTTGGGGACTAGTAATTTAATATTTGTCCCACAAAACAACTGTTGTTTGTGAAGTCATGCATTGGTTTAGAAGTAGGTGGCATGTAATGTACAAACAGAGCCTTAAGAAACTCTTTTCTATATTCCAAAAAAAGGCATAATATTCTCTGAAATTCATCCTAGTTAACAGCAAACAACTTTGACTAAAACACAGGAAAACAATGTTTCGTTCAAGCCACAAGCATTCCCAACACAAAGAAACAAAAGTAATTAGAAAGTCCATATTTGAAATATCTTGGCAGATGCCAGATATCCCAGAAAGTCTGTATCTTTTACATGATAATGTAAAAGAATTATTTTAAACAAGACAAATCAAGTCTTATATTTATTATAAACTTGTCATGAATTACTGTAATCCTTCAAAATGAACTTTAAAATTATTCACCTGTGCCACACTGTTCTCCCACTACATCCTCCTTGACTGCTTACTTAAACAAGTGTACCAATCTCCCTGTACAAGTGGATGAAAATAAACACAGATTAAGTAGCATGCCACAACTTCATGACATTTTAATATAACTAGCTTCTAATGCATAGCCTATAACTCCAAGTAGACTGTTTTAAGCCTAAAGATTCAGTTCATTCATTAGAATCACAGAATGGTTAGAATTGGAAGGGATCTTAAAGACCATCAACTTCCAACCCCACTGTCATGGGCAAGGTCCCCTCCCACTAGACCAGGTTGCTCAAAGCCCCATCCAGCCTGGCCTTAAACACTTCCAGGAATGGGGCATCCACAACTTCCCTGGGCAACCTGTTCCAGTGTCTCACCATTCTCACTGTAAAGAATTTCTTCCTAATATCTAATTAAATCTCCCCTCTTCCAATTTAAAACCATTGCCCCTTGTCCTGTCGCTGCACTTCCTGACAAAGAGTCCCTCTCCAGCTCTCCTGCAGGCTCCCTTCAGATATTGGAAGGCTGCTATAAGGTCTCCCCGGAGCCTCCTCTTCTCCAGGCTGAACAACCCCAGCTCTCTCAGCCTGTTTTCGTAGGAGAGGTGCTCCATCCCTCTGATCATCCTCATGGCCCTCCTCCGGACCCGTTCCAACAGGTCCATGTCCTTCCTGTGTTGAGGACTCCAAAGCTGGACACAATACTCCAGGTGGGGTCTCACAAGCACAGAGGTTTATGAGTGGGTCTTATAATAAACTGTTGCAATATGACCCCAATCAGAATCAGTCAAAAATCAGTTCTGAAAAGTGACAGAATTATTTTTATGTTCTATATTCAAGAAATAACCAGGTTTTTAAGTTATCATGAATTAGTTTTTCCTTTTTTTAGTAACTTGATTTACAATGTACTTCATAGAAGACAAAGAATTTTCAGTGTAGCCCAAGTGTAAATAAAGGGGAAACTTCACATGAAAGCAGAGACTCAAAGGAAACTACCAGTCAATAAAAACTATCATTTAGGTTTGCTATTTGTATTTCACAGTTAAAAGCAGACGTGGTCTGGAAAATGATTGTAGGAGGGCCTAGGAAATACTTTCCATGGTCAGAGTAGTGGTGCAAGAACTATAAATGGAACTAGGAACATTTTAAAGTTAGAACTGAACAATAGGAGTTGTATCATGTCCTTTTCTGGCCTCTAGAGAAGGAAATTTCAAGCTATTCAAGAAATTTAGAAAACATCAATATCCCACACAACAATCCATTGTAGAACTTCGTAAAATAGTCTGAATATTAAAACAGCTATTCTCTACTCAAGTAATACAATCTTGATTCTCATTACATCTAAGTAGATGAGATAAAGTGCTGTACCAACATAACCAGACTGTTTTTAATATGGTAAGGGTTAAGTGAGGTACATGTTCTTTGCATACATGTATGTAGAAATACATGGTATCATGACTTTGTGCAACAGATCAGGAGGAGAACCCAAGGTTCTTGCAAACAAAATATAATCTGGCCAGGATGAACTTATCGGAAAAAAGACGCATTTTATGTATCTTATCTGTAAAAAAAATATTTATTGTGGAAAACAAGCAATATAATTTTGTAGTTATACTACAGAGTGTTGTAGCATAACTGCACTCCAGTATAATGTATTCTATGTGTATAAAAGTAGTTTTAATTTAAAATTAGTACTGCATTGTCTGGAAAATACTAGAAGTGTCACACCTGTGGAAAAAAAGTGACAAAGTATTAGTTGGCTCAGTCATAAAAATGATGGCTACTACTCTAACCTAAGCAATTAGCTCTCTTTACAGTTAAAAACCTTCCAAATTTGAGTAATAAATATTACTGGTGTTAAATACTGTTATAATGAAAGGTCACCAAACATTCCAGAAAAGTTTCAAGACAACATAAAACAAATATAAGACTATAACCCAGACTTTTGATACATTCTAAGACTTTAAGCTTAGCTAGAAATTAAAGGGTTTTTTTGTTTGTACTGTTTCTCTACAAAATACTAGGGGATAATACAACTGAGGGACAAAGGATAAACAAAAATATTATCTAAATAATGTTAAAATTAAATAATGTCTGAAGTTAAAAAAATAACTGTGCATTGAAAGTAATAAGGCATATTTCAAAATATAATGCTAAGGGACTTTTCAGAACAGTGAAAGCTGAAGGGTTTGTTTCCTTTATCTCCTCAGGGCCACGCAGCTACAGATCAAGAGTGTTTTAAGGAGCTCCACTTGAGTCAAGATCATATTGGCATTTGATCACAGTATCTTTTTTGCCACAAGCACTACAAAATATATACACTTTAAGGTTTAATCATATCACTAACTCTTACACTCCTCCATTTTTCATTCTGTAATCTATATAAAAGAATGTATTCACAGTTAATAATGTTTTAAGTTATAAACTTGCAGTGGTATAAAACCTGTAGGATGAAAATAAAAAATGGATGCTTAAGATCATCTACTGAAGTTGACAGTGTGGTCACTTATTAACAAGCCTTCTGTAAGAGAAAGTATGAATTATCTTTTTTTATTGGTGACATAAGTATTTAACTTTTACCACAAGACTCCTATACAGAATAAAACGGTCTTTGACAAACCCTTGCATGCATGATTACAAAGCAAAAATAGTGGTTGACAGAGAAAGGAAATGAAAACAAGCAAAGCGATGTGAAAGATGTAGATAAATTAAATGAAAGCAAAAATGAGACAATAGGCTCTTTTTCACTTCCTTGAAAAATATTTCCTGTTGCCAGCATTTGCAATGATCTGCTATATTGACATTCATTATAATGGAGGAGAAAGCCCTGTTCATTGATAAATATTATTTTAACTTGAACTGAAATGAAGTGGACTCATATTGACATTTTGCCTGAAGACACAGTGGGTATAACAACACAGCTTTGAGGGGTTCTTTTAAGGTCAAATAGAGGAGCATGTCACATATCTAGACTCCTGAAATCATTAAGAGTTAATAGCGTGCTTCCCTTTAACGTAATATAACAGTACTGAGCTACTGGAGTCAGTTTCAGAGTAAAAATACTTAAGGCAGACAGGTTTACTTCACTTTCAGCTTAAATTCTAATTTACTTGTTTTATGGACTGAAAAAACAGTTTAGGTATTTGTATAACTGTGAAATATGCTCTGTACTATCAATGTACTAGGTCATTTGGCTTAAACATGCACAATACTTCCCTTTAATACTGATCCAAGTACATGTTGTTCTGGAAAGAGTTCAATAGCAGCATTTTCATCTAGAGCCAGAATGCACTAGTTTTCCATTTCTATGGTCTTCTGTACTTTATCTTAAGTGGGGAAATGTATATTAGTTGCAGCATATTTAACTTAATTTTATTTAGTTTTACAGGTGCGCTAATGCATTTGGATAATCTTTAAAGAAAACAGTTGTAGGAAACATAATTATCTTCAGTATTATTTCTCCAGATAATTTGTAGAACAAAGCTTAGGTCAAAAGAGAAGTTGATCAAGATGGAAGTTTTAATCTTTATTAGCAATCTTAATGGAATCTCAGATCCACAGTCTTCAGTTTTATATCCCAAATGAATGCCATATATCATAGTTCACTCATATCTAAGTGACACTGCCTAGAAATCTACTGTTCATATGTTACGTATGAAATCAATGATTAAAGGGTATTAATCCCAACAAGAGCTTGGCTACCAAGTTGTGCTCAATACAAAAATTAAGCAATCCTATTCCAGTTAATCAGTGTGAAGACAAACTGAATTGTGGACTGTCTTTCTTGGAAGTAATAAGTCACCACGAAACCCAACAGGCAACATGCAAAAGGAAACAATAAGCGCTATTAAAAAACCCAGGTACTTATTAACAGGTGTCTATGATAAATAGACCCTGTGAAATAGATAATACTGAATAATTTTCTTATGGATGGAAGAGAGACAGCTCTTAAGCAAAGAAAGAATGTCTGGCTTCACACAAATGATTTGCAAACAATAACAGATTTACAGAGTCTTTCTTTTGATTTCTAAAGACTCTATTTTGAGGAAGATTATTTTTTTTTAGATTTTAAGGTACAAGCAAGCCCATCTGACAATTCTGTAAATAAACAGAATGCTAAAACTTTTTGCTGTGGCTTTCCATCTGTGAAAGAGAGCTTTCTCTTCCAAGGCCTTTTAAACTAACAACAGTAGAAGGAATCAACATAAAACCTTTACATGCACAAATTTGGTGCTACAACTATAAAAGGCAAACCTGTAAAAGGCAAACAGTGATCATGCTTAGTCAAGCAATTAAATTCCTCTCATAATGTGGAAATTATGCCCTTTGAATCCACAAATTTCAAAGCGTAAAACTCACTCCCATTAAAAAAAATAAAACACATTTTTTCATAAGTGCAAGTACTTTGTGTGGCAATACCACATACCTTAAGTTCACATTAAAAAGAATACACTCCTGTACATTTGGTTTTGGGTGCTCACCTATTTATCTTAGTCATATAAAATTAAGAAATGTTAGATACAGTGTCTTTATACAGGAAACATTCTTTTAATATATGCATAAATTTAAAAATAAATTTACATATCAAAACATATCTAAACCCAACTTCAGTTGTAACAGTAGGTTTCTATACAGTATTCTGTATGTATCCCCATATTTCAGTCTCTAGGTGACAAAGCAAAGTGTTTAGCATTATTGGAAGTAGGTTGTTTTTTTTCCTGAAGCTGTAAATATTAATTTGGAAATGAACAAGCTTGACCTTAGGCACATTCAGTATAAACACTTACCTGGACCACTATTTTTGTGCACTTTCCCTCGACACACACTTTTGTCAGAAGTCACCTATACTTTCAGCAAGTTTGGCAGGAACAGGTAGAGAACTGCAAGGTAGGGACCAAACAGGTATTCATATGTTAAGTTTCTGTTAATAAGGAAGCTGTTTGCAAATATGTGGTTGCAAGACAAAACCACCCAAGTATTAAATTTATTATGAAACCCATTTCATAACATCTTATTCTCCCTTTGTAATATAAAATTCCACAGAAGTCTCTGCCTGGAAAGCACTGCATCACTAAAGCATGCACACTGACTGAGAATAAAGTCAGCTTAAATAAACAGAAAAATCAGTACTCATACATGTGAAATACCAAATATTCTGAATTTTTCCACACAGGAAATTAATAGGCTCTTGAATAAGACATTCAGAGCTCAACGCAAAGCATCCGTTACTTTTCAGTAAGGGACAGCACAATACAGTGCCAACTAGAGATATCTTAACTGCTAATGTGCTGAACCATATTTAGGAGCAGTAAAGTTAAACTTTGGAATGATCTACACAAACTACTATGCTGATCCACACCATGCAATGTACAGATACCACTCATCACAGCATCTGAAGCTTCATTTCCCCTCATCTGGTGTGACTTCTAAAGCTTCAGAAGTTTTTTTCACACCTCCTGCCTTTGAAAAATCTAAGCAAGTTGGTTTTCAGTAAGCATTGTTTTAAACCATGTTCCTTTAAATCATTAATATAGATGCACTATATTATAGATCCACAGAGGAACTCTAAATAAGCCTTTAGAAACATACCTGAACATTGGGACCTTGGATTTTTGTTCATGGTAAAACTAATAATATTTCCTTGGTTAGTTTGGCAAACTTATTGATAACCTTTGGCATCCTGCAGCACTAACTATATCAAAAAGACTCTTAAGTTATCCTGCTCCATTCATAAATGGAAGGGAATCTCAACTGACTATAAGCACTTCCCTGTCCACAGGGCTTATGGAATATGTTCAAATAAAAGTTGAAAGTTCTGTAACACACACGTGATGCATTCCAATAGCTTTATGGCTTTCAACTACTACATATATGCTAAATATATGCAGCAGGCCAATTCTTAAATATTTCACCTATTTATAACCCAAATGACACTACTACTTATTCCAGCCAATATTCTGCTAAGTAGCAGCAATAAGCAAAATATAACTTCATGAATGCTTATAAAATTATAATGTTGCAGTATCTAAAAACTCAGAAAATTAAAAAGATGCAGGATGATCTTTTATTACTTTCCTGGTAAAAAAAAGAAAAAGGCCACATGCACTTTATATGGGTCTATTTTCATTCACAATTCCTCCTACTGCTTTAAACAAACCTACTGTCATACAGCAAGCGAGCAGGACACAGATTTAGAAGAGAAATCATCACTTTCATGAGACAAAACAGTTTTCCCCTAAGTTTCCAAGATAGGCTGTATTTTCTATGGTTTATTAAGTCCCCAAAGACTGGGAACCATCAACCTTCTACAAACCATTAAAATAGGTCTTTCAATCCAAGAGAAACAGGAAAAGCAGTAGGAGACAGTACTAGTGATATTCTGCCCATGATAAAGCTGTTCTTTTCATTCCTCCTATAGCATAACCAGACAGTCTAAAGCTGTCAGGAAGTTGGAGTGAAAACATAAGAGTTGATGTGAAAATGAAAAATAAGTGTTGATGTCTCATGAGCTAAGAATTTGGATCAAAGAGAACCCCAAAGTATCAGCAAAGTTGTCTGTATATCATCAAGATTCCTATGAGCAGATCCTCAGCTGGAGATCTGCCCCCTACACTTCATCCTGTGTACCAAGCAGATTTGTACTATGATTCTGTCTGTCCCTAAACCACTATCTTCCCTATAGTCATCTAGAAAAAAAATGGCAATAAATCAATGCAAAAACCTTATGCCAAATCAAATGCTTTACTATATAATTGCCAGTCAAAACAGCACTGGTGCTACCAAGCATCCAGATCCTACAAGAGCAAGAAATTTTATGTGTTTTGCAGAACAAGAATACTTAAAAGGCAGATGAATAAATTGGACCTTTTAGTTTGAAAGAGGACAAGTCAGGAGAGTATCAGCATCTGGCATTAGTGCAAGAGAATCTATTCTGTATGCACTAAGTGCCAAAGAGCGCAACACTCAAAAGGTCTGCAAACAGTCATTTTTGAGACATGAAAAAAAATCTAGAGGAATTACAAAATAGCACTGGAATAAAATACTTCAAAACACAATTTAAGTTTTGCCAGTTCAGTAATCAATTCCAGACTGAATCCTCTCACCTTCCCTCATTTCTCTTTAATACCAGATGCCCTTTAACAGGCATTCTGCAAGGTTTCTGTCTTTGAGATCATCAACAGGACATTACTTCAGCTTTCCTTTTTTGAGCATACTTTTGCAATCAGGAAAGATTAAGCAATGAATTTTGAATATCTATGTTTTAAGATAAAATTACTCTAAAATAAAATTGCTCATAGCACATCAGAAGAGCTATGAGAGACGATTACCAGAATATACCCAAACTGTCAATAATATTTTTCTTTTATAGAAAAGCTTTAAATCCAATTACAAAGTGATAAAGGGTAACAATTTTTAGTTACACTGTGCTAGTAAAGAATAATCTAATTTTAACAAGAACAAAAAAAAAAATTTAAATGCTAGCAAATGTATTTACAAATTGCAACCTAATCATACCCTTTTATATTTTAGAGTTCTTAAGCAATTGAGATAAAACTGTAACCAAAAAGTCTAAAAGGTATTTAAATGATTTTTTTAAAAAATACTTGTGGTTTAATCCAAAGGTTTTTTTAAAAAAAGTAGAAGCATTTGGGGAAATTGGTATGAATAACCTTTCATTCAACATATGCCCTCAGTATGCAGATAGTAAGGCAAACCCAAAAGGAAACTACTGTGAACACTGGAAAGAACACAAGAAACCCATTACCCTGTGAAATGAATTTGTTTATTGGGTATGTTGTGAGGCTGGGGAAAGATGTTCATAAGGAAATGAACCACAGGTATTATTAAGCTACTGCATATTTTACTGTGAGCAGAATACTAGGGAAAATAAATCAGCAAGATTAGCTGTGTAGTACAGAGATCATTCTCCTATCCCTCAAGTATGACAATGATGCATTGTATGACATGGATAATATGCACCACAAGTGACATCCCAAATTCCAACGTTGTTCAGTCAAAATAAGCATTTGCTACTGCATCTGTGTATCTGAACTATATTAACCCTCCACAGGTAGACTACACTACAGAAGTCTGAATGCATAAATTGTAGCGAGTTTCATGCTGCCTTTCCTAGGTATACTTTTGGCATGCCTTTTTTGTATGATCTAGCCCTACAGCACTTGTTGTGAAAAATTATGCAAAATATACTGTTCTGATAACTGAGTTAATGTACTTTTCTTGCTTAATTTTCTAGCCTATTATGAAGCCCACCAAAAACCATGTAAACATTACTTCCATACTAAATTATGCACTTCATTTGGAAATATTTCCCAGAGGTTCCACACACATATTAAAAAGAAACACAAAAATACAAGCCAAAAATACTGGAAGACCTGCAACATACTCTATCAAAAGAAAAAAACTTTGCTTGTGAAAAGAGCCCCTTACCCCAATCAGTGATTCTCAGGGACATGCTATTCCCAGTTACTCATATGAATTCTTTCCCCACATTGAGCTTATTAGTGTGAAGTGAACCAGGCACCACCTCAGGCCTCTCTCCAAAGCACAATTTGGAAACAAAAATATCTGAGGAAGATTCTGAAGGACAATGAAAGTGAAGCATGCATACGTATAGCACTTGAAGGATTCCTGTAACTAGTAAGTTTCATTTTCATCTTTAAGTGGTTTTACACATGGACTGTGACTGACATCCAAGAAACAACCCCAAAAAAGTTGTCAAAATTATTTTAGGTGGTATCAAGTCCACTATGTGAGCAGAACTGCTGAAATACTTTTCTAAAGCCAAAACTATTTCTGTGCATCTCTGCCATTACAACATCTTATGAAAACATGCAGGAGCTCCAGGAGGCTCTTCTTCAGATGCAAAGAACGCAGACACATTTTCTTTTGTTTTGTCAGTGACATAGCTTTATTTACTCGATTGCACTCTGATCACAGAGGATCTCATGATCTTATGAGATATTTTGATCCAATCATCAAATGAAAGATTGAGGCTATCAGTGTTTAGGGTGTCCAATTGTCTGAATGAAGCAGAACTCGCTCATACAAATTCGGGATGTTTTACGTGAGATCTGATGTCCAAATGAACTGAACTCAGTAACCTCACAAAGTATCTTCATTCTCCAAAGAAAGTACTATGAAAGTACTATGTTCTGCTAATTTTTCTAGGTTATTGTAAAACTAAATATACTTTGAAGTATATTGATTTAAAACCAAAGATGGCCTAGAAACAGGAACCCTGAAAAATCAGGAATTATCAATCCATTCCCTTTCCATGAAGTGAAAAATCATAATTTTGAACTTTAGTTGTACAAACAGAGGCACAATTTCTGCAAGTCCTTGATCGGTCACCTTCTTGGCATCACATAAAATGTCTGCTGAGAAACTAGAAAACCAGCAACGTAAAACATCAGCAAATTCTGCCTTGGTTCTACCTTTCCAAATCAAACAGAAACACCTTCACCAGTAAGGCACTGAAACCCCAGTGCCAAGTATAAACTGGCTGAAACCCTGGGAAAGCATACAGAGAGCCAGGACACCAAAGTAAGAGCTCCTGTAAGAATCTCTGGTCATTGTAACAGCCAAGCATCAGATCAGCCTTCAAACATACAGATATGGTAATCCACCTCATTCCTCACAAGAGTAGAAAGACAGGCCAGAAAGGGAGCTTCAATCTCAAATTATCATGGATCTACCATAATTCTGATATAGATACCAAACTGATGATGAGAACGTGTCATTTGTGATCGTAAATTTATATCCATATAAAATATATGTCTGTTGCCAATAAAACATATATGGATAGAATAAATTTTGCTAACACTGGAAGTGGAAGAGATGTACACTTCCACTTATCACTCTTCAATTACCAATGACCAGGTACCATTCAGAAGAAGAAAAAGAAATTTATGTTCTTCTCTCACTGAGAATATCCTTACCATACAAGAAGTCCCTCAAATGAGCAAGTAGATTAATCTTGAAAAATACCAAGCATCAAATCAACAACTCTCACTATTAGAGGAGGTTTTCATGTCCTGATGGGTAAGAGTCAGAAGCCAATGTAAACCAAGCCTTTTTTCATAAGATGTAGTCACTTCAACAGCTGAAGTGAACTACTACATACAACCAGTAACATTAGGGTAGAAGTTAAGGTCTTACTTTTTTTTGTTTACACAGCAACCATGTTAAATATTAGACTTCAGTCAAAACCTTAAAAACTACAACATTTTACCTGTCTTTATAACTGGAAAAGTATCTCATTCCAGAGATCATACAAGTATCTTACAAATTACAGGCTGACTGGAGACCCATTAGCACCTTAACACCAAACTTCTACGTTTGGAAGGAAAAAATAATCAGGCAAGTCTCAGCTGAGGAGAATGACCCTCGCATCAGACATATCCTCAATCATGGCAAGAATGGGAAAATACAACTCCATCAAATGCACGAGATCACTCAAACATTTATATCGTGTTACTGACTTTGCACACCTGAAATATGAGAAGAGAAGCAGCCATATTTTTAAAAAACTTTGAACAATTGAATAAGGTCTATACTGGACAGTAGAAAGTAAACAAGATAGTACCACTATCTTTGTACACTGCAAAGAAATTCTCTCTTGAATGTCTGGGCAGATGCACTTACTACATAGATACATATAGACAGATATTCAAATACAGAACTGCTTTTGAAGATTGAGAACTATCTACATTAAATATATAAGGATAGTGGATCTAAGGTCTGTATTATTCAGTTTTCAAACTATTTAGTAACAGAATGTGTTGCTAATGAAAAAACAAATGTGTTGCCAGGTCTGTCAAATCTATTAGAAGAGATGTTTGAGGAACACTAAAAAAAAGAAAAGTATAAGAATAAAGATTGTCTATAGTATTCTTCCCAGTAAGGATTCTATTTATTCAAATTTCACTTGTACGATGCAAAGGACATCACTGTAATTATGACAGCATACACTATTCAAAAGTGACTGCACTGCTTCTCATTACTGCTCTGTGTGTGAATTACATGTGTCACTAAGAGCAGCATGATTTTAATATGGTGTGCTATGCAAAGATGTTTTAAGAGAATATTTGATTTAGAACTGCTAGCATCTGTTTATAAGCAAAAGTTTTGCAAATAGAGTAGAGTTGAAGATCAGGAATTTTGATCTCACTGATCTGGTTATGACTAACTGCACCAATGGGTGCTTTGCCTGGTGCATGTGGTGTACAAGTGGTGAAAGATTAAGGGCAAGACATCAGAGAGGACATGGAAAAAATGCTGAGCATCAAGCAGCCCATCTGCTTTGGCCATACAACAGATACTATCAAGTAACTAACAGGCCAAATTTTAGTCTGTTACTAAAAAGTCAGTCATCTAAAAAGCAGTTTCAAATTCTACTCGCTCATACACGCTTAAGACTTCTGAATTCTCTTTGGATACATTGTTTTAAGTGAAACACAGCCAAAAGCAGGAGTTTAAGTTCATGTTTAAGCCCAGGCTTCTTAAATATTACTTAAGATGGGCTGTGTTATTATTTATTTATCTGACTCAAGGAATAAGAAGAAATACTTAGCTGACTTTATGAATTCAATAGTTCTTAATTAGGGCTGTAATCCTATGCATTTTGATCTCTTCTATTTAAAAATGTATATATAAACACACAGATGACAGATAATATCAGTGGTTTTATTTACTAGATGTTTCTGAGAGCGCTAGCCCTCATTATTACACACATAAGTCACTAAGAACCAAGGACAGATGAAAAAAGGACTGCTGATACCTCTTTCAAGAAGCTTGCTGCATAGTTTCTAAGATTCCCCCTTTTAGAGCACACTGAAATACCTAAATACCTCTACGGCATGGATTTCTATATATTATAAGATATGGAATGTCATAATCAAGAAGATTATCAATGAGGCACAAATAAAAAAGCTGCTACAAACAGCTTGGGATAACAGTTTGTCTCTGTATACTATTACATAAGAAAAATATATAAGCTCTTGAGGTTAGCAGCAGCTCTTGTTATTTTTAAGTGGAATAAAGTTTTATCCTGTAAAAGTTATCCATTTCTAGAAGAATTTCCTTGCATTTCCAACTAATTTAATTTAAAAAAAAAAAAAGGAAATTAACCAGATGATTGACTTTTAACTAAAAAATCTATTCTATATGGATTCCAGAAATCTCAGACCACTAGTTTGGACCTAGTTTAAGGATTTTCAAAATAGTCATTGGAAACAAAGTAAATTAATTAGCTGCAATTCACCATCCCAATGATCTTTGTGTAAAACTCCATGTAGTCCTTTATTTAGAACTATGTCATATTTCACTAGGATATCAGTCAATACACACTTACCACGTTGCTCTGACACTGAAAAATCTGAAGCAGGAAACTGCACCAGGCCATACACCTTCCAGGTTCCAGTACTGGTGTACTGACATTAAATATTCTATAAAGTTATTTAGCATTTTTTCAGATCATTAAAAAACATATATGATTTAAATTAACATACAAACAACTCCAAATCATTGTTCAAAGTATGTAAGTCTGCCACCAGTCTCAGAAATACCTCTGCAGCTTCCAGCACTTCAATGTATGGAGAGTTAGCATTAATAATTTTTTCTGTAGTCCTTCATCTAGTTTCCAGCTAAGAAATATTAATTACCTGGATAAGTCGATCGTCAATACCTTCTGAATCATTATTCCAATTTACAAAGTATGTGGAATATACCTTAAGTTTTCAATGGAAAAAATATATCTATTTTACATATTTTCCAAAGTACAGTTTACCACCATTACTTAAAAACCACTTGATATTTCTAAGAAACAGTTTCCCATTAATCAAGCAGCCCAGCTACACGTTAAAGAGCTGAAACCTGTAATATTCAGGTTATATGCCCATTTTTGAATAAATATACTGTTCCATGTAAGTGTGAAGAACCTTGTCCAGGATTCTAGGATTTGAACTCTTTGGCTACAGCAAGCTCTCTCCATTTCTAGCACACATATGGTCAATACTTATTTTATTAACAACAAATTACCCATTGTCAGCCCAACATCCCAGAATCATTACATTTTTATGACTTTCTTTGAAGCTGGTACATGTAAAATAACTTATTTTTGAGAAATCATTTGCTAAGGCAAGTTTTTTTTACCCTGTCCAAAGTGATTTATTACTGTCTATCTTTCAACATTACTGTTGCACATTAACAAAATGGAAAGCAACCCAGCTCTTCAAATCAATTGTCTTCCTTTAAAGCATATAAAGAAAATGGTTTCTTTTAATTTATTGTTTTTTCATTTAAATGTCTCCCTTCAAAATCAATGGCTCAAATTCCCCACAAATACTTTCTATGCGATGTGTCAGAAAATTCATCTTTTACATAATTCTAAAAATAGTGTTTGTTTACAGTTATTAGAACAATAGCATTTTATAAGTGACTTTATCAAAGCCTTGAACTGAAAACTTGACAACAGCAGTGAGGAGATCAGTAATACTACTGCAGTATTTCTTTCAGAATCTAGCCTTGTGGCTGTCAGCTCAGAAGAATGCTCCTTCTGTGAATTGATGTTTGTCATTTGTAGTTGTTTAGCAACATTTACAAAGCATCTCCATAGATACTAGAGAGACGGCCAACTTCAGTATTTCAATGTGTCCTTTTTCCTGCCTTCTACATGAAAACCACTGCTACTTCCACTTACCCATGGCACCCCACCACGTATATTGAAGGGTCCAATGCTGATTTACTTCAGTATTTAAGTTTTGCACTGAAGTAATCATGTTAGACACATTAAGCTCTATGATGGCGGGCGACGTAATGAGAAATAAACACATTAATGACTATGTAGAACTCTGATACCCACAGCAATTGTAGCTGTAAAAGAGGAGGGGTTTGTTTTAGTTTCCTGAGGGAACTAGGGTTATTCAGCCTAGAGAAAAGGAGGCTGAGGGGAGACCTTATTGCTCTCTACAAGTACCTGAAAGGAAGGTGTAGAGAGGCAGGGATTGGTCTCTTCTCCCAAGTCACAGGCGAAAGGACTAGAGGAAACAGCCTCAAGTTATGCCAGGGGAGCTTCAGGCTGGATATTAGGAACAAACTTTTTCACTGAAAGTGTTATCAGACATTGAAACGGGCTGCCCAGGGTGGTGGTAGAGGCACCATCCCTGGAGGTGTTCAAAAGACAGCTTGACGTGGCACTGGGAGACATGGTTTAGTGATGGTATTACATTTTGTTTGTTGTGGGGGTGTTTATTTTTGTCAGAGTTAGATTGATGGTTGGACAAGATTATCTTGAAGATTCCTTCCAAGCTAGAAAATTCTATGATTAGTGTGTTCTCTGAGACAACATAATACTCATGTAGCAGGCACTGACAGAGCTCTGTTTAGGTAGCTATGGCAGCTCAATTTCTATAATGAACAATGAACTTTTAAAAACGTTATGGCTTTGGAGACAAGACTTTTTCTCATGAAACAAGACTGCCAGACACTGCATTTTTCATTTCTGAAATTCTCTTAAGAGAAAATGCATTTTCTCTTCTATTTTTCCCAACATTTCAGGTCTTTTCAGTGCTAACTTAGCACAAATACCCCTGCATACCAGAAAGATTCACTGTATGTTGTCATCTATAAACTGCCTTTGAATGCCTATATATCCTGAACAATGAAATATTTCTATTTGTTTAAAGATACTACCTTAACTGTCATATAGATACAAAAAAAAAAATTCAGAGAAAATATACCTGTAAAATAAGCACGCATTTCTTTAGAATATAAATCAGTATGGCACTTAAAAATTTAAGTCGCAAGTTTAGCATTATGGGTACTTTTCTTATTATCCCTTAGTATGTCAACAATATATATAGCTATAGCTAAGAAAGAAACAACTGCCATTCTGATTTGAATTTAATTTTAAAAATCAGTATTGGAATGTTTTGTATTACCTACATCTTATTATCAGCACCAGACTTGAGCATCAGCAAGTATATACATGATTGAAAAAAGGATAATTAATAGTCTTTGAGATTAGTTCTCTTCCAGACCAAACTGTTATATTTACAATAAAGGTTTCCTGCTTTTCCCAGCAGATGTCACTGCAAGGCAGGTGCAGAGAAGACACATGCATTGAAAGAATTATTAAGTAGAACACAAGCTGCACAGGCTCACTTGCCCATACAAAAAGGCATTTAGTGGATTATTTAAATTCAGTATAACTTTCTACAAGATAACTTTCACTTAACTGCTAAAACAGCTTTAAATTTTAATTTGTAAGAAAAAATGAGATATCTGAAAATAAAATTTTGTTCCATTTCCTTTTAGAATGTACATTCGATTTATCTTAGTATTCTACTACACATTATCCTCACTAGTAAGATTTTATTACATTTTTTCAAAATAATGGCTTAGAATTGAAGTGAAATCATAAAATTTTAAAAATATCAATAAATTATTCATAATTCCTTCTACAGTAAATATTAGAGACAAAATAAAAAACCTGATCTTGAATTTGTTCTCCCATTCTTGCAAATGTGCATCTGTTACAAACACAAAAACATGATACGAAAGGAAATAAAATACAGAAGACTGTAATAAATTGTTACTCTCCTGATAAGGCACCAGCATATATCTTCAAGGGTAATAGTGTGGATCTTACGTATTCTTTGCTCAGAAGACTTGAACATGTCTGGTTCCGAGCTGCTAAATCATGATATTTTGCTAAGTATTTTCTCATGGATAACTTTCCTTTGTTAAACTCCATAACCTTAAAATATTTTTCTATTCCATGTCTGTTGCATAAAAGTTGTTTAAAAGATGTTGAGATAGGTTTACACGCATAAGGTTTTATTTATATATTTGCATTATATGACACCATATAATGGCCATAAAGTTCCAGGATGGGAAGGCAAGGGGTGCCATAACACGACTAAGGAATCTCCCCTAGGGCTGGCCGGCATAGGAGTCCTCAAAAAAACATACTCCTTCTGGCATGTTCTCCAGTGCAGCAGGAGATAGTCACTGTCACAATGATAATTTTCACCCCACCCTTCCGTAGTACTACAGGCTCTTCATCAGGACCCCCTTGATCTCCTTACTGGATGTTCTTGTTTATTCCATTTATTAGTGGGTATGCTTCAGGCTGTGCTAAAGTAGAAGGCAACCAGTAGTTGACTGGTTGCTAAACTTCATCCATGTATATTATTAAGTAATTTAAATTTCCGGTAAGTATTATTTATCTGCAACATTATTCCAACTAATAAGGCTAAATTCCAACAATAAGGCTAAAAATACACAAACCGTTTTATCAAATGTGCAGAGGTACCGGCCCCACAAAAACATCCTGGAAAAAGAATGCAAGAGGAGAAAAGGTCTTACAGGGATAAAGAAGATAAATTATCTGATGGAAGAGCAACTTATCTAAAGAGCTGCTGAAAATCAGAATATGGGTGAAATATATCATGACTTCTAGAACTTCAGAGTACTCTTATTTTGGAGACTCGGGCATGTACTCTGGGTAGGCACTCTTGCAATAGGTTTGGGTTTGTACCAGTTAGCTATTTACTCCCTCTCTCCTATTCAATGTCATTCTAATAGAGAGATATCACATGATTAATGGAGCAAGTTCTCAGCTCCTCTTAAAAACAAATGTATGAAAATTTTAGTCACTTAAATTCCCCTGTTTTCACTTTTTTCAAGACTATTTCCTTCCCTTTTTGTAAATACAAAGGCAATACTTCAGGTGAAAAAAATTAAACCAACAAATGGAGGACATTCATAGGAATTCAGAAATAAAATCATGATTATTAGTAACTTCACAAGCTGGAAGTATCCTAAACATTTCAAATCTCAAAGTCTAGAACAGAGCCTTTAGCAGGGGAAACAGTTAAAAATGCATTCTTAAACTGAAAAATAATTTGATCAGCAGACATTAATTTGAGAAACAAATGCATATATAGTTTTTCCACAGGCACTTACACAGTAGGACTCCAAAAGCTTCATGAAAATTTGCTTTGAAAAATACTGTACTGTGAAAAGTAGGCATTTTTCCTAAATTGGCTGCCAGGGCTCTGTCCAACTCCCACTGAAGTTGGTAGGATTTTTCTAATTAATTCTCTGGGAGATAATTGATCCCCTACTGAGCAGATGCTTCTGTAAAAGAGCTGTCTATAAGCAATGGAGCAAACAGAATTCTACAAATCTGGACCTTAACTGTCAACATCTCGCTGGGTATGGTAAGGCAATATAGCCAATGGCTGACTACATGCAAGCTATTACTGAGCCTCTTATTTTAAACTTGTAGAAAGTGACTATGGCGTATCCCACTTTGGGGTTCAATGAAGTGAATTTAGAATTTCAAAGGTATTTGGCAGAGTCTGATGCCTGATTTTAAGTGAAAAAGAAAATCACACCAAGAATAGCACAATCTCTAACAGCTTTGAAAGAGGCTGACACAAAAGCAAAAAATGTTTTAAAAAAAGCATTAAGTAAAATACATACACTGCATGTCTTCAGGAAGTGTTTCTATTGAGATGTTTCATTTCATAAGATTGGAAAAATAAAAACAGAATCTAGTTTTATGAGCGCATGTGTTTAAGAGCCAGACCCACTTAGACTATTCAGACTAAAAGAATCTTCAAAAAGAATTAATCTGCAGATCTATTCAATCAATAGTCACTTTCAGTCTTTTTAATCTATGGGAGAGAACCTTCACTTATGTCTCATGAGTGTACTTCCCATGAGTTACACAAACTAACATACTTTAAGGATTCTTACTGGACATTTTCATTATAAATTACTAACAGTGTATCCAGCCACATGTTATTACACCAACTTGCTTCACCAGATTATCACTCTGGCTCTGAACTGTGAAAGCCAAGTTTAATTTTTAAGTTCTCAGAAGTTCTGATTTTGTAGGATAATCTGAGGGAAAAGGTTAAACTATCCTTTGCGATTTCTTTAGATGTTGTGTAGTTTCTTTCTTTTAAAGGCAGAGACTGCCAAGAATTTCCTAACTAAAAAACCTGATCTATACATGAGAACAGAGGTGGACACCAAGGGTAAAAAGTTTTTATTAATGTATCAGCAATTTTAATAGTTCTACTTTTTAATACTACACCTTTATGAAATAAAGAACTATAACTTCTATCCAATTGGACTCTAGAAAGGAATATATTCATATTCTGCTAACCATCAAATACAACAGGGACATTTGAAGTCAACTGGATCTGCTGTGGCTCGATGCAGCTCCATCAACCTCAATAGGTTAATTATTTCACTGATGTTACTTCAGAGACCATAGTTCAGCACAATAACAAACAGCTGTTTACCATTAGTAAGATTCTATCTGACAAGTGGCTTTATTACTTTTTAATTATGCACTTTAATCTTTCACAAACTTTAATCATCATTTTCAATTACAACTGAAACTATACTTGACAGGAACCTCCTTTGGGAGAGATTCTGGAAAAACAACATTTCCTTCAGGCTACTGACGTTCATGATGCTTTTCAAGTTGCAGCAGCAATTTGGGTGATATAATAAACTACCCCTAAACTCATATTGTTAGCTTGATAGGTTGAAATACAAGAGTCAGTTCCCCTTCTCTGCTATTTTTGTTTTCATTGGGACACTACCCAAAGCACAAGTAATACATATTACTGCCAATGACTGTTATAGTGTGCACCCACATAACATGAATTTGGAAAAGTATGCTTCTGACCTTCCACTTTAATGACATTATTCATTGCACGAGAAGCTAGAGGTCTAAATCTTTGAAGAAAAAGGTATTTCTATTGCAAACAATTCTAGCCTTTCCCTTTTTTAGTTCTGCTAATTCTATTCCTACTTGAATACCTATTTAGGTTGAAATTTCAAAATAAAGTACATATCCAAATCAAATCATCTTCTGTACAGGCTTTGGCAGCCAACTCCCTAAAACACAAGGTAAATTCTCAAAACAGATACTATCAGTAGAATGTTGCTTAATTACATCAATAAAAAAGCTACTTAATATCAAAGTCTAATTACGACAGCTGCATCATAGTTCAAAGTTGATCTCATTACAGACAAGATGCATTTATAATTATTCCATCAGGAAAAGTTAAAGAAAAAGAACACACCTTAATTAGGAAATAAAAAAGAGATCCTGGCAGCAATTTTTCAAAATAAGACACAGCTACAGTACTTACAAAAGAACAGGGGGGGCCTTGGTAACACCTGAAAGCTGTTGTAAATTCAAATTCATTGCATGCTTGATCCCTTACAGTCATCAACACCTCTACATTATTAGTGCAAACAGCAGCTTCTTTATTCTCAGAAGCGTGTCTAAGTTCAAATTTGCTCCCTCAAAGGCCAGAGAAACATGCAGACAGATTTCAGGTTTGTTATTCATAATGCCTTAAATACTTTTTTTATACCCAGTGATGTTTACTTACAAACCTAAACATCTGTTTCCAATTATTTGGTAACTACAAAATTCAATTCAGCTTCCATTGCACTACCTAAAGGAACAGGAAACTAATTTTAAACAACACACCCAAGTATTGAGGGCCTGGCAGACTTGATACCTCTAAAGGGTATCAACAATTGTTAAATTATGCACTTAAGTATCTGATTACATCTACTACTGACAATACCTAGAAATTCAATAATAACTAAGAGCATTACATCAGAGAATATAATAGTTTTATTATATGTAATGCCACTTTTAATTTTCAAAAGTCTACTTTATGCTATATTGTTTCAAAGGAACAATTTAAAAGGCAACATAATGCAAATACACAAGATGCTTTGGTTTATTATGTGCTGTACACTGTAGTGTATACCTGCAGCTGACAGAACTAGAGCACTATGGATAAAAAGAGGAGAATACCATTTTAAAAGCAAAAGATGTCATTTTATTGACAATACCAGGGTGACATCAACTCACTATGAAAGGTAATGAAAGATTATTAGATTAGGACAGACTAGGTTTGACTGAGGACAATTCACTGCTACCTTTCAGTGAAGGCTGCAATAAAATAACACTTAAGTACCTTCCCTACCACAAAAATCAAGGCAAGATGAGGCTGCTCATGAAATCAAATGGTTGCTATCAGACAGGGTTTACCAACTTTCTTGAGGGACATCATTAAGTAGTAAGAATTCTTTCTGCAGCCTCAAGAAAATCCAGAAGCTCTGTCCCTTAAGTACTAATTGCAGATGTTATGAACACCATCTCTAACATCTCTAAATGTTAGGCAACTTCTGCATTCAGAAAAAAAACACGGCCTTTGTAAGTAAACAGAAGTGCATTTAAGTAACATCCAATTCTAACCAGAAGTAATGTACAAGCCTAGCTAATAGCTCGATTTTCAACAACAACAACAAAAAAGACTCGTGCATCTGGACTTTTTTTTCCATAGCAGAGTTTAAGCTGTCCTGACAAGCATTTGCCTAGCCTCCTCAGTTTTCACAGGGAAATTTTAACAGAGAAAATTGCTGTAGATTTCAGAATTTTATTTCTCCTGGTACTGCCAGTTCACCCTTTATATACAGTTAAATCCTTTTTCCAAACCACTGCTGATACCAGGATGCTACTAAACAACCACATTCATATATATTAGTTGACCTTTATGAGATGTAGCAGTTTGAAAAAAGTTGTTCTCACATCCCCAAAGATTATAAAGAAAGAAACAGATTACAGCATGCAACAGATGCTTTCGTCAAAACAGAACATTCAAGACAAGTGTAGTACACAGCCTGAGAAATCAAACATGACTAATTTTCATTAACAGACTGACAATTTAAATCAATTTTTTGCAGTATATAAACAGTACTTATCTTACCTGGTTCATCATTTTTCTTCACAGTGTTCTATTCAAACAGCACATAAAACAATAACATAACACTCCATAAATCAATGTTTTCTAAATTACCACCAAAATGATTACATAACTGTTTGAACATGCTTCACCATGTCCCCAGAGTGGTACATCGAAAAGTAGGAAAGTTGTAAACCACAATTTTCAATTTAACTTGTTTTGAGATAATACTCTAGCCAGAGGCTCAGTACCTTGGAGCCCACACAAAGGATTTTTAAAATAAGAAAAACCATACACAGTTTGTAGCTATTGAGAATGGTTTATTTTTCAATAGGAGGAATGCTATTAGACAAGACAATGATGTTACGACTTTGTAAGAGTATCCAAATTCTAGCTTAGGACATCTCAAGGCCTGATGCTGATTTTTTCAAGTCATCTCCTGTTTTGGCTCAAATAAAAACTACTGAGAATATCCTGAGGTTTGGGTTATTATTCAGTTTGGTATCTTAGATTAGATACCATTTCTGGTACTTGGACAGTAATGACCTGCATATCTCAGACAGAAAACACCTGGGAATCATCACCATAATCATAGAATCACTGTGGTTCCAACTGTGGTTGAAAGAGAGCTTTAAGATCATCAAGTCCCACCATTAACCTGAGACTGCAGAGTTACTATTAAACCACATCCCTAAGCACCATGTCCATGAGTCTTTTAAATACCTCCAGAGATGGCAACTCAACCACTTCCCTGGGCAGCCTGTTCCAAAGACTGACAACCCTTTCAGTGAATAAATTTTTCCTAATATCCAATCTAAACCTCCCCGGCACAAGTTTTCTCTTGTCCTATCACCTATTACTTGGGAAAAGGGAACAGCTCCCACGTTCTACACATCTCCAAATAATTGAATTGATATTCAGATTGATTATTCAGATTGATTTTTCCATAATCTGCCAATATTCATGCTTTAAAGCTTTTACAGCAAGTAGATCTTGTGATGGAACAGCAACCAATGCCCATGTGAAACACTAAGGAAACATAGCCAGCACAGATTGTACCAACTTCAATAAGAAAAGCAAACAGAAAAGATCCAAGTTACTGCTACTTGGGCATCTGACTTTAAAGTGAAAAAGCAAATCCTTCTCATCAAGGAGCATCCATCCATCCACCTATACAGCTGGACACACAAGTGCCAAAAGTACAAATGGAAACAAAAGACATTAAAGATGGAGCAGCATGAACAATTATTTAACCACTTTCCATTCAGGTCCAGTCTACTGAACTTTGCATCACACACAGAAACCCAGGAATATAATTTAGTCATTATTTCTGTGTGAATCTTTAACTTCATCTTGTTTTAAAAAAAAAAAATAGACCTCCCAACTCCCACAGTCAGGCGCAGCAGAAGCTATGTCAGCCAGCCACTGAAAATTCTTGCTGTTGTCTTCTTTCATTACAGCACTTGGATGACATTACTTAACTGCTAGTATTTCAAAGTCAGTGTGTTTCAAAACATTCTTGCATTTTCTGAAGTATTTTGCATTGTAATATTTTCTGAGGTATAGAACTCTTGACAGTGTTGAAACAATTTCCACTTACTCTTTAATAAAGTCATAACAGACTTGCTTCAGTAAACTCAGTAATCAAAGGTTGAGGTAGGAAGTAGAAAAGGTGACTTATTCCAGAAGCATTAAAGTTTTTATACCAGCACTAAGTGAAAATAATACAGCTTGAAAACAGAAAGGCAAAAATGCAAAGTGACAACTCATACAAGCCTAGAATAATTAATCTAATTTTAAGGGATGATGACAAGGGAAAAAATGTTGATATTTGGGCATGACAATGTTCCAAGATCTTTGTTTCAGGAAAGAGGAATGCTGAAGGCATAAGTCTCCTCCCAAAGGCAGAGGGTAAAACTATTATACTACTCAAAGACAATTGCTCCTAGCAGCAGTTGGATTAACTGTCTCCAAAGACCTACAAAAACTTCTCTTCAGCTAAAGCACAAGAGATATACATAAGCGTGAATAAAACATACACAGTTATTCTGATACATAACAACCCAATATATGTAGAATCATTCACACTTCCATAAATAATATATGCATCACTAGGGGCAGAAAAATTGCAGTTTTGTTCAAAGAACTCCTGCTTTTCCCTTCATACTGTCTTTCATACTTGATACTACCCTCATGGAACATATTCCAAGATTCCTGACCTTTCATTGCTGTTTTGGTCCCTTTCTACTTTGATTGTCATTTGTTCCTTTTAAGGAACACAGATGACTTCTATTAATACTGTAGTGTATTTGATCACTGAAAGACAATTGGTATAGCAGAAAAAACAAATACATTGTACTCAGTTCAGAACACAATAGTTTCACTACGAGAATTCAAGATTCACCACTGCATGTGGTATATCTGTATCAAATTACTGGTACTAAGTTGAAGTCAGATTTTTTCAACATAATCAGCATTAAGAAACAGTATTGCTGAGACCTCAGTTGTCCCAGGAAGTTGAAAGTGCTGGTATACCTCCCACAACTAGGCTGCTTGGGGTTTTTTTTGATTTGTATCTCTCCCTAAATAGCATGCTTAATTCTTACTGCACCAAGCAACTGTGACCTCATTTCCATAATAAGTATACATGGAAGCAATGCCAGCTTAATGAATTCTCATTTTCAACTCTTTCAATAATAAGCTACTGTGAGCTGTGAATTAATGTAACTACCTTTAATCAACTATCATGTGACCAAGAGTACTTAACACAAAACCAAACATTTATAGAACTAAATCAGTATCCTAGAAATCTTGTCCTTTTGCAAGAAAAAAGTGGAAAGCTTATAAAGAAAGTTCTGTTTAATCTTATTCTGTTTAGAACTATTCTAACAGATGTTTTAGTATGTTCCTGTATGAACCACCAAAACAAGAATGAGGGAAGTAATTCATAACTGAATTTCCAGGCAATGACAGAATAAATATTTTTCCAGTGGTACATTTTTGCAATACAATGCTCCTTAAACCAAACAGAATTTGCATTAATGTTTTCAGCGAGCATATTTTTTTATATTAAAAAACCCAGTGTATCCATTTCAAATGCAAATATATCAGCAATAAGATTAACTGCTTACCATCCCGTAACTGAAACTGGAAACACAGTATTTGTTCACTCTATACAGAAATCACTCATGGGAAAGAACTTACCCAATAATTTCTTCTCTAGAAGGCATTACTGCATCAAGTTAGTTTTCACACAAGCAGACCTTGACAACCTGCACAAGTGAAAAATAAAGCCCTTAGAAAATTTACTACATAATGGAATATAATGTCATTCTTCTTTCAGAAAATTAAATATATTCTCAAAACCACATAGACATTAGGAAATATAAATTAAACTAATCTATGGTGTTTGAACATGTAATCATCAATTTAATACTATTAAATTGTCATTTTACCCTTGCTAAAATTTATTAGAAATTAATTTTGAGGCAACAGATAACTTTAAAGAGTAGTGGAAAAGGTTTTGTAGAACTTCACATGCAGCCAAATTAAAAAAAAAAAAAAAAACCACACACACACGTTACACATATGAGTATATGAGCACAAAACTTGCCCAAGTTCCAGAACTTGTAGGAGCCAAAAGTGTAATAAAGTGGCTCAAAAAGGGAACTGGCCAATTTGTAAAGAAGAGCTCCATCCAGGGCTTAATCAAAACAATGATCTAGATGCCACTCCTGATTATGCCCCTTAAATCCATACAGTAACACTCCCTTCCAAGAGAAGAAAGATTATATTAATACTTTGTTTCTTGTACTTTTTCTAAACATTTGTATAAATGCATAAATAAAACGCTAAAGGATTGCTATAGTGTCATTAACATACTTTGTAAGGACACTATACATTAGTCAAATCACACAAGTTTCAGTTCACCTCCAAAAATAGCAATAACAACCTTCAATCACAAACAGTGTTTGCTTCCTTCTTTTAAAAATGGAATAAAATACTCTGCATTCCATTCAATGAGATAATTAGGCAATTACTTTCAAGCAGGAACTATCACCCTCTTGCTGGCTAAAGCTCTTTCTCTGACAAGCACTACAAAAATATGTAAGTACTATTAGAAAGGCTACCTTTCCCAAGCATGCAATGAAAATGTAGTAACAATACTCACTATTAATATTACAGTTTGAATAAATACATTCAGCAATTAAACAAGTGTCTAAAATAAAACCCTAGATCACAAAGCTTCTTCTACATAAACCATCTATAGACCTGGTCAGATATTGCTGCAAAAATATTTTTACTGACCTAAAAGCGTTCCATGAAAAGTACCATTTTCACAAAACTATTCCTGGGACAGTTTTAGAACAAGAGAAAGGGCAAACAGGCACACAGAGAATACTGGGCTATAAACAACTGGAACAGAGGAGCCCAAGATTTACACTGATATTTTTGAGCTGCAATTTTGAATTTAATTTCTGTAAGAAAACTGATTTTTTTTTTAATGTGTTCCTTACAAACTTCAAAAATTGACACAAAAATGGAGCACTTATTCACCTACTCAGCATGCTTTCGTCAGTTCCACTTGCTTTCCCTCACTCCAAATATTGAGCTATTTATTATACCCATTCAGGCTCTCAGGTACTCAAGTGAGTAGCTAAAGCCAATCCAACAGCTCACTACTACCAGAAGGAGCAATTGTGCTTTTCTCAACTCCCAGGTTTCCTCCCTATGCACCAAACTCATTCTTCAGTAAACCAATTCATCACCAGCACCACATATGTAAAAAAGAGAAAATTAAGGGAAAAACTCTGACAGTTTAGCATAGTGAATCAAGTGACAAAGGAGTTAGACAAGTATTAACACTAACCAAAGAAAGCTGTGGGGTAACCCAAATAAAAACAGGATTGACTCTACTTCAGCAATGGAAAGCTCTTAAGTTCAGACCAGCTCGTCTCATGAACCTCTTACTTACTAGTTAATTACTTCTTCAGATAGTTGAAAGAAGATAACAAGAAGAAAACTTATGTTTCACACTCCTGCACCTTATGGGAGTGAAAAATGAAGAGCTTCACAGGCTATTTACATAAAAGCAAAGAAAACATGAAGGGAAAAATAAAGAATAATTATAGGGGCTAGACTTTAGCAATCCAAAGTTCAACTCATGTTCGTAATTATATTACATTATTTTTCTCATGCTCTCTTGCATTGTGTCAACCATATCTCTCTTCACAATACTGTTTTTCTTTGCTGACCAGTTTTTATTATTATATATATTTTAATAACTACTTGTTAGTTGTCTTTGTACAAGTATCTTTTGACAAAAGAGCATGACAATAATTTGTAGTAGCTTTCACATTTTCTTTGAGTTTTGTTTAGTCTCATTATTAATGGCAAATACTGCAACATAATTCGTAATTTTCTTCAGATTTTCAGCCAGTTTTAAGGGAATGCTGCTCATGGGTATTCTTCACAAGGATCATCCTCAGATTAAGACTTTCTATTTATACTTCTAAGGCCACCAGTATCTGATAAAAGGACAAGACAAACTTAAAAAATCCACTTAAAATTTGAGAAAGAAACCCCTTTTTTATATTAAATGAATAAATTAAGACAAACAGCTGCCCCAAGATCAGCAATCATCAGCAGTAAACACAAGCATAGCAAATAAGAAATCAGTGCTGCAATATACAATTGCTATTAAACATTTACATTAAAAAGCATCCAAAAGGCTCTATTATACTGTTTCCAGGGCCCTAGTCTAGAAGTACAAAACATGATTCTTTGTCTCAAATGGTTTAAGTAAGACTTAGCCAGCACCATGGACACAGTTTTACACCGAGCAGGTCCGAGTTCACCAAAAAAACAGACCAGCATGTACCATTAGACATACCAAAACTTACATATTTTAGCCAGATAAAGACAGGAGAAAAAAAGTCACTTACGATCTGATTTTCCAAGTATGTACAAATACAGGAGATTCTTAAAAGTCTCAATAAAGATACACAAATAGGACAAGGCAACAATAAGTAACAAGATGTGATAGGATGTAGTATCTACTCTGAAGTAGCCGCAGCCAGTCATACTAAATGACAGCTCGTTATTAAGAGCTTAGATAACAACTAAGTAAAATATAAAACCTTAACAGGCAACCAAGACAATTCCCAAACAAGAAAGCCCATACTCATAAAACAAAATTCTAATATACACATTGCTACATACTATTGATGGGTCAATAATGAAAAAAGCCTTACCAAAGAACAGCAAGGACCAGCAGCTCTGTAAGGGACACAAAACCAAGCCAAACTAAATAAAAAGTCTGGCAAGGAACAGCCTCAGAAACCAAAGCCCAAACCCACAGCACTCAAGCAACATAAGCCTAGGAACAATAGCCAGGAGCCCAGACTATCAGGCAAGCTTGTGACAAGAAGACAGATACACAAAGAAGCCAGGAAGTCAGCCTCAAACAAAATCCACAGCTGTACTTCAGCTTGCTCTGAAGACAAATACACCTCCAACACAACTTCAGTCATCACAGAGCAAAGGCCCAGGCCTGGGCTTAAACAGAGCTCATGGGCAGAGGTGTGGGTGGAGGCCCCAGGTGAGACAGGGCAGTGTAATGAAGGCCTGTCAGGGTACTCACACTCTGAGCCCTGACAGGTTTTAGGAACAAATAGAAAGGAAACAAAAGGAAATAAAACCAAACCCACCAAAGTCTTTCTAATATAATTAACCACTGAGCTTCTCTTCCTAAAAGCAGACTGTTTCCCATGCTAACACAACTGGATTCATTGCTAATGCATTTATCTAATTCTGCTGTCTCTAAAGCAAATGGATTTCAAATTCCATAAAAACACTTCAAACAAGGACAAAAGATTTTTTGCCTTACAGCATTGAACCCAGATGTAAAAAACTCCAGATATATCAGGAGTCAAACGTATACTGACTAGTAAATTAAGCAAAGCAAGTACCTGAAAAAAATTACAACCTTAGTGCAGGTGACATTATCTAGGGTAATACAGGTGTTTCACATAGAACTCATTCCTAATTACTTTAATTACCTTCTGATTCAGTACTTAGTCTTTGTGCTATCACTATAATATAAATATTTATCTGCAGATCAATGTCTTTTACTGATCTCCTAGCACTAAAAATTGTAAATTACATGATCTTATCTGTAGACTTAACAATATATAAAGTTCTGCTCTAAACCTATATAAATATGCATCTGACATGAATATTATGTGAATATCTGAAGTGATATAGTTGCTCTGAAGAAAGCAATATGATCTATTACAAAAACCCCAAATAAGAAAACAAACAAAATCAAAGGAAAGAACAGAGAAAAAAAAGTATAATACATAGTTGCGGCATGGAGGAAGGGAAGTTAAAAAAAAAAAGTGTTAAACATTTTCAAGGTAAGTTCCATGTGGGAAAACATCTACTGAATAACTAGCTTCAAGTGCAAGTACTTGAATTTTGGCTTCTGCTAAATCAGTTGTTCAAAATAGGCATGTCAAGGATTCCTTGGGAGGAATTCCATAAGAAGAATCCTTACATGGTTATAGATATATTCCTGGAATGTAGGGATATTCCTACAAAGCACAGAGAGCATTCCTAGAAATTCTTTTTCTACAAAGACTTTCTAGAAAGCATAGAGGGAATTCCTGGAAAGCACAGAGGAGATTCCTTGATGCATCTGGAAAATTCCTAGAAAGCATAGGGAACATTCTGGATCACCAGGAAAATTCCTAGGATACACTCACAAAATCCCTAGAAAACAGAAGACAAGATAGAACATTCCTAGAAAGCATTGGCAGAAATCCCTACAAAGCAAGGAAGGAAAACTTCCAGAAAGTACCAGGGAAATTCCTATTAAGCCTAAGGACAATTCTTGAAAATTCTTTAAAAGCACAAGAGAATTCCTAGAAAGCACAGTGGGAATTTCTTGAAAGTATTTGGGAAAATTCCTAGAAAGGTGCAAGACAATTCTATATAAAGTATACACTAATATGTATAACTGCTATGTGAGATTTTCTAAAAGGGAAAATGTGGATAAGAAGTATCCTAACATTTTGGATGCCTGAAACCAATTCTTTTTATAGAATTTGCTTAATTAAAAAAACCACGTGTGTGATGCTTTAGGAATGTGCCTTTAAAACGAAAAAACTGAGAACAGTAGTCAGAAACAGACAGAATAAGAATGCATAAGCACTTCTCTCATACACTCCCAGTTTCCAACAATTTCAGCTTGCACAAGTTTCTGACACTAATGGGAGTATGGCTCTTCAGCAGCCCTCTACAAGCTCTCTTCTCACGCAGACATCCTCAATCCTGAGAACTCTCATTTCCTAAGTACTTGTCCAGTCTCCCTTTGCACCTACACACAATTCTGCATCCACAGCATCCTTCAGTGAAGTTCTACAGATCTACTACCCACCATGGATTACCTGTTTTACTTTGTTTTGAACACAAGTTTGAGTAGCATCAGTTGTTCTGGCACTGGAAGAGACGCATAAAATTAGTATTTCCTATGCATATTACAATTTTGCAAATCTCTTCCATAGCCACCTCAGAATTTTCTTTGTGTTGAGGAGACATAACCTACTTTTAGTCATTCCTTGCACTGAAGCCATTCCATACCTTGGATGATTCCTGTTGCCTTCTCTAAACCTTTCCCAGTTCTAATACAAATTTTTGGAGAAAAGAGGTCAGAAGCACACACAATTTCTAACATACAGGTTAAACATCAATTTACAGAGTGGGACTGAGATGATTTTTATTCTGTTCTCTATTCCTTTTTCAGTTAATGCTGTAATTTGATTTGCACATCAAGCACTGAGCTGACATTCTCACAGAATCTATCCTGATGCTACAGAAGTGACCCTTCCCTTTGATCGCACTTCTGCTTGTGCATCGGTTCACATTTATGTATCCTGAATTTCATCTGCCATTTTATTGCCAAGTTCCTCAGTCTTGTATGGTCCTACTCTCATTCCTACACTGGATACCACACAAGGATCCCACTATTCCTTATCCAATATAGGATCTAGTGAACCACTGGATTATATGTTATGCTGAAAGAGATAACCAAACATCTCTAAGCAATAATCAAAAGGTGCTAAAAACAAACACTAACAAATTGATAAACGTATCTTATTTAAATAATCTGCCACTGTCCATTTTTTCCCTCTTGGAAAGGCTACCGACCCAAAGAAATGTCAAGAGAAACCAAAATGTAGTTGGGCCTCAAGTCATCCCCAAGAAAATAAAATTTCTTAGCATAAAATAATTTCCTTGGCAACTTAAGCTCAGACAAATGAGTTTCCATTAGAAGACTTCAAGTGCAGCATACATTCTTCTCTGATGCATCTGCAGTGATAACAGCAGATTCCAGCAGACACAGCATGAATGTTATCTAAGATGCAGTAATTTCACCATAGGCCATTCAGCCTCACCTCCATCCCTAGAAAGGTGATGTAACAGCTCATCTTGGACGTCATCGCTAAGCATGCAGAGGAAAATAAGGTTATCAGGAGTGGTCAACACGGATTCACCAAGGGGAAATCGTTCTTGACCAATCTGATAGCCTTCTGTGATGGAATGACTGTCTGGGTGGATGAGGGGAGAGCAGTAGGCATTGTCTACCTTGACTTCAGCAAGGCTTTTGACATCATTTCCCATAACATCCTCATAGGTAAGACTAGAAAGTGTGCGTTAGATGAGTGGACAATGAGGTGGATTGAGAACTGGCTGAGTGGCAGAGCTCAGAGTGTTGTGATCAGTGGCTCAGTCTCATTGGAGGCCTCTAACTAACCATGTTCCCCAGGGGTCACTACTGAGTCCAGTTTTGTTCAACATATTCAAAACCAACTTGGATGAGGGGACAGAGCATACTCTCAGCAAGTTTGCAGATGACACAAAACTGGGAGGAGTGGCTGACACACCAGAAGGTTGTGCCGCCATTCGGTGAGACCTGGACAGGCTGGAGAGTTGGGCAGAGAGGAACTTAATAAAGTTCAACAAGGACAAGTGTAGTGTCCTGCACCTAGGGAGGAATAACTCCATGTGCCAGTACAGTTGACTTGCTGGAAAGCAAGTCTGCAGAGAGGGACCTTGGAGTCCTGGTGGACACCAAGTTGCCTGTGAGTCAGCAATGTACCCTTTGTGGCCCAGAAGGCCAATGGTCTCCTGAGGTGTATTAGAAAGACCATGGTCAGCAGGTCTGGAAACTTCATCCTCCCCTTCTATTCTGCCCTGGTGAGGCCACATCTGGCGTACTGCGTCCAGTTCTGGGCTTCCCAGTTCAAGAAAGACAGGGAACAATGGAGAGAGTTCAGTGGAGGAATACAAAGATGATCAAGGGAATGCAGCACCTTTTTTATGAGGAAAGGCTGAGAGACCTGGGTCTGTTTAGCCTGGAGAAAACTGAAAGGGCATCTCATCAATGCTTATAAATATGTAAATGGCAGGTGTCAAGAGAATGGGATCAGACTCTTTTTAGTGGTGTCTGGCAACAAGCAGCAACAGGCACAAACTGTACCACAAGAAATTCCATCTCAACATGAGGAAAAACTTCTTTCCTTTGAGAGTGGCAGAGCAGTGGAACAGGCTGCCCAGAGAGATTGTGGCATCTCCTTTTCTAGGGAAATTCAAAACCTGCCTGGATGCATTCCTGTCTGGCCTGCTCTAAGTGAACCTGCTTTGGCAATGGGGTTGGTCCCTTCCAACCCCTACCATTCTGTGATTCTGCGATAACTTTCTGGCAGCAGGCAGAGATTTTCTGTACTCTGAGAAATGCAGGGCCTAACCTCACATGCCTTGCACATGCAAAATTCCTACTAATTGCAATGGGAACTCTTTCCATATAAAGATACGAGAATGGATGTTCACTAGAAAATTAAGTAAACACATTGAGGGTGGCCATCCCATAAAGACATGCAGACATACAAAAGCTCTTTCCAATCCTTTTCTAAGACCATCCTTACAATTTATCTGTGATATTTTGTTGTAACAGATTCTGGTACTCGAAATGTTCGATATCTAGTATAAGTATAGTATGGCATTTGTACCTAGTCACAGAACATCCACAAGTAGTAAAAATGGGCCCTAAAGTATATACCTGCCATCTACCCACTTTGAGCTATCTTTATTTGATTAATAGACTATTACAGCACATTTTCAAATCCATTTACTATTAAAAAAGACTATGTTAAAGACACTGCTAATTTGGCAGTTTCAAATAAAAAATTTCAGTTCTAATACTAGGTGTAGCCAAACTTACCAAAAATATCATCAGCTTAGTACCTTCTTTGCTTGTATGCAGGGAATTATTGTAACAAGACACAGTTATTTTTATTTTGTGAGTTATAACAATTGAGAATTTTGAACAATATTTTATTCTGCCAAAAACAATAGGTATATTCAAAAGAAAACCAAAAATATTACTCTTTCTTTTTTACAATATTATTAGAGTATTGTACATTCTCGTTAGAGAAGTTAATCTGGCCTGCTAAGCATGAAAGCAAAGAATAACGGAACATCTCTCCCCAGAAATAATCAGCAACAAACCCAACATGAAATAGCTGAAACAGCAATGAAGCTGAAAATTATCTGAACACTCACTGTGCTGTTTTTTCAGTTTCATATTAGAAACAAAGTGAAGACAATGCTGGACAATATTTGATTTCTCCAAGAACTGATGACTACTTCCTTCAAATTACCAGATTTGAAACGAGAAATGCAGCCATTCTTGAAGATCAACTGCCATCTAGTGAATGATAAGAAAATTGCTTAAAACCTTATTTTTAATTTTTTGACAGTTTAAACGAGGCTCTGGGGGGAATACCTTTTTATCATTTTGTCATTGTTAATTTTGAGGTCTGTAAATGATTCAGGAGCATGTCTATTAAAAGCCATCCATTCCAAAGCATATCAATGTCACTCAGCAATCTTTTCTATTAAAATATCTAAATAAGGTCATGGTCCCACAACTTGCTCCAAAAAAGCTAGTCAAGAGCACTTTCAGAAAGTCATTTTAGTGCTCCTTTGGGGTCCCCTTCATTGTACTAAAAGAACTGAACTATCAGTGTCTTGAAGTAAAATATTCAGTATTACTATAATATACTACAGCTAAAAATTGAAGTTTAAGTTAAAATTCACTGAGCCAGGTGTATAGATTAAGCAACAATATGGTTGTTTTTATGCTGGACACCAAGCATGTCATCGTTATATGTGTGTTTTACACTTAGTAACTATTTATAGATAACTAGAAAAAAACCAAAAATACTAGCAGGATGCATCAACACTGTCAAATTAACTCTTCTTATGTAAGACTACTATGTTTCATGCATTCATTTCTGTTTCATATTGTTGTGAAATAAGAAGTGTTCCATTCATATTTCAGAAATTATTACTGGTAGATACCTGCCATGCAGGCTGGTCGCTTTGTCTTGTTTTTCCCCTACACTATCACCTGCATTTCCACAATCACTGTGATGACACAAGCTGAAACTGCCACCAAGAGAGGTCACAGCCCTCCCTCCTCTTCCAGCTACTCATTTCAAGCCATTTTTTGAACTGACATAAGCATCTGCATGGCACTGCAATACAAAAAAATCAAGATTTAGTGTCAATTAACTAACTCACACACACACACAAAAAAGGCACTACAGCGAAAAAGCATAACAACTTTGCCATACTGATGCTTTTCTTATCAAAAGGAAGGACAGGAATTATATAATGAAGCTGATAAAGAGTGGAACCCTCTCTTTTACTGTCTAAACTGATCCTGGAATTATGATAAACAGAAGGCAGGAAGGAAAAGACAGTTGTGGTTCTACCCATCCAATTATATTCATGCAAATCTATCCAGGAGCAGACTAGCTTGCCGATATCAATAATTTCAAAAATACTGAAATTGGGAATCAGCTTTATCAGCTGTCCTTCCCCATGCTGAAAAGATTTACTTGCAACCAAACATCAGCAACATAGACATTCAGTACTTAGACATTCAACACTTAACTTCAGCTGTGAAAATCTTAGGAAGTTATTTTCTTATGAAACAATCGGCCATAAAAACAAATGTTATCAACAGATAATACCACCTTTCCACTACAGACATGTTAAGAAGAGGAAGAAAAAATGGCAAACATAGACCTCCACTCTTGAGTTTGCAAGTTCACAGTAATCTTGTTTGGTTTTTTTTTTAATTACAATTCAATGTTATTCAAAACTCAGGGAGAAAATGGCAACTCTGGCAGAATTCTTAAAAGAACATAATAAAAAACAAGAAAAAAAAATCATCTATGTGTTCTCCTTCGTCATTCCCTTGCTTTTTGTTGTCCAGATGACCCAAACTTTGGCAACCCTGATTCCCTTTCCTTTGTTCCCTTGACAAAACCCCACATGAATGTCTATATCAAGCCTTTTCTTCATCTGTCAGCTAAGACATTTCTAAGCACTAAATCCAAGGCTTAAACATGACATCTAAGTTTTTTTATAGATAGATATATATTTAGTGGCAAAGAAGTGTTACTCTAATATACTATTTCCCTCAAGTTGTATTTCACATAATTAGGCATAAAGAGATCAAGAACTTTTCCACTTGCTACTGATAGCAACTACATTCAGTAGGTCATTCATTGCATAATTCAAGTCCAGGACTTCAAAGAGACTTTAGATCTATACATACAACATTCAACAGTATTCCAAAATTGTTTCCCACTTTTCTGGTATGTAAAAATATGAGATTTTCCACTGTTGTACTGTTACATAGAAAATACTGACAGAAAAGGTATACTGAATTAAATTATTATTGTTCTACTGAGTTGAGGGGAAATTTTATTTTCTTACCGCTTAAAAATTACATGTGTATTTTCCTGTATCAAAGAAAATTTTAAATTGGAAAAATAGATGGATTACTGCAAAGCACCTCTTCCATGCATGTCATTAAAAAAATCAGCAAGACTACCTAAATTTGTCCTTACTAAAGCCACCAGAAGCTCAAATCAGTAATTCTAACAAGTATTCTTTGACACGCAAGATTTAATTTGCAGGTCTTTTCCTTCTCATAAGAAATCAGATTTTCCAGATGTTAGAATAAGTCTGTTACAATGAACAACTATAGGAATATAAACCACAGAGCTCATTTCAAACATGCACTTTTCCATACTTTTCTTCATTAAGCACTACCTCTTAAAACTAAGCAGAGGGTCTACCACTGAAAGTTTGGAACTCTCTGAAACACAAATACACCATTTTAAACAGAGTATATTTTTTGTTTAATCAAGTATGTACTTGAGGGCACTCATGTTTATGAGAACCTTTGAGGAAAAGAAATAAAACAAGAGAATGTGTTTATAAGACATTGGCTTGCAAATACAGTCTCCTTCTTGGAATAAAAATTCTTTATAATCTTTTGTCTGTACATTCTCTGGGCAGACATTAGTCTGTTCCACACTAAATACCTATTCCATAAAAGCATTTGCATACATGTGCAGTGCAAAAACGTGCTATGAAAAGAAATATTAAGTAGAATTTGGTCATAAATTGAAAGGAAATAGAACATAGGCTCTTTTGCACATAATTAGGCATAAAGAGAAGTCTTGCTGTTTTTCACACTGCTCAGCCCTACACCCTTCTTCTGAGTTCCTATCCAGCACTTAAAATTAGCTGAACTGGCTCTATTAACACTGCCTGCTTTTTTTCATGCATCTTGCTGAAATATTTTGTGTACAGCCCTTGTTTCAGTCAGAATTGTGATGAAGCAGAATACCATCAAAAAGATCTCCTTATGCTTCCCCTCCAGAGGCCTTCAAAATAAATGCTGGTCAGATCATTGTCATACTGCAAACCACTCGCTATGTTTTCTGTGGATGTAACTGCCACTGGCTGCTGTCGAGTATTTGAGATCCCAATTCTTGTCCATACGCGGTCTCAAATGAAGCCTGTATGTATTCAGTATCTGTGTAATTTTACTGACAACAAAACTAATTGCAAGCACAAAGTTATGCACATACTACGTTTCATAGATCACGATTTTACCTTGGATCCCACAATGATGACAGATCTGGAAGGTGTTTGTAAAAGTACTGCACAATTCATGGCATAATGAAAGGCGGCAGTGGATCAAAAGATTACACAATTCATTTTCCTAAATGCTGACTGAGCAATTGTCGGAGCAACATACTACTACAGTTTTTCCAACTGTTTAATATATGTGTCCTAATTTCTTGTATCAGCATCTCGAAGAATTGTTCTTCTTAACCAGCACCTACACCCGACTCAACCCCACCCGCTGCTGCAAAAGGTGCAACCCTGAGTGGAGGGAGGCGCTGACAGGGCGCACGGGAAGGGGAAGCCCAACTTTGAGGAAAATGTCTAAGAAGCGCCAACGAGACAAGCGGGAAGCCCGCCAACACCAGCTCTGCGGTGAAAGCGATGAGCGGCAGCGAGGAGGGGGATGTCAATCTATTTCGTCTGTGGGAAGAGGGTGTAAGAAGCCGAGGGAGGGCTGACGGCTGTGAGGCCTGTCATTAGCAGATAGCGTTCACCTCACGGACGGCCTCCCCCAGACGATCCCCCCGAGACACCGCCTGAGGCGGCGGCGCGAGAGGATGCGGTTGCTCCTCCCACAGTGCGCGTGCTCTGCTGTGGCGCATGCGCGGGGCTGAGGCGCGGCGGCCCCTGTCAGCGCAGCCGCCGGTGGCCGCGGTGGGCCTGTCCGCGGCGGAGCGGGAGGCGAGGCGGGGTGAGTAAGGAGCTGGACGGCTCCGCGCAGAGAAGAACGGAACGCGATGGAGGCGGTAACCTTAAAGCTGCTCCTCCTGGACCCGAGAGATGAAGGCACCCAGAGGTGCAGGCTGGGACCTGCCGCCCTCTCTCTGCTGGGAGCCAGGATCGGTGCCCCTCTGAGGGTCAGTTTACCCACCGGCTGTTGTCTGTGCACGGCCTGGCCTAGGCACGATTTGGCCGACGGGTTCCTGCAGGTTGATCTGACCTGCAGAACGGCGGGTGTAACTGCAGGGGACCTGAGGGGCCTCACGCTGAGTGTCGGCCAGCTGAAGCTCCTGGCCTGCTGCCAGTTAAAAAAGGCGACTGTGAAAGTGGTCCTTAGGAGCTCTGCACTGAAAAAATCGATTCCCAGAGCAGTCTTGCAGGAGACAATCAGAGAACTGCTAAGAAATGTTTATATTTCGCTTCATTATATTGTTACTGTTGCCCCAAATCTCGACAATCCTGTGGTGTGTATTGAAATCCTTTCTGTGGACCCTTTGACGGATGAAGCTGGACTGATAACCCCCCAAACAAGCATAAAAATTAAGGAGGTGGTCACTTTTGAATGGTACAAACACTTATCAGAAGACACTGCAAAAACTTCAATTGCGGGACTAGATGATGTGGGAAAGTCTTTGAAAGAAATGATTGATCTGCCTTTCCGCTTCCCAAAAACTTTCAAGAAGTTAGGGCTTTCTGTCCCTAATGGGGTGCTATTAATAGGGCCCCCAGGAGTAGGGAAAACTCTTATGGTAAAGGCAATAGCCAAAGAAGTGGGTGCGTATCTGCTTTGCATCAGTGGCCCAGCTCTCTACGGTTCAAGACCAGGAGAAAGTGAAGAGAATTTGCGAAGAGTCTTTGAAAAGGGCAGAGAAATGTCATGTGAAGGCCCAACCATTCTCTTTATTGATGAAGTTGACTCTGTATGCCCAAAGCGAGGAAATTCAAACAACGCTCCAGAAGATCGCATTGTGGCTCAGTTGCTAACGCTACTGGATGGTGTAGGTAGTGAGGGTAAGATGGTCATTATGGCAGCAACAAACAGGCCTGATGCCTTAGACCCTGCACTGAGAAGACCTGGCAGGTTTGACAGAGAGGTAAGCAAACCCTGTTATTCATACGCTTGCTTTTTTTTTTTCCTTTTTGAGATGCATGTTTTACTGAGAGTTCCAAATACTTGAAAGAGAGTCTTCACGCTTATGATGAAGACATGGACAGTTTGCTTTTGCTTTAAGTCTGCATTACAGACTTAAGTTTTTCTCATTTAAATCCTAGATTGGAGATTTATGCATCTCTCCTTAGAAGTTTATTGTGACAGAGAACTAGTAACCTTTTGTGTCAAAAATGTTATTCAGATTGCATTAACAAGAGCTAGGTCTACTCTGGAAGACTTCTGCTAGCCTAATGGTCAAAAGAAGAAAAAACAGGTGCAGTGCACGATGCTTCTACTTAAATTTGTTTATTTTGCTGGCTAAATGCACTGGGTCATCCAGTTTAGTCAAGGTCTTTAATGCTTTCACAATTACAATTTTCTTTCTTTCCCAGGATTTATAGATTGTTGAGATATAATTTATGACTGTATTTCACCAGGTTTTTAATAGTGTATGAATGTTTATTTCTTTTTCTTTCGGATGAATCTAATTCAGTCCTTGTGATACAAGGGAATTATATTATTTCAGTGTTGTATCTTATGTTGAAATCACCTTAAAATAGGATTTGATGGATATTAGCTGACTGTGTCTTATGAACAACTGTTAATATAAACATTGTTCACTTGCAAAATAAGTGTAGATGAAGGGTATTTTGAATAGTTGTGTACATATATATAAATTTTCAGTAAGCAGTACAAAGCAGAGACTAAGTTGGTTGTCTAGATTTATAAAATAAGAGGAATATAGCAAAATACCTACTTGAAGTTTTTGTTTATTACATTTGCTTTAGATTATTATTGGGACACCAACACTTACACAAAGAAGATCCATCCTGCGGTTGCTTACATCGAGTATGCCAATTTCTGCAGACATTGATTTGGCTAAACTGGCAGAAATGACAACTGGGTATGTTGGAGCTGACCTTACAGCACTCTGCAGAGAAGCTGCTATGCAGGCTGTGTTCCGCAGCTCTTTGGTATGGTTGCAAATCAGTCAAGAAGAATGTCATTAATATATGTACCAACCTTTCCCCATTAATACTCAATTTACTTCAAAAGCTCGACAAGTTCAACTCAGAAATTAAAATACTGAAAAACACCAAGTGTGTTATAAATACACTCTTTTACTAGGCCTTGCGATTCTCACCTGAAAAGACCGTTTTCTCTTTTTTGCATTAAAATCTTTGCCAAAAATGTTTATCCTCATCCTTATCTTTTTAGGATTGTGCAAAGCAGAGATTTAATCTTTTCTGGCAAACTAAACTATATTGTCCACCAAAGCTCTCTTTTGAAGCTATCAGCAATTTAAAATTCTATTTCTTAATAATAACTGCAAATTAAAGTTTAGATTTTCACATAAATACGTAACTGTTATCATTTGGGTTGTATGGCTGGATACAACCTTGTTGTAGACACAAGGTATACAATTGCCTAATGTGCAGAAATTTAACTTCTTAGCAATTTTCTAATTCAGTATCTATAACACCTATTTCGTAATATGCATTCTATCTATTCTGACTTTTACAAGAATTGTAAAATATGTTTGCTGTGGCTGTGCATGTGAATGGCTGAGCAGAAATTTAAAGCCATATTTGCAAAATTCCCAGAGTCAGAGCATCTACAGAAATAATAGAATCCTCTGTCTTCACTGAGGGATAGAAAAAGGAAAACATCACATTTCTAGAACTTCCATCTCCTCCAGATCCCTTACGAGTAATGAAAACAGTAAGCAAAATAATTTGAGCCTGATATCCCAGAAAGAAATAGATGAACAAATGAAAATAATTAATTAAGTAGATGACCTGTTTGCCTTGAGAGCTGCATGCACCTTTGTAAAATACATCTTAGCTCTGTTGCTGTATCTGTACTTTAATAACGTTTTTTTCTAGACTATTTGAGGTTAAACCCCTTACTTTCTCCAGTATGTGGTGAAAATGTATTGTAGAATGTTTTTATTTGTATTCAGGCGATTCTAATATTTGGTGTGTAGGAACCCTGAAACTACCAACCCTTTGATTTAGGAGATCACTATGTAATCACACTATAATTTAGAGAAAAACAGTAGTTTTCTCTAAAACATTGATTTTAGAGAATAAAAAATGGGGTTTCCTTATGTAAAAGCTTGCCATTAAAGGGAATATATTTTGCTTTGTGTTACATCTTGGTGTCTGCAGTACTTAAGCTTGTTAGGGCAGGAATTTGCTTCTTTATTAGTTGCATTTGGCCTTTAATGAGGAGTTTTGCATACTAATGCAGCATTATAAGTTATAACATAAAAATGTTGTTAATATGCTTTATCTTGGTTTCAGGATTCAACTGAAACAATGGTTAATATGGCAGATTTCCAAGAAGCCTTTAAAAAAATTCAACCATCCTCTTTTCGAAGTGCAGTTGGACTAACAGAGTGTAAACCTGTCACTTGGGAACAAATTGGTGGTCTTGAAGATGTGAAATTAAAGTTAAAACAGGTAATGTATAAAACAAATTTAGTAAACAACTAGTTTCTAATAACCATGTCCTCCAAGATATTCTGTATGCTACGTTATGGAAGTGAATTCTCTTGCAAATTACCTGATTATAAATTGTACTTTAAACATTATTTTATACTACATTCAGTTATTCCAATGTTTGTAAGTTTAAAATCTTTCATTAAGCATGTTTTTAGTAGCTAAAAAACATTTGTGGGTAGATAATATTTCCATTCCTGAATTTTTAGCCAGAGATGGCTCTTGTGTATCATCTCTCAAGGACTGACTTTTGTGTGTTTGAGACAGAGAGGAAACTTTAAGATGGGGGGGTGTTACATGAAGGAAGACCAAGTATTCTCTGATTTCAAATTAATGTTTGTACCAAGGAAAGGAAATAACTGCTCAGCAAATGTATTGATTGCCTCTGAACTCCACTTTTATGACTAAGGATTTAATCCCTTTTTTATGTATTTACAGAGTATTGAGTGGCCTATGAAATTTCCTCAGGCGTTTGCTAGGATGGGCCTGTCTCATCCAAAGGGAATTCTTCTCTATGGGCCGTCAGGATGTGCCAAAACCACACTGGTGAAGGCTGTGGCCACAAGTTGTCATTGCTCCTTTCTCTCTGTAAGTGGTGCTGACCTTTTCTCACCTTACGTTGGAGATTCTGAGAAGATTCTGTCCCAGGTACAGTTTTTAATTTGTGTAAGGTCTATAGTTGATTTTTGCTTGATTTCTGTGAAGTATGTTAGGCCTAAATTTTGTTAATGAAAAGATGATAGTTAAAGCTCTCATCTGATTACTAAATAAAAATGACCTACGTAGATTCACATTTATATCAGCTGAGAATCTAGCCCTAGAACTATACCAGTTTTATATTATTAAAGTATTTTTACCATTTTGTTTTCAGTTCATTTAAGAATTTAAGTAAGAAGCAGAATTTGCCTGTAATAAAAGTAAGCCTGAACAGCTCTTGTGAATCTTTGTGAATGTTTCTTTAAAGTTAAGTAAAATGCAGAGTATATGTAAATAGGTATTTTCACCTTACCTGATAGAATATATGTATTAACATTTTGCTGTACTAATTTTTTAAAAATAAAAGGTTTTTCGCCAAGCACGAGCAAATACTCCAGCAATAATATTCCTAGATGAGATTGATTCTATCCTGGGATCTCGGTCCCACTGCAAAACTGGCCATGGTGTCTCAGAGCGGGTTCTTTCGGTTCTTCTCAATGAGTTGGATGGTATTGGGCTGAAAGTCACAGAAAGAAGAGGAAGCAAACTACAGCTTGAGGGTCAACATCAAGAACAAAGTGATGAGGAGCGAAAGGTATTTATGTTCCCTTTTCTATTTAAGAATAATAATAAATACTGTTAAGTTGTTCCAAAAAATGTTAGTTGATGGCATTCATACTTTTTAAACTTAAAATACTCAAGCTTAAAAATATGCAAGATGCTTTTATACTCTGTCATTAATTTCTAGTTTTCAGAAAATATATTTCCTGAACTTACTTCTTAGAAGCATTTCCCCTACTTCATTTGCAGTACTTTCTCATACATACTTTATATAAAACCAGTACATTTGTAATTAGTTACTTATTTAAACAAAAAGTTAGCAGCTGGACTTTTCGTTCAATTGTTCACAACACTTAATATTAAGCTTTTCTATATTTACATTTCTGTCTTCGTATTATGATACTGTCTGGGGAAAAACTCAAGTAAACAGTTTCAGAATTTTAGGATACTAAATTTTTGCATATAAAAGGTCTGTTACAATCTGTCCCAAAAGAAATCTGTATTCATCACCAAGACAGATAATAACTATATTCCTTCTGTCATTTCATCCGGTCTGCAACAAGGCATTTTTTTACCTCAAGAAAAATAAAATACTAATATTGAAAGGAAAATAGCTATGTATAAAGATGCATCATCTTTTTGCCCTACCCCTTTTCTCATTAGTAGTTAACTAATGTATTTGGATAATATCTATCTTAACCATTTTGCACTAATTTGTTTATATCGTTTCTTACTCAGCTAGAATTTCAGGAAACATTGAATAAAGATTTCATGGTAGTTGCTGCAACAAATAGACCAGATATGTTGGATGATGCCCTATTGCGTCCTGGAAGGCTAGACAAGGTGATCTATATTCCACCTCCAGATCTGAAGGTGAGGTATTACAAATCCATACATGGCTTTAAATAGAGAAATATTAATTACCAATATACTTTACTTAAGTGCAAAGGTGGAATGTTCCTATAAGATACTTAACAATTGATGGGTGATTCACTGAAGATCAGTCATAAACCTCAGGGTACAAGGAAGAAGTTTAAAAAGAAATAATTACATTTGTTAAACACCAGTAAGTTTTTAACTGATGTATGTAGTTATACTACTGCATATAGAAAATAGACAAAATCTGGAATAATTCTGTATTTACAAAAGCAAGCTGCAGTTTAGAAAGTACCACTGTACCAACCAAAGTCGACTGTCTTTCCTTCCAATCATTCTTGTGCAATGTTCCTATGGGTAGTGTAGGTACTTGCCTGAGCTTCCCCAGAAAAAAAAAAGTTGACCCAAAGCAGGCCAAATATGGAATCTTCAGTCTAAAATGCTGTGTTTTCTTGAATAAAAGACTTTAATATATGAGATAATACTTACGGTTATCTCCATTAATAGCATTTATATTCACTCTTCCACCAAAAACATGTAGTTCTGGTACTCATCTGAATTTTCCTTAGTTCTAATTTAAGATTTTGTACCACTTTGGAGAGTGGTTAATGATCGGTTTATTTGGTTTCTTGTATAATATGCACCAATTTACAGGGAAGGCTTTCCATTTTGAAAATCTGCACAGCAAAAGTTCCATTAGATACTGATGTGTCATTACAAGATGTGGCAGCCCTAACAGACCTCTTCTCTGGAGCTGATATCGAACGTCTGTGCAAGGAGGTAAGAAATACTGGTGGATACTGTGTGAAATAAACTGTGAATGAAACCTTTGAATGAAAAGAGAGCTCACTTACAGATGATAGGGAGCCGTCTGTAGTACAGATGCTTTCACAATTAGTACTGAAAATAGAGTAAAACAGAAGAACTGAACAAGGGTTAATTCTTCGAATAAAAAAGCTAAATAAGAGTAAAGGCTTTCTGTGATAATTTACTAGAACTGTACTAGAAACTGTACTACTCTTTCACATGGCCCTTCCTAATCTAGCTCACATCTAGATGAAATGCATTCTGTGTACTGCAAGCAACTGCAACATTTTTAACTAAAGTTAGCATGTACTGTCAAGACTAGAGAGAAAAATGAGAAATCTCTTATGTATTTGAGAAATTACATCAAAAGACAGAAGACTACAAAGAAAATCCAAAAATAGAAGTGGTCAAGGGTATATTGTTTAATCCAGACAAAAAAAGTGAATTAAAAAGTTATAGTAATCTAATTCAATATTTACCTATTGTTAAATAACCATGAATTACACAATGCTGGTTTCAGATGCTTTACCTAAAATTGGGTTTCATGTAAAATATTTTAGAATATTTACGATTACTTCTTTGCAAATTAAATCATGATAAGCAGTTCAAGTTGTTTCTTTTTCTTCTTCTTTTAAAGGCTGCTTTGTTGGCATTGCAAGAGAATGGACTTGAAGCAACTGCTGTAAAACAGGAGCATTTTGTGAAAACATTGAGGACTGTAAAACCATCCTTAAACATAAAAGATTTGGAATTTTATGAAAAATTTCATAATCAAGAATTAGCCTCTTGAATGAAAATTAGGTATTTTTAAATATATTAAAAAACTTTGCAATGGCTTACATCTTTCCTACTTTTTTTTTTTCTACTGAACTGTTTTTTCAGTGTAGTTTTTATGTTGGTTTTGTTGCTGTTTGTTTTTTTTTTTCCCAGTAGTTTTCAGTGTATAGGACTACAGTAAAATTTCACTTGTGAAAAATCTGTGACTCCAATAATGGAGAATAAATTAAAGCCTTGTTTATTTCGGCTAGGCATCCTCCACCTGATGAAATGAGTAATTGAGATACTTGGATAAAGCACTGTGGAACAGCTTATTGTTCTTGTAGATTTCCTAGTTTTCAGTACAAACACTGGCATAACAGGAATAATTAATTTAAAATGTGTTGTGGAGCCTCCAAGGGACAGTGAATATTTAAAAAATGAAGAAGCTTTCAGAATGTTAAACAGAGGTAGTTTCCAGACTATATAAAATGTAAGGTGTTCTATATGTGTCTATCTATGTACTTGCTTTCTTACAAGCAGATTCCTAAATACAGTGGCAGCGAGAAAGTTGTCAGTGCTTAATACTGTGTTGTAAGGTTTGGGAGTCTGGGGTTTTTGAAATAATTTTAGATCAGTTACTGCTTACTGTACAAACATGTGGATTGAATAAGCAGATACTAAATCTGTAACCAAAAAATTCAAACTATCATAATTTCTTCTTTAGATACAGGAGTTTCCTTTAAACACCTTATAAGGAATTCTTTTCCTCACCCAACCATTCTTTGTGAATATATTTTTGTAAGTTTTCTTTTCCTAAAACACACAGACATATCAAGGGTAATAAGTAAGTGTGCATTTCTTACTTAGCAGGGTAGGAAGTTGGTTTTTTTTCCTTTTCCCTATGAAAATGCTCGTGAACAAAATGCTGTCAAAGATAGTTTCTATTTCAGCTGAGGTTTTTTTAAGTTATAAACCCATTAACAAATTATTTTTTTTTCTCCCCATAATGATGACACTAGGGACTGTCACTGCAGCACGGTGTACAGTGAGATGGATCATGAAAGGAAGCTCCAAGGCAGTTAGTGACCGTGGAGGCCAAAGGGAGTAGCAGAGGCTGCTGTAACTTAGGAGGGCTCAGCTCTAAATGGCTGTCCTTCAGCTTGGTGGCTTTGATCACCCTTTCCTGGGATCCTGCTGCTTTATTGCTGGCAACAAATAGACCAGTGTCACTGCATTTCCCAAACACCCAAAGCTTTCCCAATGATGGAGATAAAGTCTGAAAACCTTCAAGGTAACTCTGTTGTGCTTTCCAGCGTGTGACAGTGCTGCTTTTAGATTTCCCAGACCTAAAAGTTGCTAGGACAGCAAAATGCTGTCATCTCTTTCCTTTCAAAGGTGCTGCTGCTTGACTTCCATACTTGCTTCCCAGCAGGACCAGCAGAGCTAATTGTGCCCCCCTTGCTTTGGGGAGCCAGCAGAACCTGCAGCAAAGGCAGCTCTGTCCTGTGGAGAAACACACGTACAAGAAGGGGCTGGTGGCACCACTCTCCCCCAGCTGGACCCCATGGGAGAGTTTTGCAGATGGGCATACTGGGAAGTGATAGGATAGTTTAACACAGTAGGATGGTGAGAACCTGGGCCAGGGTGAAGCTTTTTTTTTTTTCAGCAGAAGGGGACAGAGTGAAATGGGGCTCCTGCTGAGGTCAGTGAGGACCTTGCCGAGCTCTGAGAAGAAGGAGGCCGAGGTTTTGCCTGTGCCACCCCTACACACGCTGCTCTTTGGCCAACTCCTGGAGAAGGGGACAAACAAGAAGGCGAAGGAGACGTGGAGAAGCAAGGTTTGCGTGATGCAGTAACGGAAGGAGCGGCGGGCAGACCGGGCCGCACGCCGCATCCGCTGCTCCGCCGAGCGCTCCTCCGCCAGCCCGCCGGGGGGCGCCCTCCTCCCGTCCCGTCCCGCCCGGTGCCGCCGCCGTGACCTGGGGCGCCGCCGCATATAAAGCGGCGAGCACCCTCCGCCGGTGCTGGTGCCCTTCGGTAGCGCTGCCGGTCCTTCTCCGCTCGCACAGGTAACGGGGCCGTAGCGCCCACTCCCCCGGGATCGGCGGCCGAGCCCGGCTCCCGCAGCCCGGGGTGGGGGGTCCCGGCCCGGGGTGCGGTAATACAGGGAAGCGTTTGTTGCAGGTTCGCAGCCGCAGCGAGGATGTACGCGAACTTCATCCAGATACTAAAAGCAAAAAAAGAAGTAAGTTGGGCAGAGAGGTCGGTTCTGGGATAAAGAAGCCCCTTGGGCGAGGGGATGCCGGCTGGCTCCAGCAGGTGCTGCGTAAATAACGAGCACCTTATAGAGGAAATTGTGGTAGCAAGGGGTAGGTTGAAATTCATGCGTTGAAAGTGAGGTGATGTGAATAGTAATACAGAGGTGATACAGCTTAACAGCCCTGTAGCTCTCACTCCCTCAGTTCATGGCTCTGTAGCCAGTCCTTCGACTCTCTTCTCCGTTTTATGTCTTTCAGCTCATTCCCCTGGTTGGAGTCCTGTCCTTTGCAGCAGTTGGGGCATTCTCTTTCTCTATCTATTCCCTCTTCAGCAAATCCGATGTCATGTAAGCAAAATACTTATTGCTTGGGGTTACCCTAACCTTTGTTCAACAGAGGTATTTGACCAGCATGTGTTCCACAAAAAAAAAAATTTAAAATCCATGTGGATGTTCCAGACTATTAGTAACTACTAAGATCTGCAGACTGTAAAAACAGAAGAAATTAATTCACTTAAAACATAGTCCAAATTATTTCCCAACTTGTGACTTATATATCATAATTTTTCTATGCTTTAGATATAATAGGTTTTAAATGTTCTTATAAAGAATTTCATATTATCAGATAAGTAAATGACATGCAGGTATGTTGCAGCCAGGCTACCGACTTGTATATAAAGAACAGTAGTTGATGATCTGACCATACAATGAGGCCATATTTTAATGGCTTGGCTAATAATTAGAGCTAAGTCCTATACGCCTTAAGCTTTTAGGAATTTTTATATTTACTTTAATGTGATTGGAATAAGCATTGTAGCTGTCAGAGCAAGAATGCCTCATTTCTCTGTGTCGTTTATTCGGTTTTGATTTTTCAGCTTGCTTCCCTTACAATAACTCAATACCCTTGAACAGTGTTGGTGGGTTTGGTTCTGTGGAAGCTGTAGATGAAGCAAGCCATCATTGATTCCTACTCAGAATTCAAAGCAGAAATGCCCAAACCTGTAAACTTGTGTTTCAGGAATCTGCTTATTTACATGAATAGTTCTGCTGACAATAGACTGCTCAGATAAGAAAAATGTATGCAAGATCACACCCTAAAACACAGTATCTGTTTTGCTTTATCTTCTCTTAAAGCATTAACAAGAGTGTCAATCCAGAACCATGGGAAACCGTTGATCCTTCCAAGCCTCAGAAGGTAATTTGTACAAATAATATAGTTATTGCAAATAGCATGTATTTCTAGCGCAATAAATAACTTTATTTAAATGCGAAAGAAGTGGCAAAATATTAATGAGGAAAAATTGTAAGGAGACTTAATTGCTTACTTTATTGAAGTATCTTCCCAGTGTTACTAAATGATAGGGATTCAGCTGTAACATTCTAGGTCTGATCCTGAGTTTACAGTGCGCTTGTGGTTGATGCTGCTCACCACCTCCAACATCCATTTACTCATTTCAATTGATAACAGTGGAAGTTTAGAGTATGGAGAAAATGCTGTTTACCCTCACCTTCTTCCTGAATTACAAAATTCACTAAGAATGTTTTTGAGTACTGCAGCCTGAAGGAAAAAAATCTTACTGTAGTACAGCATTGAGGATAAAGAAAAATAGGGGGGTTTTAGCATTATTTAATATTCAAGTGTTTTTGTTGAACAAATTACATGTCATTGGTTGCTATTTTTGCTTACTTCTGGAAGGGAAGTGTAAAGCTACTAGAAATTGATGTAGGATATGGGGAGGGGTAGGAGCGGAGTAAATGCTCACCGGGATTTTGCTAATTTCTTTCTAGAAAGCAAATATTTGCTAATATTTTCCTTTTCATTTCTTCCAGCTATTAACAATCAAGCAGAAATGGAAACCTATAGAAGAGCTGGAAAGTGTCAAAAAGCTTACGAAGTGACAAGTTTCTGTTGCCTCAAAAAGGTACCCTATGAATCTAGTGGAATCACTTCCGCACAAACTTGACTACTGAAATCAGTGTGCGGAAATGCTTCTGCTACATTTTTAGGGTCTCCCTACATTTTTTGGACTCTGGATGAGGAGTTTCATGTTGCCTTAGAAGTTGGCATACAACATCCCCACAGTCCAAAAATCTGTCTCAAATACTCAGTCAAATGTTGAATGTCAAATGTTGAATACTTGGATGGTAATTATAAATGGAAAAATCCTTCATGGTTTTTGTAGAAATTTTTCTCTTAAATGAATTTTTTAATTTTATATATTTTTAGTAAAATATATTTTAAATTTTTACAATATTCCATGTAAATTCTGTAAATGGAGATTATCCAAAAGCCCTTCTAAATTGCAATTTGAGCTCTTCTCGCTCTCAGTCCTGTATTTCAATGCAGTCATCGTAGCCAGAGGATGTTTTCGTATGACAATGTATGTGGTCCTTTTCTACGTTAGATGTGATAAGGACTTAAGTCAAAACTTAACGTTCTATTGCTAATACTACCACTTATACATGTGTTCACCTTAGCCCACTGAGGAGTCCAATAGGTTATTTAAGACTATATTTGAGACTGCAGGATTAGAACATAAGTATTAAGCATGGATAAAAGGGAACTGGATAACTTCTGTTGTATTTAAATATTGTTCGTGTTTAAAATTAGAAAAATTTACTAGAATTAGGAAATTTGCATTACCCAAAACTAGTTACATAATGTTCATTTCTTCTTTTTGTGCAAGGTAGTTCATGTGTTAGCTCAAATGTATTGCACAGTGAACAATTTATTTTTTTTTTACAATTCTACATATATGCTATTGGGGACATCTGCTTTAACAAAGAGGGGAAAAAAAAAAACTAGGAATGACTTCATGAAGAGACAGTTTCTCTTTAAGGATTTGTTTTCTTATAGGTTGTCCAGGGAAAGAATTAATGAGGCAATACATGCATTCAGTGGTAGAACAGTATTTTGTGCATATATTCCATATGTGTCACTTCGCTAGCAGTTTCACAATATGGTACACAGTTTCTTTTACGGTGGATGTTCAGAATGCATGTTACTTTCTTTGAGGAAGAAAGCAAAAGTGAAACAACTGCTAATTGGAAGAAGTCCCCATAAGTGAGTAATAGTGAAGTGCTTTAGATGACTCTGCTGCAGCAAAGACGTAACTCAAGTTGGTAAAGCTGTCTTGCAAATTTTAAGGTAACTTGGCTCCAGAAGTTTTATGTTTTCTTCAGATTTATTTATGCTGAGGAAAAAAAATGTTAAAGTGTTACTTTATCGCATATTTGTGTGCTGATGGAATGTAAATATTTTTTCAAGTAAGGATGACTCAGCAGCATTTATGTTTAAGAGTGAGAACTAAAAATCTTCAGAATACATTCTTAGCTTTCACTTTAAGGAATGACCTTAGAAGATGATTCGATAGCAATAACCACAGAAATCCAGTGCTCTGAGGAATACAAGTTTTAAGTATTTTAATAGCAAAATATTTTTTTAAATATTCTGTATTTCCATATTTTTACTGGATTGTATCAAACAAAACAAGAAAAAAAGTGCTGTGCTGTGAGTTGATGTGTGAATTAAAATAGTTTGTTCTTTAGTAAATCACTTATGTGGTCTGTATGTATATGTCAATGTTAGGGAAATATGTGTAAGTCATTCCTATATAATTTTTGTAGTTAACAACTTTTCAGTGGTGTCTTCCAGTAGCACATTAAGCAGTGTGACTGCCATCAGTCACAAGTTGCTGCTTCTCTCATCCTGTGCTGAAGCATAATAGCAAAGGTAATAGAAATTTTTTCTTTGTTAGCTAGTCTTTCTTTTTTAAATACAGGTTTGTGGGGTGGGTATTCACGTAATGTGAGAAGTTCTTGGAACAACTCTGTGTATTCTCAGACTGTCCCTAAAAATCCTCTATCTCCTGCACAGATAAAGTTTTTTTCTTTTAAATGGAGCACACTAAGAGTGATTACTGTATCCCCTCCCTCCCCGCAACTACTCAACAAAAACAAAGTAATATACAAATTATTTCCTTATTCTGTTGTACCTCTGTCTGTAGTAAAAATTTAATTGGCTGAATTTTGTGAGTTGACTTTTATGAGAACAATAAGACTACCATGTCCTGTATTAAGCAAACCTGTGACTTTTTATTCCATGGGCAATTTAAACGCTGTTGAAATAAATTTAACAATGTTCTTCCTTCTCTCCGTTTTTTCTCCAACTTTGTTCTGTTCATGGTTTTGTTCTTTTTTTTTTTTCAAGCAATCAGTATCTTCCCTCACTCTGCCCAGTAATTCTCCTTGCAACTGTATCACTTCCAACCTCATTAATTACACAGTTTAATTTAAATGCTCTCTGGCTTGTTAAACTTTCAAATATAGATTAGAAACCATTAGAATTTCTTTTTAATGCTTCTAATCACCATTAGGAAGGCATCATTAGAAACTAGGGTCATGCTTTTCTAACTGCAGGTGGGTGATAACTTAAGTAAATTGTTTTCTGGAAGAATAAAAGGTTGCTTTCTGCAGTATGCATGCAATTATTAATTAATTATTAATCTTTCTTATTACAATAATACGTAAAGGCCTTAACCACAATGATATAAGATCTGCAGTTATCCAAGAGCTGAGCTGAGTCTTTGCCTTGGCTTTCTTTGCCTGGTGCATTTCTCTATTTGATGTCCCCTATATCCCCTCTGCATTTCTCTGCGGCAAGATGCAATTAGTGTAGTACTGTACTATCAACTTACTTCATTGGAGCACGTGGTTTCTTTAGAAAATAGTAACTTAACAGAGGGGCCTGATGAAAACATTAAAGGAAACTGTTGTCGTCTGTTTCACGCAGTGCAGAGGGTTGTTGTCCCTAAGACTAGGTGTTGAAAACAAGAGTGATAGGAATGATTCACCTGATCTGGCCAATATTTGATGTTGGATGTTTCCCCAAAAAGCTTTCAGATTAAACAAACAAAGCCATGCTACTCAGCATAGTTTTAGTTTGCTGTTTGAAGTCTGTGGTACAGTACATCCCTGCCATGCAGGGAGCACACAAGATAGCAAGATCACCTAAAAGTGTAACTGAAATGGAAATAAAAAAGTGTTAGTGAGAAAATGGACTCGGCACTGCAGTTGGACTAAGTAACTATTGACCTTCAGGTGCTGATGTGACTAGAGAGCAGTAATATTGTTTGCTGAAAGCTATCTGCCACTATAAAGCAGTTGTTGTCGCTAATTGCACCTTTCAAAGGAAGTCCAAAGAGTGCGCAGATACTCAGCACAAAGAGCCCTTCCCTGTGGTGCCTCACCCTGACCAAAGATCACACACCTTTAGAGTGCACTTCATGGAGGCTGTACCAACCCTGTTTATGCTTTACCTTGACCTGATGCCCAAGGGATTTTGGGTTAATTAGCTATTACTTTTATATAACCTTGTTACGTGTATGTTCCAGCCAGAGCTGTTCATGGGAATGCAGTGTCCTTCTGCAGGGCTGAATAGTCCTTCCAATAGCCCTTCATACAACACTGAGAACACAAGGCCTGGGAGAGATTAAGCCATTATGAGTGAAAAGCATCCCCTGGGCCTCCGCACCAGTTGCTCACTAGTCTCAGTGGCTGTGAGGGAGCCTGAGGTGGCTGCCCTGCGTTCCTGCCATTCCTGTCTCCCTCGGCAGGCTCTCGCTGGAGCAGGTGCTGGGTTGCCTGCATGGGTGGGGAGCTTTTCTTAGAACCACAGAATGGTTAGAGTTGTAAGGGACCCTAAAGATCATCTCATTCCAAACACCTCCCACTAGAGCAGGTTGCTCAAAGCCCCATCCAGCCTGGCCTTGAACACCTCCAGGGATGGGGCATCCATCACCACTCTGGGCAATGTATTCCAGTGTCTCACCACCCTCACAGTAAAGAATTTCTTCCTCATATCTGATCTAAGTCTACCCTTTTTCAGAAAGTTTAAAACCATTGCTCATTGTCCTATCACTACAGTCCCTGATAAAGAGTCCCTCCCCACCTTTCCTGTAGGCCCCCATTAAGTACTGAGGCACCTTGCCGCCATTTTCCCCTCAGCCAGCTGCTGCTGAGGAGCCCTGGGGAGGCTGCTCCCTCATGTCCTTGGGGGGGCCTGCCAGCCATCACTGGTAGATCACCTCTGGGAGAGCCTGAAGCCTGTGAGCGCTCAGCAGCACTGAAGATTGCAGCGGTGAGAAGGCCAAAAAACAGGTAGAAGCAAAGCCAACCTTCTATTCTGTGTTTTGTGTTAAAGTGCAATTTCCAGGTGTGTGGTCTGAGGGCGGCAGAGCTGCCTTTCTGTGGTGATGTGCGGCCTAGATGTTCAATAGCATGCGAGGTACAGGATTTGTCTGTGTGGGAAATGGAGGAGTTGTAAGAAAACTAACTCAGGGGATGGCAGAGCTTTAATTGGTGTAGAGCTGTGTTAGCAACTGAGAGTCTTGGAAATAATTTGTCTGGACTTCGGGATATAGGCCCAAAGAACATTAATTTCTAGAATATTAATTTTTAAAAGCTCTAATTTATTGGCAAGGGGAGCACGTATGGCAGTTGGTTCAGTTTCCTCTTCGTTTAAGACTTGCAGGGTTTGACCCAGGACGTGGCGGAGGCGCTGGGGGCAGTGGCCATGGCCCTCCCGCCCCAGCGGCGCTGAGCACCCCGATCACCCCAGGACTTTGCCCTTCTCCCCGGAGCTGACAGCTCCTGGGGCCTCCCTCCTGGGCCACCATCTCCTTCTGCTGCTCTCTGACAAGATTTGACCACATGAAACACTCCCTAAAAAGTGCTCTGTATAAAAAGTTTAAGCTTTGCAATGCAATATTTTTAAGATAAAGCTAGTCATCTTTGTGACTAGCTTATAAAGGCTTAAAAAGTGCTTGTGCACATCTGTTAAAATTCAGATAAACATACTTCCTGTTTTACCAGTTGTCAAGCAATAGAAAACCAGTCCCTTCAACCTGAAACATTTCATCTGGGCTATACTAGGCTCTGGTATTATTCACATTCTGTCTTTTACACCCTCTTTGTTTTCTACTGACACTCCTTCCTTAATTCCCCTTCCGACATCTTTTCTTCTTGCTAGATCTCTTTCTGTCTTGCCTGCCAAAACACATCTGAAAAAATTTTCTTGGCCTGATTTACTTCTGCTGTTTATACTATCTCATAGTACACCTGCACTGTGTTCTAGAAAGTTACAAATTAGGCTACTAGGTTAGTAGAACATAATTAGGCTGATTGTTTAAACTCAGAAATTAAGCCAAAAAGGCCCTACTTGTAATGTTTGTCTCTCTTCTCCCTCTCCCCTCCCTCTCCCCTGTTCTGCTTTGCTTTGTGTATGCTGATGGTATTGTAATAAATGCACCATAGGGATGATTTTTAAAAATAAAGAAGCCTTGCTAACAGTAAGGATGCGTAGTCTGTAAATTCCTCGAGCAACAGTCTGTAGATTTTCAGTACATGCCAAAATAGCAGTAAATACTTAAGAATTATCTTTCAATTTTGAAAAAAAAAAAAGAAATTCAAGGCATATACATAAGCATGCTTTGTCTTTCAATAGACTCACATGACAACATTTGCAGTTTATTTCTAAATTTGTTAACATACTGACATTATGTTGGTCCATTCTGCTGAAAGCTATTTCATAAATTATGCTACTGTAGAAAAATAAAGGCCATGTAGGTTAATAATATTATGGAAAACTGTCTGTTCCTAACCCACTTCTATCAAAATTCTATCAAAGAGATATCAAAATATCTCTTATTTTTAGTAATGACTATTCTCTGACTGAAATTTGATTCATTTGGTTATTTCCTTACCAAAAAATGGCAAAATAACTCGTTCATCTTCTGTAACTCCAAACTTGAAGTGGTCTGGCAGTTTTTAATCCTTAGCACTGTGAATCATCAGGCTTCCTGAAGCCTTGCAGACCATGATGGTGTCTGTCCTATTTTCTTTTTCTTTTTGATTAAATTGAAAAACGTAATTTCTTTAAGTTCAAACTCAGCCCTCACTCAGCCAGACTCCCTGACTTCATTGATCCCAAATGTTGCTGAAGCAGGGACAGGAGATAATAGCTCATAAACTTGGGACTTGATCACAGCAATTGATTTCTAAAGCAGAATTCCCTGCTGAAGCAAGTGGGAATTCTGCACAGACACTGTAGTTATCAGATAGTGGAAAACTGAGGACTTACAAACTAGGAGGACAAGTCAATGGGATACAGTTCCAAAAATGGGCTGAGGATCAGAGCTCTGTAGCAATCCAGTCAGTGTTGCCTAAAGGAACGGACATGAAACCTTGTCACAGTCACAAGGCAGGGCTGTCTACCATCCCACTTCATGGTGACAGCAGTTCTCTAGAACTCTTTGGTTTTCAAGCCACTTTCTATCATTGTGCTCTTTTGTATGGTATTTGGCATGAGACCAATCCCTTCTGGCAGTCCAGCGGTGGACTGCTACTGAGTGTGGGCACAGAACTGCTTTTCACCTGTGGAAAAGACTGGTGCATGTTGTGAGGTGTTAGTGGGGAACACCCGCCTCATCACCCCACGCTAAATTGTTACATGGATTATCAACAGCCCTTTTTTTCTGTTTGTGAAAAGCTGGAGTTCTTAGTCTTCCATTTTTCAGTATTGTAGAACATGTGGATTTTTAATTGCAAAACTCATGTAGGGTCAACATGATGCAGTTTCTTTCAACACAGTATTACATTGTGTGATTTATAGAGGGTAAATGGGAGTAGCTGTGGATGCAAACATATGAGCTGAGAGGTTAGAAAAGCCACACAGGTTTGAAAAACTTCTGAAGTACAAATAAATATATTTAAGCTTTCAACTTCAGCAAAACCTTCTCATTCTTGATTTCCTGTTGTATCATTTCTTTAATTGAAATAAATGTATTTGTAGTAGGTAGGTAACTAATCAGCTCCATCCTTTACCAGACTTGACGCTGTGTGAACAAGGAAGTAGATGCAGAAAATCCAGATTTTTTGTAATCGTGGTAGTACCAGGAAAATCTTCTAAGTTCACCAAAGAAAAGCAAAGTCATCTACTAGTATTAAGTCACTGATTCACTGCATGAAAACAAAATGAAATCTGTTTTTCTAGTAAAGCTGTTAAAAATGTTTCATTTAATGATGCATCCTCTCCATCCTACTTGTATGACTTCTAGTTCACTAAAGCCTGCGTATTTTTTTAAATTAGTGTTATGCTGCCAATGCTGCTAGCATTATTAAATGATATGTTAACATTAGGCTACCTTTACTGTGTTTATTTTTCCTTTGTGAAGTGCTTTGAGTGAAAATGCTATGGTCAGGAAACAGAATTTGGCTTCCAGACTGCAGTATCCACCTTACTCCCCAAAGCAGAAATACACAGCAACATCCTAGTCATAATGACTTGCAGTTCTGTTTGTTGCCTCATTGCCAAACTTTTAGCCATAATTTTAATGTTACAGTAACATGTTGTACAAAGTAGATGTAAAAGGAAATCAGTTTGAAGTTATGGAAATGTTTTTACACTGATTTCAAGGAGGCATGGAATTAATATAACAAAACTTGTAGGGGTTGTGTATGTGTTTTTTTTAAATTCTCTCCTTTTAAGAGAAATTAAAACAGTTAAGAATTGGGCACAGTCTTTACTCAAGTTGCTGTATGTTTATTAGTTCAAAGGGGAAGCTTTTGTAATGTGCAAAATAGGGTGACACAGGGAAGTTCCTGTTTAAGGTATGTGTTGAGTGTATCGATTCTTGATAGGTAAAGGACAAAGGTGTATACACCCTCTGTGGGCAAGTGCTTTAAATAAACAAAATTTGCCCCTGAAGTCATAGATTAATTCACTCAATAAAGAACAAAAGTGTTTGACCTTCCTATGTGTTTTTAGAAATCCTCACAGTTGTGCTTGGCTTTACCACAGATGTAACGTACGTGCTTCAATAAGGAATACCACAACATAAAGGTAGCCACAGGTGAGCATTTGTTGAAGCAATGTGTAATCAGAGTTACTAAAATCAAAAGCTAAGACCACTTCTTGAGCTATTGGACTTTTTTCTTTTTCCCTAAATAGATAAAATAAGGCAATATTTATGGCAACACAGAGATGGGGACAACGCTCCAATCTTTTTTTTTTTTCCTTTTAGCATCAGTAATGAATGTGTGTAAGGATGGTAGATGGGTCAAACATAACTTGCTTAAGAGAAAAAATGGTCGTAAAACCAGTCATCAGACATCCTGTTTGAACTGCGAAACAGAGCAACTAATGCTGCAATATAGGAACAAAATTGGTACTGTCTTCATTTCTGTCCACCACAATTTAGCCCAAAATTATTAGTGTGCTCCACAGGTGGCTACATGGTAATGTAATGGAGTTCAATGTTTTTCAGTTGCTATTTGCAGTACCCATATGATCTGGCTTTGTCTGTTTTCTTCCCTCCTTCCTCGTTTGTACACAAACACACCTTCAATCAGCAACAAAGTATGAACTCTTAAAAAAAAAAACCAAAACCACCAAACAACAAAACTGCCATAGCAGTTGATGGACCTATTAGTCGGATTTAATTTTGTTATTACTCCTGCTCTGTGCTGCTTCTCTCACTCGGTCCTTCGTCCAGAGAAACTTCAAATGTAGTAAGTCTTGGGGTGGAGCAATAATACTTGTCTTTCATTGCTGCTTTACAAAGACAGTCTAATGTAGTGTGATGTCCTGCATAGCTCTCCATGGGTGAGAGTATCTAAAACACACCTTTGTTTACAGCTTACTGCATGTGCCCCTTTAACTTCTGATATGCAGAGAGTTACTTTCTTTTAAATTTTCTATGATATGACTTGATCTTTGCTCCCTGGCAAGTCCAAGCAGTTGAGTTACATGAAAACCATCATAATGTTTTCCATCTAGTTTATATTTAAAGCAAATATTTAAGCAGAAAGAAACCAGTGTGTGTAACTGGTTGGGTAATTTCTGTTTCCAGTTGAAGGTGTGTGTCTTCTGCAGAAACTTAGAAAATACAGAATTGCTTAACAGCTTGAAGAAATGAAAGAAGGCTTTACTGGAAGGAAGTTGTGGTTCTGAGTTTTTTAGCCTCTGTCATCTCTATTTTCTCTCTGTGAAGCCTGTTCAACTAGATCAAAAGACAACATTATACTAGCAATTGCAGCGGCATAAACTGTCCTGGCTTGAGGTTAATTTCAGAATTTAGTTAGAAGAGGCCCAGCAAAAATTACTGAACAGAAAATTGGTTCTGTTTTACCTCAAATCAGGACAGTAAATGCAATAATAATCTATATTTATAATTGTAGCTGCCTATTTTGAAACAAAATTGCTTCCCCCAGTGTATGTTATTGGCTGAAAGTGTCATCAAATCCTTTATAAAAAAGCAGTCAGTCATGAATATTTCAAGTGGATGTTCAAATATATTGTGTTGGAAACATGAATTCAGCACCCCAAAGAAGCAATACTTACTTTCACAGAAACAAGGAGCTTGCATGATAACTTATATTGTTTACATTAATTAATATAATTTGTTCTAATTGCATTTCAAATACCCATAGGCACAACTAATTTCCACTCATATAATTTTTTATTACATACTTGGAACTTGAAGGAGGCATTTGAGTGTTGGATTCCATGATACTTACCTATATGCCTTTAAGAAGTATCTTAAGTCCTTCCCAATAATTGATTAGCAAACCTGTGCTAGGTTTGTGCTTTTCCTTATTACATCCATCATAAAATTAAATCCCTTGTGTTATCATTCGGAAAAATTAAGAAGTTTTTTTTCACTTACCAATAAGAAATTTTAAAAATTTGCAACAAAATTCCTTTGACATACAGAAGTGTCTGTAATTTTATGCGTCTCTTTTTATTGAAACTGAGACTAGTGCACCATCTGCTGGGAAACTCGGGAAAGGCCTTGAAGGTTGGCAGTTCAGAGGAGAGGGTATTTGTTTGGACAGTTTGTGTTAGACTTGTTCTTACAGTGAGTGGGCTTGGGAAAGGGAACACATGAAATCTATTAAAAATGAAGAGTAATTGAGTGCCAGGTTCAAATATGTAGCATCATCTTAACTATGAAAATGTTTGCTTATGTTTTTTTTTCTCAAAAGTTCTATTTGAATTAAAAGGCTGGTTACTGGAATTAAGTAGCTATTTTTATATGTTGGCATCTCATAAATTTATTTAGGGATTTATTACATAATTTTTGTGTGTGTGTTTTGTGAAAAAGAAATGGGAAGGATATGGAATCTTGGGTGCTCTTACTGCACCTGAGACAAAAGCAAATTTTTTGTCTGCTTGCCATCTGGCTGCTTTTATGTATTCATCAGCTAAATCAAAAATCCCTGTGTATAGCAGTACTGAGTTTAATGTGACACACACTCTGGACAGACTGCAGACTGGTTTCATGTACCCTGGTGTACTGGCTAGTCACAATCCTGGAAAAACAACACATCTTTTCACCAGACATAGTAGTAAGGAAATCATAAAGCAGTCATCATATCGATAAAACTATGCTTGTTTACGAAATGGCTTGGTTTTTTTCCACAGACATTGGTGCCATAAAAGGTGTAAATGTCTCTGAACTGTAATAAAGGCAATTAAGTTATTTTGTCTTGTACATTTAGCACTGGCAGTTTTCAGACTGTGTATTACTGAGAAAAGAAAAAAAAAGTAGAACACAATGGTGAAAAGGAAGATAGAGATTAAAGAGCAAAAATATTGATTTGGATATTATTTTATCTGTAAACATAGAAGGCAGGTACACATGCATTCTAAGAGCAGATTGCTGTGGTAGCTGGATAGCAGTAAATGGACAGGATCAGTATTTATTCTGGCAGCTTCCAAAGTAGTGTCAGGTATTTGACAGAACAAAAGCTCGTGTGGTCCTTCCCAGAGCATTCAGCCATGGAAAATGGAATGAGGAGAGCAGAACAGAAGGGGATTTACCAGCTCCAGAGCACAGAGAGTGTCGGATAGTCCCAGCATGGAGGGGATGATGGGGTGAAGCTGGAAAGGGGATTAAAGGTGGGGAACACGTGTATTTATATTTATATTTATATTTATATTTATATTTATATTTATATTTTCTTATATGTGTCTGGTTTAGTTTATTTATTTTTAAGGTAGAAAGGCTTTTAGTTTTCTAATGTAGAGGCTTTCAGAAGAAAGTCTTTCTTGTGAGTTCTCAACTTGGTGGCCAGAAGATGTTTTTCATCTAGAGATGAAAGAGAAAATGGACTTTGGGCAGGCGTATATTTGAATAGAACAGACCTTGGAAGTTGTTGGTAGTGTTTCCCACCCAATGCTGCAGGAGAAGCTCCTAGAGACCATGTAACCAGCAGGTGCACAGGGTGGAAGCTGGACATTATTAGTGAAGCTGTGGAGCATGTAGAGTATAGCAAGAAAACAAAGTGAGAGAAGCAGAGAGCAGTGGCATAGCACAAAATGCTGATGAAAGATGATGTTTGAACTAGGTGTACTAACTCCTGGAACAACTGAATGGACTTGGAGCAACCAGCAAGAGAAAAGATCTTGGCGATGCCATTTTGGATGGGCAGAGGGAAATGAGCTGGGAATTTGCAGTGGATTGCCCCTTCTCCTTGACATCAGAAGAGAACTTCTCTAATGATGGACTAGCTTATTGGAGTCTAGGAATACACACTGCAATACACATCATGTCTAATTACCCTATCTTATGATACTCTTTTAGTATCTGTAGAGGAATAATACTTAAAAGCCCTGCTCTATGCAGCATCAGTGCAGCGTCCTAATGAGATTCTGCCAAAGTACCTGAACAAAAGACTTGCTACTCATTAGATGGTTCATATCTTTTGAAGGTTTTGTTTTTATGTCAGAAAGCTGCTTTTAAATGCCACCCTGCTGCTTTTCTTAGTCATTCTGCCAATTGGGAGCAATTTTGCAAGAAATAGGTGTGTACAGTATTAAAAATAATCAAAGTACAGTAGTACAGTACAGTAGTAAAATAATCAAAGACCAGATTCAGGTGTGATATTTTAAATGGTAATTCTGATGGTGTAGAAAGAAATGTTCCTAGTATTGAAAGGACCAAATGTCAACACAATTTAAAAAACAAAGCGAACAAAAAAAACCTCACAAAATTAAGCAAGGCAAACATTCAGAAATAAAATAAGTTTCTGTTAATTTTCTTCTTAGGATAAGAACTTTTCAGAATGTAAGAGTGGGATGTAAGGCTTTGTAGTCTGCTCAATATAAAAATTCTTTCTTGACTCATATGAGTAGGTTGTCATCAAAGCTGTATCCCTGCTCCAGAAAAGGATGGGTGACAATCACAGATTAAGAAAGGAAAAATCTTTTCCCAACATAAACTGTTAAGAGTTGGCAGATTTTTCACAGGATTTTAGCTGTATTGCAGCACAGCTCCAGAAAGCAGGAACATAATTGTGGAAACTTGCTCAACTCTTATGCATCTTCTGGTGAGGAAGAAATCTGCTAAGTAAATGCATTTTAATTTCAAGCAGAGGATTTTGTAGAAGGAAAAGAGTAGTGTGTGTAAATGAAATAATCTGGGTGTGCTGGAGAACTGTTTGGAAAGGTATTAGACCTGATTCTTATACCAAAACCTTTCCTCTATGCTTGTAATGGCCTCGCAATGTCTGTAAAAATTAATTCTCTTCTTTTAAAGGCACTTGCACTTCCTGAGTACTGTTATTGTGTAGTAGGTAATTAATTTCTGATAGTTTATTTCCAAATCAGTGTTATTTTCTGCATATTTCTCTACCCTTTTAAGGATACTAATTATTTCTACTTGGTTATTTTTATAGTTCTGTTGTGCTCATTTTTTCCATCCCTAGGAAAATTTTAAGTGATAATATGCATCTTACTTTTGATGTTAATTAATAGCAGATTCAGAAGAATACTGGATTCTTACATAAAACATAGCAGTGCTAAACAAGCTGTGCCCTGAATAATTTGAAAAGAATAAGGAAAGGATTAGAGAGAGGTAGGCCACAGAGATATAAATTTCCAAATTCATTTAGTTAGACCTTAAAACAGGGCATGTGCACTTAAGAGTCTCCCTGAGACAGATGCATTGATTCTTGTCTTGATTCTCATTTCATTTTCTGTCGCTTTTTCTCTGAACTCCTTGCAGTCTATAGCCCTTGATAACAAGGGCCCCTCAAGGGTGAATGTAGGGTTTCAAGTATGTTTTGCCAGTTATTTTATGGCTGCTCCTTCACCATACTTTGTCAGCTTATATGTTCTAAAGTGCAATTATTGTGTGGGAAATAACAAGACTTAAATTGTTCTGTCTAAAGAGGGAGACATAATTCAGTCTATATATAGTATCTCCAAACTGAGTTAGGCTTGAGTGTTCAGGCACAAGAACAGCACTAAGCTGCTGTAAGAATCAAAGATGATGACAAGAGACAGTAATACAAATAAATATTTTATAAGACAACAATGTGAAGTTTAATAAATGATTTAATAAAATCCACAATAAAGCAACACATTTCTGCTTTTTTTTTCCATTAAACAAATGTGTAGTAAATTATTACAATAAAAAACTCCAAATACAATACGTCTACTGAACTTCAACTTCTAATTACAGCAACTGTAAACCCCAATTTAATTAAAACCTATTTGAGTATTACTATGTGCAAAATACCTGTTGGTTTTTTGTGGTATCTTTTTTCCAGTACGTTTGTAAGGATGGGATGCACACTTTTCATGATCTGTGATATGGCTTAATTAATGATAGTTGATACTGAAGCATTAACTTCCCAAATACAGTGCTACTTTGCCTCTGAGCTGGATGTGCTCCCACACTGTACTCAAGCACTCCCACTTCTTGCCAGAGCAGATACAAACTTAATCCAGTGTTATGTGTGCTTTGTCCAAATTAATACTGTGCTGTCAGTGTTCACCTCTAAAAATTCATCATGTGACCCCTATCCCAAAAAAAGGGGAGAAAAGAAGCCAAGATTGTTACCACCAATTGCAGGTATAAATCAGCCTGATGAATGTGTGAAACCCTAGAAAGTTTCAAAACAGACAATAGCTTAAGTATTCACAGCTGAGTATCACAATATCAATTATTGGGCAAAAATTTTCCTTTCTGATCCACATACAGAACTTCTTTTGATGTCATTGAAGTTGTACACGAAGATCAAAGTACAGAATAATAAAATATATTTGAAGCCAAGTTCTTGCTGTCTTCTGAACTTTGCAGGTCATAACACTTGTTGCCCTTAGCTTCTTCAATGCAAATGCCCTCGGAAGCAGGTGTAACTGAGCTTGGAGGTGTCTCATAGCTTAGTGTCAGCTTTTATTATCCTGTGTAGAAGTACAGTGGTTCTACCATGAGGCTAAGCAATTCTGTTTTGTGCACTATGAAGTTGAATAAATAGTTTTTTCAAATTGCCTGATCCCTCTATAAATAAGAAAAGGGCTTTCTACCTCTGTAGGTTGCTATGATGTTGTTGTCCAATGCTATATTGTGATATTGTTGTTCAATAACATTACGTTACTGAACTTGCTTGGATTTTGCTTTATTCAGAAAGCTAAGTTGTGAGGGACTGCTATTGCAGTGGCATTCCCATCAGGATACTGCCACGCTGTGCTCAAAGCAAAAATCAAAAGGTCAGAGATTTGTGACTGAGGAAATAATAGTATGTATCTCAAACTTCTGCTCCCCACTTTCCTGTAAGAAGATGCATTTATATTGCATGTCTGTAGATAGTTTTTCATGAGTATCTCCATCTCAAGCATAGTTTCTATCATTTCATTTTCCCTTTAAAACTAAACAATCATGGAAAAGTGATCAATTACAGGACATTTATTAATTATCATTAGAATGCATGCTAGTCAACTGGCTTTTTAATGTAAATCAAACATTGGTTTAGACATTCAAGATTATTAATAATAAATTTATCTTACAAGTCAAAACTTTGTAAAATAAATAACCTGTTTCTAATGTATAAACCCTATTCTAAAATGCACTAAAGATAACTCACTTAAAACACTTTGGGTCCAGTGTTGGGTCTGTAGTTAAACACCAGAAGTCTGGGCAAGGATCTTCCTGTCTGGATCACTAAATGCCCAGATTAAAGCTAACTTTCTGGTCTGAGTACAGTAAATTCTGTATTTTGCAGTGTCTCCAAAGAGACAGTTTCCAAAGAATTCGACCACTGCTGTACTCATTCTAGTTTAAGATCCTGTACGAAAATTACTATTGCAAAAATACTGTATAGTGAATTCACGGATTGTGACATAATATGGAACCCTGGCATGATCAGCATTAGAGACTTTAATTGAAATACTGACTAATTGATGCTCCTCCATTTGGAGTGCAGGTATTTTGTGGTGCATTAAAGGACAATATTAGACTGTAATTTGTGAGGTATCTGCAAAGTCACATGGCAGTTTGTAAACAATATTCTGAAAACAGATTTGTCTAAAAATTATAATAAATTGAATAAACCAATATGAGGGAGAGAGTGAAATGCATGTTCTATCAGGCAACCACTGCACTTTTTGCAGCACCAGTTCTCCCTGCTGCATGTTACATGGTACAAATCCACATATTAATGGTTTCTATTTGACCATTTTCATTTTGCATTTATTGCTCTCAGTCTTTGACTACAAGATAAAGAATAAGGCAGCAGTTCCCAAAACATACGAAATTAGGCACTGGAACTCTGACAACTTGGGCAGGTTTTGCTCATTTCCTGCCTGTAACTCTGAAGCTGGATAGAGCACTTGTACATTCCAAACGTGTTCAGCAGCAGTTGCCGGGCCTTGGACTGAACTTCCTCCCATTTAGATGAACTACCAGGAACTGGAAAATCAAGAAAATTATTAATACAATTCACTCTGGAAGAAACCTGGACAATCCAGCTGTTCTCAAATTTATCATACAGAGTCACTGACTGCAATAATCTTTGTTCATGCTCATGAATTTATTAATTCAATATTGTTCTGCAGTCACTGTGTACTCTCTATATATTATTTTACACTTTTAGGCCATATTGTTTAACTAGAATTACATCTTGATCAAACTGTGTGTGTTAGACAGCACCCTTCACTGCCCCCAGTAAACTGAGGTTTCTTACTAAGAATTAATATTCATAGTACTGTTAGATGTCTAAATCCGCACATGTTTTGGCAAAACATTTATTTTTCATATGTCAGGTTGGTCCATAGTAGAACTTCACCCTATATTCCCCTGGACAAAATAGGGGAATTTCTGAGGAGAAATTCTTTTTTTTTTTTCCTACCCAAAGAACCAGTACTGGATGTTTCAGTATGAATACATTTTCTTTGCACAATTTTCACCCAGACTGTGTCCTTCTAAGTTAACGGGTTCTATACTTACCTGTACAAAATCATAGTTAGTACAGGTTTTTGGGAATTTTTTCCCACGGAATACTATTTCCTGCTTCAATTTAAGTATCAATAGGAAGAAGAGAAATTGGTGTTTTTTTCTACAGTTAGACTTAATCTAGAATTATGCTGTACAGCAGCTTACCTAGTTGCAAGTGGACTATGGCAGTTGTTTTTCCTGCAGTGAGAGACCAAACATTTAAATCTTCTATAGAATAAACATCTTCAATTTTCATCAAGTCTTCCTTAATGCGATCCACATTTACATGCCTTGGAACTCCTGTGATACCAAACACGAGACAAAATTAATTCTGTCTTCCATGAACTCTATGGCCTTTAAAATGTCATGCCAGATCTCAATGTCAGGAGAGTTTATAATTTGTGCTGTTTGAGGTGATTAGTAACTTCCAAGTTACCAATACAGAATAATATGCAACTCGTCGTATTAAGTGCAGTATGGATACAGAAGTTGTACAGGAATTGCAGTGTTGTCTCAAATGTTGTCTCTCTGGCAATAGCCAGCATTAGAGCCTTTAGAGTGATGTACTCCTGTAGACAACCTTACTGCAGATTCCAGCTCCTTGTAACTGCTTAGACCAGACTCCAAGGTCAGAATTTAAAATAAATACGCTAGGGCCTGTCCCCTGCTGCCTCCTCAAAACTTCTCTCTTCAGATAACTGGTATCATTTTCAAATGCTCATAGTAATCCATCTGCAGTGGTTAGCACATAAGACATTTGTCTTACAGCATGGCATCTTTACAAATCAATTTTTTCTTCCATCTCTAATATTTTCACTTTCATCAGGTAGAAGTACTAGATAAAGCATTAATAGTTGGCATGTTAGTTATAATAATGCAAAAAAGGTTGAATGTTGCTGGCATCTGTCCCTCCAAGTCACTACATGAGATAATATTCTTCAGCTTATGGTCAGCTTTATATTTCTTTTCCCTTCTTCCTTTTTACACCACGCTTTAACTTGTAGCTTCCCCAAAGCGAACAGTAGAAGCACACAAGCAATACAACAGCACTTGTGGAAAAGGGGAAGACAGGACAGGCATGACCCATCCGTCCAGTGATCTGGTCTAACCTTGCTTCCTCCTTTTACATGCATTCACATTCACTTTAACTTTAGAAGTAATCAAAGCGAGAGTGTAGAACTGAGTCTGGGCAAATGTCCACTTAGTTTAGCTGACAGCCACTGCAGACACACAAGGTTCTGTGAGTTTCACTGCAGAGGTCAAAGACACACCTAAAGCTGCTGCAACTGAGATAAGCCATCAAGAACCAACAGACTAAAGCATCAGGAGGATCAACAGGTCTCCAGACCCAATCCATTTTGTTACAGATGGTGACCATGATGTCAAACAAGTGCCAAAGCTCACTGGTATTCGACATGTAGAATACTGCAGACTGTGCACAGATCTTACCTTCCAGAATAATAACTCCTGTGTCGCACAGAATTCGAACTGTTGTCAAAACCACCAGTATGGAGAATACATATGTGCATATAGGATCAGCAATCTTGTATTCTGGCTGCAAGGGAAGTTCCGAAGTGTTAAAGGATGGTTGAAAACAAGCTTGCTTACAAAAATATGACTCAGAAAATGCAGTTGTGCATAGCTCCAACTTTCATGAATCTTTGTTTGAATAGTTACAAAATACAGAATAGTCTTTATTTCGCATGAACGTATGAAGCTTATAATACAATATCACTAAGTACTTTTTAATAACTTACAAAACCAACTCCCTATCTAATTTAATCAATAAAATTAAAAAAGTTCCATGCTGCCTCGCCATTCCTTACCTTAAAGCGTATGATGTATGCAGCTACAAGCACACCAATACTTTGCACCAGGTCCCCGAGGGCATGGACAAACGCTGCTCTCACGGCAAGGCTGCTGTGACCGTGGCTCCCGCTGTGGGCTGCGTTAGCAGGGTTTGACTGAGGTACGTGAGAGTGAGGGTGGGAATGAGAGTGGGAGTGAAGGTGGCCAGATTGATTCAGCAAAAAACCCATTCTGAAAGGAAAAGAAGAAAAACAGGTCCAAGAAACAGGCTTTAGGGTTTGGTAGGTATGGTTTTTTGTTGCTTTTTTCTTTCCTTTTAAATTAAAGGATTCAAAAAGTAATACTCTATCATTTCTTGTCTTATTTATGAAAATTAAGAGGTCCAGGAAAATTACATCCCATGAGAAAGTAATAAGCCATGAATAAATAAGCAGTTTATTCAAAAATACATTTATGAGTGTCAATGGAGAGAAAGGGAGCTCTTACATTAAATTAACTGCAACACCAACGGCTGCTGTAATCAGCATGATATCGCCATTTATTTCATAGTCCATATGGATAGTTCTTTGAACAGCTTCATACAAGAGGAATGCCATAAGGATATAGACCAGCAACACACTAATGATAGCTGACAATACTTCTGCAAACGGAAAGGAAACAACATTATAAAAGTTAGTCTCGGATCTATTTTTACTTCCAAATTAGAACGTGGACACAAAGCCTTAATTATTTTAACTATTTTACATGTATTGTAACCCTCATGCACAACTAAGAATTTGTGTGCTAAGTAAAACTCATAAAATAGGATAAACAAATGGAGTTCTGATCCACTCCTTCACACCTCCCTGGCAGTATATCCTTCAAATTATGTTTTCTCTGAAAACTTCTGCACGAGCAATGACTATGACTTCTTCAGACAACCCAGGATTTTTGCCTAAGAAGTCACAAACAAAGGCCCTGTCCAGGGGAGAGGAAGATCAGTGACCTCAAACATCACCAGCCCACCTACAAATAAGAGAAAGTTTGGTTTCAAGTGTCCACAATATTAAACTGGATTTAGAAATTAATTTTATATATCCTTTTCTATTTAGGATGGAGAAAAAAATACAAAAATATTAAGGAACTGAACAGTACAAACTTGTCAGACATATTACTCCTAAGCTTCTTCACATATATGTGCATACATGTGATATATGTTATATATTGCAGATTTTACCTATCAAGGATTGCTTAATGTAAATTTCTGTATTGCTGTAATATGCTGTTTTAACATTATTGAATGTTTACCAACTACTTGTATTTCACAAAAGTAAGAGTGTTATGACCAGTATTTTGGTTTAGAAATTTTATTTGATCAGCAGGGATTTTCAAAAGGGCATATACACCTAAATAAAGAGAAAATTAGAAAGTTAATAAAAACAACTAATATTTCGTTGTCCTGCACCTCCTGCTGCCATTTGCATCTGTAGGAAGCGGTGACAGCTCTCTACAAGGTTCCTGCTGTTCTGATGGGAGGTAAATAAGCCTGAATATTTTATGGACTGACCCTTAGTGCTGTCTGCCTCAGTAGCCACTCATGATCATGAAATTGGGCTGGTGATAGCATACATACACCTGAGGAGGATGAGCCCACACTACAGTTTTAAGGTCCTACTATAAAGAATATAGGCATTTGCAAATGGGTCACCATATTCCTTTTAATAGAAACATACTTTTATCCTCTAGCTTCATATTCTGAAAATTATTGCCCTGTGGCAGCTGAAACTTAAAAAAAAAAGGACAAGATACCTGATAGAGAAAACACTGGCCCAGTTAAAAGACTGTCTTGGTTATAAGCAAGTTAATACAGGGCTTTACAAAAAGCACTGGGAAAACCTTCACGCTAGCTCCATTGTATTGCACATAAATCCGCAGCCGTGCCAGAGAAATCTGTAATCATTACGCCTAATGCTCATTACTGTCTCTTGCCAGATGGATCACTGGGATCTTAGCCTTCCTGTGTGATTTCAAACATCAGAGTTGGAATTAATTTACTTGGAACTCTAATGGTTGTTCTTCTCTCTTGTTCCACACGTGTTGCCCTGATTTATTCCCCAGTAAGGGCAAAATTCTGCTCTTGACTGTACCATAGCTCTAAGAATACTGATCTGAAAATTGCCTTGCTTCTCCCCCTGCTTTGAATGTCAGTGTGTAGTACAACTTCCATTACTGCAAAAACTGTCATATCCAATACACAACTGCCTTAATTTTATTTATTGAATACTACAGTAAAAAACATACAGCTATATAATCATTTGAATACCGCCAGAATCACTTGATCCATACTCTGAATTTTTAACATCATTATAGAAGAAACTCACACCAACGCATTCAGCTGTTCGGGAGTGTCTCAGTGCCAGGACAAGTACCAGCATTACCAGGCAGTAACAAGGCTCTGAAAGGCAACTGTCACAATCTCAGATAGTTTCAGAGCAACATGAAAATCTTGGAAATATCCATGCAAGTAGTAGCATTCTTTACGAAGCAGGTAGATTATTGAGGGCAACAGCCTTTAAAAAGAATAATACATTGCTTAGAAGGTTTTCCAGATGCGTTTTTAAAAATTTGTGAAGCCACAGCACATCAGCCTTTCCAGAGAAGTAACATATTTTGGTTTTACAATCTAAACCCATGTTTTCTACAGAGACCAGTGTTTTCCTTGCAGTTTCATTTACAGTCTTTGTCACGTCAGCATTATAAATTTGTGCTGAGATCTTTCACTTCATCTGAAATGAACTATGCACTGTCTCAGTGGACTGACTGATTCTGTCATTACTAACATTGTCTCTGCAGCAATGGAAAAATGCCAAATTCCGTATCTATGCTTAAATCTGCTAAGTGCTTTGCTGAGAAGGAGGCATCTCCACTTGGTGGTGAAACAGAACTATTTTTGGCTTCAAGAATATAATCCTTTTTAGACATGACTGCAATTTCCATTATTTTGTCTTCAATTTTCTAACCCATTCCTGAATATGTCAGTTTCCTTTTCACCACTGAAAACAGAATAAAACTGAAGATGGAGCATACATATTATGCACTCAAAGAGAATTAAAATAAATGAAAAATAGTGCTAATTTCTTTCTGGAATTTGACTAGACAACTAAAAGGTCTGTTGTATTTACAATGCAATGTTTATGAGAATGAGTTTGAAAATTCATCATTCTGTGAACAAAAGTGATAATGAGCACCAGAAGCGTTGTTCATTAGAATGTTTTCATGGTTACTGTGCGTAGTGATTATCTTAAAACTTAATGCAAAGCAGGTCAGCAATGAGATAGTTCTTACACATATTCCCAGCTTTAAACAAATGCTCCACATTTTTGCTGTGACAGATGCTCAATCTGTACCCTGTTTTTAACATTCTGTCATGGTCATCTCTCTCATGAAATTCAAGCTATTGTTGAGTTCATATTACTTGCTGACAAGCTTCTTACGTATAGGTTATTTGGAAAAATCTGTTACAGCAAGGCTATACCCTAGAAGCAGTTTTGTTCCATTGCCAGCATTCACTGATGTGTGAAACTGGGCCCTCAGGCCACAGCGTTCAGACTGAGTGCCTAAAATCAGGCAAATAAATTTAACAAATGTGACTTTAAAAAGCTGTACAGTAATTTGGAACCACCCTGTCTTCTGTACTTGCAGAGCCTAGATGCAGGGCCTTTATCTGCTTCCCCTTCCTCACTGCAGCCACAGAAACTCTTCTCCTCACCCTGGGTTGGAAGAGACCTTAAAGATCATCAAGCTCTACTCCTCCTTAAGAAAAAGCAGCACTGCTACTGCTGCTGCTGCACAATGGCTGAGGTAGAAAAGAACCCTTGGAGACTGTGTAGTCCTGCTCAAAGCATGGTCAACTAGAGCAGGTTCTCAGGGCTGCATCAAGTTGGGGTTTGAGTATTTCCAACTTGTGGAGACTCCACAGTTTTCTAGTGTTTTACCACCTGCTGGCACTGGGCAGCAGAAAAGGAATAATCATTGCAGAACTGGGAAGCCACTCCCTTTAGCTTCTCCTGGGGAGAAGATGGTGGGCAATATGGACCAATTCTATAGTCTAGATTCAGCCCATAGATTCACCACTGGATCAGTCCAGTGAGTATTCTTCTTGTCAGTAAAATGGGGAAAAAATATACAGAAAGTGAGAGGTAGGAATCCTCAGGGATTTGTGTTTAGGAGCTGCTGGGGAGCCCTCAAATTAATTAACTGAAAAGGGAGTGAAAATTTACAGAACTGGGTAAGATTTTAGTGGCTAAATAAGTTTATTTTAATCTTCTTAAGAGTAATTGATGTTTTATGGTATGCCACAGCATGTTCAAAAAATTTACTATTTGGTTTTTAAAAAGTTACAAAGACATATAAACTACTCAAATTACTTTTAAATAGGGTTAAAGTATGTATAAATGTCAGCAAACATCCTTCTGCAGAGTGTAAGCAAATGCCAGGGGCATACCTGCAAGGTCAGATTTCAGTATTAGAGGAGCTCCTGTCGCAAAATTAAAACTTCTTGAAAGAAAAGTTTGTAATGGGAAATGCTGGCATTGTTAATGCTTTATTGCTAAAGCTAAAGATCTTTTTGCTAGTGTACAGAGTTATGCATTCATGCATTAGAGACTAACTGATGACAAATGACTAGGAATGATGGAGTTGCTGAATTCTGCTGCTGTTATAGCAGCCAAAATAAGAACTGCAAATAATGACTACACACAAGACTTTGAAATTCCTTGAAAATATATGCTGTGGAACGTACTGAGCAGAGGTAGCAAATTATGACACTAGATCTATTTAATGAAAAATAAAGGTTGAAGCTTTTGGTAAAATGTCTGCAGGCTCTGCAGCTGTATATTACAAATTATTATATCCAGTTACCTACCACATGAAAACACCCTTTATTATCAATACATACCCAAACATGAAGTAATGAATCCTGAAAATACCCTTCCAAAGTTTAGTACATAATTCTGTTTATACCTCTTTTTACAGATGCCTAAAATGGACAGAGGTTAAGTAAGTTACTGTATTGCAACCCATAGGACATTTTGACCTCTGCTTTGTGTGGTTTGGGGAGTGCAAGAGGAATATTAATTTATGTGCCTTCTGGCAGAGCACAGAACTTTTTAGTTGTGGATTAAGATGTCATTTTCCACACTGAATAAGACTTTTCAAGTGTCATAATTCCACTGAAGTCAATGGGACTTTGTAAATCCTGGGCACTGGAAATAATCCAGTGAGCAGTAACTGACTGACATGTACAGCTTCTGCACCAACAAGCTCCTCAGTGTGTCATACAAGCAGTAACAGTTGTACAGGAGTGAGTGACCAAACACGTCCCTCTTTTGCTCAACAGCCTCAATTCCAAAGCACAAAGGTGCACAGGGGCCTGACCTAATGCAACAGCCCAGTATCTCTGGATGGGCTGTGAAACACAGCAACTTATCTACCCCTGCTCTTGCTGACAACATCTTCCCTCTTTCTGGACCCTTTTTAAACTTTTCAGGCCCAGGTTCATTTGTAGGAAGTTGTATTTACAATGTTATAACGTATCTAATTCCCCAGCCTTCATTTTTAGGATGAAAGATGAATCAAGCATTCAAAATTTATCTCCGAATCTACCAAGTCCTGGTTCCACAGAGACGGAGAGACTCATCCAGTTCCCAGTGCCTGAAACTCAGCCATCAAACTACACTTTTGGCTGAGGTGTAAAATTTAAAAACTTGTTTATTGTTGTTATATATTCCCATGTGGCAATAAAAGCTACATAGTGAATCCACAACGGCCAGTGAAAGGACATTAGTCAGGGTCTTAAATATAAAGCAACTTTCAGGTTTGCTGCTAGTTTCTTTCTTTCTAGTTGCTTATTCTTCTACAATTGGGTGATCTTTACAGTTGTTGCTTAAAATTCTCTGTTAATAGCAAAAGGTGGTATTGACATACCTAGGCGATGAAATCCAAAAGTGAACCTCTTTGTGGGAGATTTTGCAGACAGCCAGAGAGCAAGCAGGGTCAAAATAATACCGCTAAGGTCAGTTAACATATGAAGTGCATCTGTCATAATTGCTAGACTGTTAGCAATATATCCACCTGAAAACAAAGTTGAAAAAGTCAGGACATATGACATTCATGATTCTAAATAATATCCTCTTGGCATAGCATACAGTTATTTATTTTTAGAACAGTGGATTAAGTACACAAGGAACCTCCTATAATGACTAAACAGGGGGGTTTGCCATTACAATCAGAATGCCATGCTATAATTTAAAGCTACCATAGTTACAAGTGCAGTGAAGTGTGCTTTCTATTAAGAGTAACATAGAAAGGATTCACCCCTCTTATTCTCACGGAGACCATTTGCATCATAACATTGTCAAGATTGGGCCCAAAGCAGTTTTGTATCTTTTCTGTATATATTATTGCATATGATTAATCAGCTGATCCATTTATTAAACTACATCTGTTAAATACTCTGACATTACAGAACAGGGACAGAAATGCAATAACTCAACAAGGGAGTTTACCCTGTCCCATTTTTATTTTTCTTACATTATCTGTTAACCTTCATTATTCTCTGTCCTGGCAAAGGTATGTAAGTTCTTCCAATATATATTGCAGACAATGACTTTCACTTGCACAGCGTTTTTCTTTGTTATTTATTACCGTATTTTTTTCTTGTAATTATGAGCTACAATTTTGTTTCTCGTTTTACCTTGTTTTACCTTGAGATTGTCATTCAGCCTGTAAATTCTACTGAGCAAAGCGTGCAGCTGGCGTGCCATTTGGCCAGCTTCAGGCTCCAACTAACATTTTAAGTAAAGGTATCATCGCATACAATTAAAACTGTGTTGGTGAAGAGGCTGACTATGATGAAACAGCGAAGGGAAACTCACAACTTCAGTCATGAAACCTCTGTGTGTGTGTGTGTGTGTGTGTGGTTGTGGGTGTTGGTATGCACACATCTGCAGAGGGAGCTCCTCTCTCCTCCAGACGGCTGACACTGGAGTATTGCTTGTCCTGTGGGTAACTACCAAATACACCACATTTCAACCAGTTCCTTTCCTCCATCCCCTCTTCTTCAATTGTTCTTAAGTTTCTAAGTCAAGTTTTTCTGAGGCCAAAATTTTCCAAAGATCATCACAGCTCACAAGGTTTTAAGATTTAGCAATTCAGCAACTTTTTTTGAGTAAAATGAGTTACACCTTTCCTTTCTGAATTAATTTGTGTTCTTACATAACTTTAAAAAATATGACTTAAGAAACTTGCAGCTCAGTCTCTTTTATAATCAACACAGAAGAAAAAAATAATTTATATCTAAGGACATTCAACTCAGTAGTTTGCATGTATGGACACTTAAAGTATGTAGGTTAATTCATGTCTATTAGTGTTGAGAATCACTTCAGTCCAAGATGAGTCAATTCTATTTCAGCTAGTCTCTCACTTTTAAAGACTTTAGAATTAAAGTGATAAATAAGGAATTCAGGTACTGGAGCTAATCATAATGCAGCGTGTGGATTAAGATAACATAATTGAGATTTATTAAATTCTGAAATCAAAGGTTCTCTGTTTCCAAATGTACCGGTTCATTGCCCGGTTAAAGGTACTGCCTACAGGCTGTTCAAACACAATTGGCAACTTGGAAAAAAAAGACATCTATAACCTTTCCAAATAGACAGCTTGATGGCTCACCACTATTTTCAGTGACCCGTGAAGGACAGCAGTTCTCCTCACGGATGATCAATTAGAAATGTCTAAACAGAGATGAAAACATCAAAACCCTGTCAGAAAAGCTAACCAGAACTTGTAATGTGTTTTTCATTTCTTGATGGAAAAAGGTTCCCACAAAGCTTAAGTTGTTACCTGAGTTTTACAATGACAGTTCATCAAACACCACCACTGAGGTGGGCTGGGGTAATGAGCTGGGTCATGCTTTGGAAAAAATATGCCAATCAAGATTTCACAAAAAAAGTTGCTAAAACAAGATTTCCTTCATCTTAACATGGAAAACAGACAGCAGAAAGATTTTTACTGAACAAATTAATTGTCTGATAGGGTCTTCTGCCTTTTTCTCAGGAACTCTAAACTGCCAAAGATCACAGAAAGAAGTCAGTTAAAATATCCTGTGTGATCAAACAAAGTTTCACAAACACTTGATCAATTCAAGAAGTTCCAAATTTTGAAACCAACCAGTCGGAACACAATACAGGGCTGGAGTGAAATAAATAAAACAGGTAGGGCACTGACCCAGGACTCAAGGGCTCCGTCTTTAACTACTCGTTCTGTTTGTCCTATAAGAAATCGTCCAGGTTGAGATCCACAGAAGTACAGGGATACCCAAGTCCCAAGTCCTCTATTTATTCTCTGTGGAAGCTGGATGCCTATTTTACGGGTCTGGCCCTTAGTGCTGTCTGCCTCAGCACCCAAATAATGCAAGGGGGCTGGTAACAGCAAACATGAACCTGAGGAGGACAAGCCCATGCTACAGCACAAACCCGTGGGACAGACAAATCCACCAGCTTCAGCATTGAGCAGCACTGGAGTATTGTTCAGTAAGGGGCTCTGCAGATGGACCAAACACCTCACACGGAATAGAAACAAACAAAATCGCTCTCGTATGAAAGGATGTCTACATCTGAGATACAACACTATGTCACTCAGCAAATGTACCTGAGTTCATACTGAACCAAAATCTCAACCAGAGAAAACAATGGAGCCAGGGAGCAAATGGAGGCATTGAACCAGATCCACGCAACAGGTTTGATGTGATGAGCTGATGTGCTGTGGCAGTGCTAACCACTCACTGAGAGATGGAGAAACCCTTTTTTTACATTAACCCACGTTCCTGAAATAAGGCCTTAAATAAAGCTGGTGCAGATGTAGTCAGTATTCCTGTCTCTCTATGAAAAACAGACTGTTTCTCCTAGGGATTCTTTTCTATGTATGTGGGACAAACTGTATTATACTCAAGCAATAATTTTGCTCCCTATCCATGTCATAGAAGTTTCTGTCCTAAAGATACAATTCACTACTGTCCTAGGACAAGTGACCCAAGTGCACAAGCTCATTTTGCATGAGCAAATGTCACATCTTCAGTCATCACTGATCAAATTTGCATGGATGAGGATAATGTATGTCCTGTGTTACTATACCTAAGGCATATCTGTTCTTTACTTGCAGAAAGTTTTTGTGACATTTCTTTTTTCCTTATGGTGAATTATGGCAAATAATTCATCTGATTAGCTCTGATTTAGAATTGTATATTAAAATGAAAGCAATTTAAAAGCAATTAATTGTTGTATTTGCTAGAGAGACCTGGCTCAACATACACCTCAATGTACTGGCCCTCTGTAACGCTCCCCACTACTACAAACCAGGGGATGAGAGGGTTGGAGCATCACACCAAGTAGACACTTCCACTGAACAGCATTCATGTATCCAAAAGACAGACTCTGATACTGATAAACGAACAGAGATAAAAAGATAAATACTATCCTTTATAAAAACGATTAGGTAATGGCGAAGGCAACAACATTTAATAGCTGATCTATGCATCCAACGGACATCCGAATTTAGTTTTATTTCAAGCCTATTAAATAAAGCAGAGTGTCTTTGTAGAGACTGCTATAGAACACACAAGTGCTCTTCAACCTGACCAGCAATTAACATGTCTTTATGAGCGAGCAACAAAAGCTGAACTCGAGCACAAGGTTCATTCTGACAACAATCAGACACTTACATAGGGACAAACTTCCAGGTAAAAACCCACCATATTTCTGCCAAGTACAAACAAACAAAACCCACAAAGAATTTAATCAAGCTACTTGGTATCCTTACATGTTGTTAAGGGAAGTGTTAAAATACTTATTTTAATTGATTTAGATATTAAGATTTATGCCCAGGTTCACACACTAGTCCAGAGCACAGCAGGACCTCGGGAAGTTGTTCAGAAGTTGGTTTCTTCACTGGACTGTCATCGCCAGCACAGAATTTGTCTTTTCAGTTGTAAATAACAGTGTGAGTAAGGACAAACACCCGTCAATATCAGAACTTTGTTATCATGGTACATGTCACATTTAGAAACTGTATTTCCCTTTTTTTCTCTTGTTGCAAACACAGCAAGATTTGACGTCAGTAATGAAAAAATACTGAGGATTAAATTCTTCGTCTTCTTTTATTTACGTCTGCAATTAAATAATTAAATGCCGTTTCACCCTTGCTAAAAACACCTTACAAACTTGTAAGATAAACTTACAGGAGAAATAAAAGGCCACTAGATGTAAAACAAAAAACAAAAAAAAAAAGAGTATTTTATGCCATTTGAGGGGACTGATGAGGTTCAGGTACGGGAAGTTGCAAATTCCTCTTTTCTTGCATGGAAAATACCAGTGGACTTTCCTCCTTCCCACCCTCTGAACTTGGGGCTAATCTCTCTGATCTCTCTAAATGACTAACGGTTTCTCGTACTAAATAATTAAAACCGAGACGGGAACAGCGCAGGAGGCCGCGAGGCCGGTAAAAAAAACCCCAAACCCCAATCTCCCGACTCACCGATGAGCTCCCCCGTCATGAAGAGGAGGTAGAGGAGGGCGGCCAGCGTCAGCCGCTTCTTCACCGTCCTCTGCTTGCAGCGCTCCCGACGGCGGCTGCAGCCGCTGCAGGGGTCGCCCCGGCCGCCGCGGGGGGCCGCGTCCCGCTCCAGCAGGGACTCGTCGTCGGAGGGCAGGCCCGGGGGAGCCCCGTTCACCGACCTCTCCGCGGCCGCCTCCGAGGCGTCCTCCGACACCACCACTCGCAGCTTGTTAAACCGGGGGTAGTCCTCGTCCCCCGCCTCGTCCGAGAAGTCAAAGGCACTGGAGTCGTTCAGGAACAGGGGGTCCTCGCTCCTCCGCAGCAGCGACTTGATGCTCGTCCAGAGGCCGGGCCCAGCCATAGCGCCGGTGGCGGCCGGTGGCGGCGGGCGGCTCGGCTCGCCGTCCCGTCAGGGCATGTCCCCTACATCGCCCCGCCGGGCCCTGCGCGGGCCGGCCCGCACCGCAGCGCGGAACTCCGCCGCCGAGCGCTCCGGCACTACCGAGCGCGCACCGCCGCCTCCCGCCACCGAGCTGCGAGGCGCCGCGGGCGCTGTCACCCCCCCGGGCCGCCCCGCCGCAGCCCGTCTCCCCGCTCACGCCGCGGCCGGGCAGGCGGCGCCGGGCGCAGGGCCGCCTCCCTGCCGGCGCACGGGGAGCGCCGCCGCCGCCATGCGCGTCACCTCCCTCAACGTCGCGCTCCGGCCATCGCCGCGGGAGGGGACCGCGCTTCAACCGAAACCCTCGGGCCAGCCCCGCCGAGGGCGGTGGCAGCGGGCGCGGAGGGGCCGAGCCGGCGCGCGGGAGCCGGTATGCCCTGCACACCCGCCGACAGCCGCGGCACTGCGCCTGCGCCGGCCGCGCCCGAGGAACCCCGAGTTCGAGACCCGCTCCCGCCGCCCGGCCGCCCCTCACGCAGAGTTCTGTGCTCTGGCTGCAGACTTTAAAAGTCACAAGTTTGCGTTGTGTTCCTTTTTTTTTTTTTTTTTTATTCCCCTTCCCTGTCCAAGCCACAGCTCTTTACACCATTTCTTTAACTCCCCTTGGGGCCATGTCAGCTGTGGGTGTCACATGCACCTTTCTGAACATTCCTTACAGGATGTAGGGAGAAACAGGCCTCAGAGGCCCTGCTGTCCTATAATTCCTTTCATAACCATGCTCTAAGTTAAAAATAATTAGGTTTTTGCCTCTGTTGAGAGGTTATTCTCCCTCCCTGCTGTCTGATTATTAGAAATTTTCTTCTGATGTTCAGCCTACGCCTGTTCAGGGCCAGTTTGTACCCATGGCCCAATTTTGTTACTGCGTCAATCAGTTCCCCAAGTCATAAACATTTATGGAAACACGCCTGCCTGAGGGAAAGCACATATCCTGTTTTTTGACCTGGTTGAGGCAAGTTACCAAGTAAAGATGGCAGAGTTGTGTGGAACTGTGAGATTTTGGAGGCAGACACTCCCTTTCGGGTCTCGGGCCGACAGCAGATTCTGGCCCACAGGACGTGGAACCAGCCCCTTCCTGGAACAGGCCCTGCAGGAGGGGAGTCGTGCGTGGTAAACTGCCCTTGGGTGGGGATTGCTTACTGTTGTTCTCCATAATGATGTCCAAAAATAAACAGTATTGTCAGAGTTCCCTTGTCACTTTACAATGGTTGTCCTGAGCACGGAATCTCATGTTCTCCTTCCTCAGTGGCTGAAGAGGAGCCATTGCCAGCCACCCACCCTGTAATTCCCCCAGCAGGGTTACCAGCACAGTTTTGGGGCCAGATGATGAATTGGGTCCCTGAAATGTGCCAGAATTTTAAAAATACATATTGGAGAGGATTGGGGTATACTTGTATATGCATCCATGATGGCAACTTGCACAGAGACCCACACGACAACCGTGGGGCAGCCAACAGTGTGGGAGTCAGGATGCACTGTCGAGGTTGGGAACCTGTCAAACCAGCCTTGCTGCCAAGGGAGATGCTTCCAGCCTTGCTCTTGTTCAACCATTCCTCATGATTTTGTTCTCCTCTCTGGGTGATTTAACTCTGTGCTTCACCAGTTTCACCACAGGTATGATCACAAGTGAGGGAGGGCACACAGGCGTGAATGAATTAGCCAGGCAGGAGCCGAAAAATCAACTCCTTGTAAAACTCTCTTAAAATGTCAGGCTTAGCACTGGGGGGTGGAGGAATAGGCTCATGCTCCATTGTGCTGCCCCTCCTGCAGGGACAGGAACTTCCAGCAGTGAGGAAGGGTAGTAAGCTGGGGGGACTTGACACCATAAACCAGAGCACCAAGGTTTGCCAGTTTGCCTTTTACTGAATAACTAAGACCAGATTTTTCTGAAGTGTTGTCAAGTACCAAGTCACATGTTATCAAGATGAATCCCTGTTGAACAGAGCCTTTTGTAACAGCCTGTTGCACCCCATTTCTTTATTACAACAGCCACTTTACAATGTGTAAAGTGTACTCTCTTTGTAGCTTGCTTACTTAATAAGGACAGGGAGTCTTTAAGAAGTTACCAATTAATCTGAAATATTTCCTTTTCATACTGTCATCCCTGAAGTCATACAGCACTTTCAAAGTTGATAGTTTAAAACATACTATTTGCTATACACTTCAAGCTAAATTATTCCATTTTGACTCGGGGGGGGAGGGGAGGAGGAGGAGGAGTACTATATATGTCATTGCTTAAATCGGTTACAACAATAAGATCCAGTATGTCTAGGTGACAGTGTTGCATTACAGGTTTCTGAACACAGTTGCCACAATATAAAATGAAAAGGAAAAGTGATTACTTGCTGTTAGTGTCACATACACAGGCATTTGTCTTGGCAGTAGTTTAAAATTCAACAGATTTACAGTTTATGAGCCTGCAGTCTCACTGGGAGCATAAGATCTCAGCAAGACAAAGCTAGAAAGTCGTGTACAAACTTTGAACCAGCGTCTGGAGACAGAAAGTGTTGAATTGCTTTAGGACTGGGAGTAGCAAATAAGTACAGGAATACCATGGAGGACTGTATGGGAACAGGAGAGAAAGCAAGCAAGCATACGAGGATATTAAACACAGGTTCATGAACATCGCTGCCCATGGACAGGTGGAAGAGCTGTCAGCTAAAGGGTTCCTCACAGTCTTTTTTGGGTATTTCTGTTGCTGGGTAGGGACTATAAATCCAAGCCATCTAATTATATAGAGATGTCCTCAGCATGATTTTCTCTCTGATTAATTAAAGCTGTTTTGTTGTTTGGCCCCATGATATATAGAGTTTTTTGTTGTGTGGTATCCTATTTTTAGATAGCAATGGTATCTAAAATCAGTTAGTAGATTTTGAAATTAAATATTTAGACCAGCAGGTAATTGTGCTTTTTATTAGTTTAGCCAAATGTTTATGTTCCTTATTACAGGGTTCACTTAACTTCCTTTTCAAATATCTTTTTCTCTCAGAATAAAACCTCACCTTCACATGATAATGCACCTGCTTACGCACTTGGGAAATAGTTACTGTGGAATGGAACATTTTGCAGAGAAAAAGGAGCAAGAGGCTTTCTATCAATCTCTTTTTTTTGAGCACTTGGGTTGATAAATAGTTAAATTTTAACTTGCTGAGAAAAACAGATACCAATCTTATATTCCAATCCTTAGTCTATTTCTGCAAGACGTGGGAGGGCCTGGAACTGGCAAAGCAGGAGCACAAATCTGAAACTCCCACATCTCAAGTGAGACTATTTCAGAGTGATTATCTCACTTGTTCTTACAAGAAATTCCATCTGGAAGCTGAGAAGTCTTTCCCAGTGAAACTTGACAAGTAAGTTTCCGCGCTGCAAGAAAGTTTAAGTAAAACTGCTCACCATTTGTAATTAAGAATTTGCTTTGTGTCTGTTTAAGTTAATGGGCAAGTTCCCATTGTCAGAGTCTGGCTTCAAACCAGGCCTTTGATGCTTCTATTTTAAACCAAAAGAAGAAAAACAGGTGAGTTTTTAATCTGATGACAGAATAGTGACGTAATTGTGATAATTAGTACATATGAAAAAAAATATAAACGAACTTGCAACAATTTTGTGGTTCAAAACGTCGATTTTAAGGGTGACAGCTCATCTCAAAAGCCCACTTTTTGCCCGGGGGTGTTTCTGGAGAGCGTTCCTGTGGCTCCCTGGACTCAGTTCATTCTGGAAGGGTTGGGAACCCGCATTCCCACACTTTCCGAGGGGCTCCCTCCTGAGAAGCGGCGGGTGCTCTGCACCGTTTCTGGAGCATAAAACGTCTCCAGGGCAGCAGAACGCGCCCAACCGTGCTCTGCCTCCTCCGGCCTAGCAGCCTCCATCCCTCGAACCGCCATTCCCCGGTCGCCGCTGAAGCCTCCGAACCTCACTCCTACGTCACTTCCGCATCCGGAGCGGCGGCCCTTCTAGCCGGGTGCGCTCTGAGGAGACTCTATGGTGAGAGCCCGGGCACCGGGGCCGGTGGTGCTGTGTCGCCCCGCTCGGTGAGGGCGGCTTGAGCTCTGCTGCCCGGCCGGTACCTGCCCTACCCTGCCCTAGGGGCCTCGCCGGGAGCGGCAGCCATGAGCGTCGCGGAGCGGCTTGAGGAGAAGGAGGAGGTGACGGCGGCGGGCAGCTCCGGGCGGTCGCTGGGTATGTGAGGGGTGGGCGGGAGGCGGGTGAGGGAAGGCCCGAGTAAGGGGCTGGTTCTGGCCTCCTTTCCCGGTCAGAGCTGAGAGCCCTCGGGGAGCGCTCTGTGTCCCGGGATGGTGGGAGCCCGGGCCTCGGCTCTACCGCCAGCCCCTGGGGAGCCCGGGCAGGGTCGTGCGGCTGGGTCTGCTCGGATAGGAAACGCGTGCTGCGGCCCTCGCTTTCCCCTGCGCGGTGTGACCTGCAGATTAAAGGGTTTTGAATTCCAGGAGCTCCGCACACAATAAATAATCACAGTTTGCCCAGACAAAATCCACAGTAACTGGTAACTAACTCTCACAAGCTTAAGAGTTTGCCAGTTCAGCGTCTTGGGTTTTAATGAACTCTTCAATGTTTTGAGTGACGGTCCTTTATTTGGTAGGCCTAGGTTTATTCTCTTAACTTTGAGAGCAAAGGATGGGGTTGTGTTAATGTTCGGGTATTCTTGATGCATAGCCAGAACAGCTGATACTGCCTTTTTTTTTTTTTTTTTCTCTCAGTAGACTGAAGTACTTATATTTATTTATTTTAATGAGATGTCTTTGGAATACTGTATTTCCTTATTTCTATTTTGCTAGTGTTCAGATAAAACTGTTCACAAAGAAGCTTACGGTATAGGACTGGGAATAAGGGAGGAATAAAGAGAGAGAGGAAAAAGGATGCACAGTTTAGTGGGTAAAGTGCAAAGAATTAGAACTTCAGTGTTGAAATGCTTTTAATTTTTAAACAGGAAAATGTAGTTGCTCTAGGTAAAACTTGAAGTGCATGCTGACCTGTCATGTTCAGCCTTGCTATTCTTTGCCATAGGCCATAGCGATGCATCTCCAGATGAAGGAGTAGTAGAAGATCTTCCTTTAATAGATGAGAAAGCTGTGGAGCAGCTAACTGAAGGATTGATTTCTCATTATCTGCCTGATCTTCAGCGATCAAAATCAGCACTGCAGGAACTTACGTAAGCAAATTTTTAAAACCAGCTTCTTATATATGCATACTTTGTTTGCCACTTTTTTTTTTTTAGTAGAATGTTCTAGCTACCCTTAACTGGAATACGGCTTATTGTAGCGTTTCTGTGTTTTGACTGTAGCATCCTGAATACTTAAGTGATTTGCAGGAGTACACAGAGGAGTGTAAGCTGCAGGGCAGCCTGGTCAGAGTTTTGACTGAGGAATGTATAACACTAGAACACTCAAATCCCTGAAGCCAGGTATAGCAGAAGGCATGTAGATTTCTTAAATACTTGTTAATTTTTGTAGTGGGAAGTCAGCTGAAAGCTG